>CM053507.1:3388811-3441218 GCA_028627145.1 Eidolon dupreanum
AAGAAAATCCTGTTACAGAAATGCCCTCAACCCACCTCCCAAACCTGGCACTAGAAAACCGGGCACTTTTCTAATGACCCAAGTGGATTCTTGCCTAGGTAAAAAAGTTATTACTAGATTCCATTAAAAAAAATAAGTAACAAAAACTAAACATTCTCTTTTAAGTCACTGCTGTTAATCCTTACAAAGTTTAAATAAAACCAGCAACATTTAAGTCAGCCATTTGGGACAGGACAATTTCTTTTTTTTTTTTTTTTTTTTTGCGAAGGTAGGCAAACAGAATCCTTGTGAAGCTCTGTCAGGTGGAGAGTGACAAAGGCTGATAAACACGGGAGCTATTTTTTAAATCGACTCACAATTTCGACGACTTATTTTAAAAATGAAAAATAACAAAATGGAATTTTTATGTGTGTTGGCTTATCATTTCTTCCTTAATATAATTTTTAGGGAAAAACAGATCATTCTGATTTGCTTCAAGTTCTTATTTAAAAAAAAAATTAACTGATGTCTTTTTAGAGAAATAGCTTCATATACTTGCAAACAGACTTACGTCTGTTCTTATAGGGTTTCCATTTGTGTTGTAATCCCAAAGTAGCTTCATCTGTTTTCAAAGATCGTATTTTCATCTCATATGTTCAGGGAATGACGAGAGTGAAGGTCCATGAATCACAGCCTTGATTTTCTGAATCTTTAGGTTAATTATAAAACTCAAAGGCTGTTTAGGAAGTAAAATAGTCTTCAAACAACAGAAATGTTTTTAAAGAACACATTTTGGAATGATAAAACAGTGCTGACCTTGACTCAAAATTATGGTTGACATGGTGTTTCCTGTATTTACATATCTATTCGTGCTTTTGAATGCTGAAAGAAATGTGGCTACCTCAAAAAAAAAAAAAAATTATGGTCGTGGCTCTCAAACTCCTCAGGTCTCATACATCAGCCTTATTAAAACAGGCCCTCAATGTGATATTTTAGTATTAGTAAAACCCTGGTAACTACAAAATGAATTGCTTTCCTACTAAGAGCGTTTTTATGTTTTTCTGAATAGTTTTTCTTCCTGCCAAGAAAACTACACAGGATAAATACAGCACTAAATGAATACATTCTGGGTCGGAAGGCGGAGTCACCCAGTGCTCTGAAAACGCACATTACCTTGCTTTGGGTGTTTTGCTGACTATGGTAAATTAAGCATTTTAAAATAAGATGGTTTGGGTTTCAGGGTTCAAGTTATGTCAACAAACATGAAACGCTGTCCTTTCTCTTCATTTCAAAAGTGAAAGGATTAGGTCTTATGGCCCCAAACAACACCATGTTGTTTTACAGTTGTGCTTCCTGCTGTAATCTCCAGTATGTCGTTTTCCTTTCTGTATCTCACGATAAGCTATTTCATGCATATCTATATTCATTGTAAAACGTATATTAGTTACCTAGATGCTATATAATGTATGCAACTTTGGTAAGGAAATTTGAACCGCAAGGATACTTACAAATATCTTAGGAAATACACAGCAGGTATACAGAGTTTCATTCCTCTTCAAATATCAGTAAGTTTAATTATATTAATCAAAAAAAAAAAAACCATGAAAATGAATCATTTAATAAACTTGCATGGAGAAAGAGTGCTTCCCCAACTCCACCTCTTCCACATAGAAATTTGTCTCTCCGAATTATTATGTATTATGTACATGTGTATACAACAAACAAAATTTTCAAGCCAGACATTTGGCTCTATTTCCCAACGCTTGAACTGTGGGCTGAGACAACTTGCATTTTGTGGTCGTCTGTCATTTTTTGATACGACAGTTTGACATCAAGGATCTCTCATTTAAAAGAAAATATAAACTAATGAACTCTACGTATAAAGTAGACTTTTTATTCCAACACTTATTTTTTTTAAGGTTAAAAAAAGGCTTTGAATTAAGATGGGCTTATACCACAATCTTCTTTACACTCTCTAGTAGATAATTCAGATAGTTATTTAGATATTTCAGGTTTAAAAAAACATCCCTTTGCTGTGACTTATCACACAATCATGACAAATCTAGAAAGGGGCTTATGTTTCCTAAGAGCTGCTAACATAGAGTTTAACCCTGAATTAATGTGAAAGATGTCATTACTTAATGAGATAATGTCACTGAGTGTAATTGAAAGTTCTTGGAACACTGAAGGACGCTAGGTAAAAATAAGCTGTTATTACTATCCTTATTCATCAGAAAACCTGTTTAAAAGGTTACTCTAACTACTGGGTAAAATTTTATTAACATTTTTATCTCTAGTGATTTTAAAAATCTTTAGGCTTATTTTAATAAAGGTTTCATGTTTGATATATTTGCATGACTTTTGACTACTAATAAAAATAATCTAAAAGGTGCAAAAAAAAATTTTTTAAAGAGAAGCTGGGTATTTGACATCCTTTCCAATACTTTACTATTTAAGTAACAAAGACAGAAAAAAATACACATTGTGATTCTGCCTAGATTTCCTTCTGTGGGGTTAATCGTGCACAGGAAGCAGGCTTGAGGGAAAAGTTTGTTGTTGCTTATTTAAACAGTCCACCATGGAACTCCCCAGATCCTAACCAGGGCTCAAGTCTGCATCTAAGTGTTTTTGTAACTGAGGACTGATTCTAAGACAATCCTGTCAATAATAGATCAGAAAAAAAAAATCAGTCTTTCTGCACAGTTTGACTTATCTTTTTTTTTTTTTTAATTGACACTTCTGGCAACATATAGACGAAAGGCATCTCTGTAACTTTCTTGGTAGTGTATAATGCCCTCCTCTTTCAAAATTATGATACGAAGTTTTATTTCTGCATTATGACAACAGTTTTGAAATACAATTTTAATTATGATTATGCTTAGATTTCCTTTTGCAGAGTTAATCATGAAGAAGAGGCATAGTTGTCCCCTCTCCAATATTTTGGTCACTCTTAATTAAAAATAAAAATGACTGAGAGAGAGAGACATGGGATGCTAGCCTGAGCAGCCTGACAGAATGAACTGGAATGTCCTGGTGTGCATGCAGTTCCTTCAGAAATGCCAGGACATTCCAAAGGACTAAGAGCCCTCCCTATATGGGCTAACCAAAGGACGCTATTTGAAGCAACTTTTGTGCTATTTGTAGTACAATACTAATGAAACTGTGGTGATGCCTGGCTTTTGTGTGGCTCCCTATGGTTTATAAATTACATAAAATGAGCACTTTGATTTGTTTCTTATCAGGATCCTGAAAGAGGAATAGAGTAGGCATTCTTTTTTATTTACGTTATAGTTCAGGGAGGTTACGTACCTGCCCTATCAGACAAGGAAAACCCTATAACTGAATGTATTTCCCTTTTTGCTTTGACTGCTAGGAAGCTCAGATCT
This sequence comes from Eidolon dupreanum, assembly GCA_028627145.1. NCBI lineage: Eukaryota > Metazoa > Chordata > Mammalia > Chiroptera > Pteropodidae > Eidolon > Eidolon dupreanum. The sequence goes on from CM053507.1 coordinate 3,392,177, forward strand.
AAATTTAATATCCCATAACAGTGACTTTCCCTATTTTAAAATATATTTGATCAGTCATTTAAAAAGTATGTGAAATGTTTTGTCTTGTTTGGAACATTACTATAAGATCTATCAAAGGCTTTATAAATTATGATTGAAAATTAAGTAATCTGATCAAGGCCAATCAGCCATAGACCAAATCTGGGGTAGAAACCAGGTTGGATACAACGAAAGGGTCTTAAATAATTCTGAATAGGGTCAGATGGAAATTCAGAGAATAATAACTTTGGAAAATATGTCAAAAATACTAATTTTTATATTCCCAACAGTATTTCCCAATCTATAAGCACAAAAATCCCTTGAGTCACATAGGTGTAAGAGCCAAGCCGTAGGTAAATCTTATCTGGGAGATCTGGTTTCATAAAAGAGGAGAAGAAAACACCAAACAATTTAAATATGAGATTCACTTTAAAAGATTTTACACAAGAAACACATTGGCACAGGGATTAGGATATACACATATTGGAAGAAAAGGTTGTAAACAAATAGCAAGTTTAAAAAACATACAGGCATAAAAAGAAAAGGAAAACATCAGATGCAGGTTTCCAAACTGGTAACATTGTTTTTCAATGAGAAAACCCAAGCCACATTAATTGGCATGTTTTATTTTGGCTTAACTGCAAGAGGAGGCTGGTGCAATACAGATTATTCACGTGCCTCCTGGGAGCCCATTTCCTGTATCTAATTAATCCTAGTGTGATGTAAAAGGAGCACTCTGATAATTCACGATGTAAAGAAACGCTTAGTTCCTATATGTATAAAAATGTGACTTTTAGAACCACGACCCACACTTGTTAAATCAGAAATGTGAATGGCAAAAATCAATTAGGCTCCCCAGACCTGGACCCACCAGCCACCGGCCACCAGCCCAGACTACGGCCAAATTCTCCACCCAACCCTCGGCTGGACCAAGACAGATAAAGCTGAGTGCACTTCTTTTCTCTAGAGGATGAAGCCTTATTGAGAAAATGGTTCCAGAAAAATCAGTAACATTTAAATATTCTAAAGAAACCAGGACCTTGCTGTGCAAAACAGTAGTAAACTGAGTTTTATGAGTTTCTATCACAAGCATATAAAATGCTTTACTGAAACGACCACTGAACTGGAAAAACTCAGGAAAAATTACCCTGAATTCCATGTGAACACTCATAAATCTACCCCCCACCCCCTTCTCTCTCCCCAAAGCACATTCTGCACAAAATCCACGTTCTACACCAGCTTCCCTCTGGCTTTCACAGCGACTCACAATACCACGTGCAGGCCATCAAGTGTGGACTGAAAAAAAATCTCCCTTTGTGAAGCTCTTGTTAGTGGCCGAGTGTCGTTACTGTACAAGCAGAGTCTAGTCTGTCGCACGAAATCTCAGAACGAGGCTCACGGTTGCAAAGATACACTGGTCATTAGCCCCAGAGGAAAAAGAAAGTGAAATAGTGAAATGCAACACGGAGAAGAAAAGCCCTGCGGGATGCTCTGAGAAGAGGAGTTGGCAATTTTGGATTACGTTCGCACGCAAAAGCAGATGCTCGGACGGACTTGTTTTCCAGTGGGGTGAGGCCGCCAAGATCCGCCAACCCTGAATATTTTGGTTGCATATAAAATTAGGTACAGCTTACCTGGGACAAGCCTAAATGTACGGACGCTGTTTCCGATATATACATGATTTTGCCATCAGATGCTACCACAAAAACAAATCCATCCAAAGTCTGGAAAAGAAAAAAGTGTCAGGGTGAGAGAGGATAGTTATACGTGAGAGTGAAATCTCATCATTGTACTGTCATTGGGATAGAGGAATGTATGAAATATTATCATCGGCATACATTTATCAAATGCAAAAAAAGAAAAAAAAAAAACCAGGGTTCGGGGCCATAAGGATTTAAATTACAACGCTCAGGGTTTTTAGTTCCCGCGCCAGACTCTCAAATGCTTTTAAAACACTTTAAAAACAGTCTTACATCCACATCACAAAAGTCATGCAAAACATTTGAGAATTCCTATCATACCCAGTTTAAACGTAGTAGCTTTATTGTTTGGGGTTATTTTAGCACTTAGCACAAATCCGGAGTTCTATGGTACTTAGGGGACAATCTACCACTATATAGACCATTTTATGTCATAATTGGCAGTGTTTATACCACTAGGACATATGCTTTATTTGCCTCGATTTTCTAGTTACCCCTAAGTACCTTTTGAATAATAAATTCTAAACACTACCACTCCCCAGAAAAGAAAATACCGAGTTATTTGAACAGACTATGTCTACAGCATTATTTAGAATTTGCAAGAGATCAAATAACCTTTGCAAAATTCAAGGAGAAAGGAGTATCGATTTCTGAAAAAATTAAAAGTACCTAAATGATATTCTGATTTTACCTAAGTTGGCTAGCCCTCAAAAAAAAAATTATACGAGGTAATTAAGACAAATTAAAAAGTATAGATTATATTTATGTGTGGCAAGGATTAAAAAAACTAAATTATTTTTGAAAAAAGGAAACTGTATTTTATTTACCCATTCATATTTTAGATCCACAACCAAAGAAAAGCAATAAAGTTGGTGAAAGATCCATACAACCCACAATGCTGCCCCCATAAAAAATATTCCAAATTAATTTCTGGCCACAAATTCTATTTTTACAGCATGTAATTGAAACCAGATTACCTTTGGTTTTCCTAAATCTGCCCCCTCTTTGGAGGGGGGCCTAAAAAGAATGTATAGAAGTGAAACTTGAAAGTTATGCTTATGTTCTGCTGTCTCAAATACAAGTTCGCTGCAAAAATTCTTTGCCAACCGGACTATCATTTCTTCCCTATACTGAGGTTGAAATCAACATCTTGATTAGAAACCTTGCTTTCACAGTTCTAACTCAGCTACAAAATATTTTCCCAGCCAAACTGTTTCAAAAATATAAACTATACAGCCATTTCTAAAGTTATAAATGTTTTGGCACATTTTGCATTCTTGCTTAACTCCAAAACCATTAAAGAGATAGATTAATGAAATACTATCTGACAGGGAGCCATATGAGTAAAAGAAAAATTATCATAATCAAATTCTGAAAGTTGCCAGCAGTAGCTAAAAATAATATTCTTAAAGGAAAATGTTGGGTATGCTTTTATAGCTTCATATTTTGCGTGCATGTAATATTAAAGGCAAAGACACCCACACACTACAGCGAATTAATTAAGAAATGTACAGTGGAGGAAACGAGGGTGTTGACTTTTACCTGCCAGGTTTTCGCTAGAGTTCCCCGGCACTTAGTTGTCCCTGATATTAGTGTCACTTACAATATGTAGGAGTATCAAACATGCAAAGAACCGCGCACAGAGCTGGAAGTGAGCGCAGGGGGAGCGCAGGGCGCATGGGAACAGCTCCAAGAGCGCCATTACCCGCCCGGCTGACACACGGTTTAATGTTGTAAACACTTCGGGTTTCAAATATTCCCCGGATCTTCTCTTCCCCAGAGCATGCTTTTTAAAAAAAAATAATAAAAATAAATCACACTGGGACATTCGAGGCAAGAGTTTTGAAAAGATCTGCTTTTTCGAAATGGAGAGCTCGCGGCTGACTTTGACCCAAGTCAGTGCGTCCCGCCGCCAACTTTTTTTTTTTTTCTTTTAAAGAAAACACAAAATAGAAGGAGGAAATGCAAAATAGCTCTCGGTAGGCATTTTTTGATGGCAGAGACAAATGACGTGAGGGGGGAATGAATCGGGTCGTTGATGGAGCTCTGTAAAGGGCATTTGAAAGACTCTGAGACCCGGGACATTGCTGTGTCCCCACCTAGCGCCAGCCACCGACTTAGGGCGGGCGGGTCCTGCGCATGGTTACGGGGCCCGCGCCCCAGACACCACGCGGGGGAAGGCCAGGTCAGGGGCGGTTTAGCTGCCGCGGACTGAACCGCTGCGGGACCCGGCGCTAAGCGGCTGACCACCAACCAAGCACCGGCTCCCTTCGTGAGCCAGGTGACCCCAAAGAATGCACCATGTCGTGAGCGGGACCCCTTGGGTAGAACCCGGCTCCACCGCTTGCTGTGTGACTCCAGGCACGTTGCTTCATCTCTCAGTGCCTCGATTTACTGCTCCGAAGAAAACGGAGTCAAACATAGAGCCCAGTCTAGGTGGGTAGGGAAGCGAGATGACACAGTAAGATTTAGAGCAGAATCTGGCCCGTGGGAAACGCGCAGTCATGCCAACTGCTAATACTCTATTACTGATGCTGACTCTCCTTTATTTGCGACCCCTTTAAACACACGTTTGTCAGACGCTTCGGAGCAGCCGCCCGCTGGCTCGGAGCGCCCTGAGCATTCCTCTCCCTCCTCCGGTCCTTCCTTCTCCGGCTCCAGCGCCCCGCACAGCGTCTGGCACAGAGCGAGCGCTCCGTAAAAGTTCGTGGGGGGAAGTAAGGCTGGACAGGGCTTGACCACGCCCGGGAGCGCCCTTCGGTCTAGGTGTCCTGAGCTAGAGAGGCCTGGAACTGGGTGGGGGTGGGGCTGGCCAGAGGTTGCTCTGGTTGAGCTGAGTCCACACGGTCCCAGCCCTCTGGGACGCGAGGTGGGGGGATGGGGATGGCGGGGCGGGGGCGGGGGTGGGGGGGAGCCGCTTGCTCCCAGTTCCCTGCACTGCCTCTCGCCTCGGGGCGACCCCTGCAGCCCGGTGGCGGCTCCTGGATTTACTCCGGGTTCCTTGGGGAGGGACACCTCGAGCCTGGGGTGGTGGAGTCAGAGGGGAGGCCCACCCGGCCGCCGGCGGGGACTCGTGGCTGCGCCGGTACCCCAACTTCCGCGCCTCGACCCTACCTGCAGCAAGTGCGACCCCAGCTCCTTGGCAACGCTGTCCAGGGGCCCGGCGCGGCTTGGCTGTCCCCACGCGTCCCCTAAACCTGGACAAGGGAATAAAATAATAATAATAATAATAATAATAATAATAATAATAAACAACAACAACAATAAACAGTAAATGACAGCGCCCAGAGGCTGAGGTGCGGAACAGGGTGTGCAGAACCCCTGAGTCCCGGATCCCGCCAGTCCCGAGCGACCACCTTGTCGCCTTCCAGGCCCCGCAGGCCGCCTGCTGTGCCCCCGATGAAACAGCAAACGGCCAGGGGAGAAATCCCCGCTGAGGCCTCGGGTGCCAGCGCCCGGCCCATGGCTCGCCCATGTGCTCACGGCTCCGAAATTGCCATTTCATTTGAAATGCCACAAAGTAATCTAATCTGCTTTGAAATTGGCCATTGTCGTAGCCAAATGGGAATACTGATTTGACCCATAAATATTCCCTCAAGGACCCTTCCTCCCTTCCCCGCCTCGCCGGCAACTGTGCATTTCCCCAAAGACAGAAGCCCAGACAGAAAGTCCTCGCTGTCCCTGTCCCAAAGGCGACTTTTTCTGCAATAGTAAAAATAAAAGGGCCATTTTCAATCACCCACAACCCCTCGGACACTCCAGCGCTCACAGGCGTCCCGGGGGACGCTGTCCCCCTCTAACCAGAGAGCTGCAGCCTGGGTAGGGTTTACCTGGGGGCTTTCCAAGGGCGAACCCCAAGTGCGCCAGCGGCGGGACCAGGATGGGTCAAAGGAGGTGAGAGCCCCGTATGTACTCCACGGTGACTGAGAGGCGTCTCCTGTCAAATTGGGGTCCCCCAGCCCCTCTGTTTCCTAACTGCCCTCCCAGGCCTCCTACTCCTCCCGGAAGGCCACCGGTTGCGGTGAGCGCCCCGCAGAGAGGCCGCCCTGCCCGCCCCCCCCCCCCCAAGCCACCCCGGGCTCGGCGGCGCTCTGACCCGGGACATCCCAGGCTTCCCTCCGCGTACTAGGGAGGAAGCAGGAAAGCCAGGCGAGGTGGCTTGTACAACGCAGTCGGTCCCTGGAGTCCTTCCGCTGGGGGCCTGGCCAGCTCTCCTCCAGTTAGCGCTGCGGCCCTGGGCGCGAAGTGGCAAAGGCCAGCGGTCCCTGTCTCAGCCTGAGCCCCATTCTTCTTCGTGGAAAACGCGCCCCCAGACTCCAGGCCCACTGGAGAGCTGCCAGTTCCCAACCGCCCACCCGTGCACAGTGGGCTGTGGGCCCCGCTGGTGCGTCTGCCTCCCCCCACTCTGAGCGGTGAACTGTGGGCCAGACCGGCCCCTGCCCGCTGTGCGCCCCAAGTGCCAGACCGGAGGCCAGGGCGCTCCGTGGAAACTCGCTCAGCTATAGCTGATTCGGGGACCACGAAGCCCTTCTAAGGGTGGTGGTGAGTGAGTGGGCAGAGTAGCTGCGCAGCACCCCGAGTCTTCCCCGCTGTCCCTGCAGGAGTCAGCCGGGGCACCCGTGGCTTCTGGGGGCTTTGACCTCAGGAGGTGGAAAACGCACCCCACAGCGAGCTAGCCACCCTGGCCCAGAGCACCTGGGGGCCCTGTGCCCCCTCAGAGGCTTGGGAGACCCTTCCCAGTGAACTCTGTTCGCGGCTAAAAAAGGGACGACCTCTAATGTCTCCTCCTGGGTTCTAGAAATTGGGGGCTTATCTTGGCCTCCCCAGAAGGAAGTGGCTAATTGCCACACATCCCAAACTCCCAAATGTGATTGTAGAACCTAAACCTCCATCATGGAGACAGAAGGGTCTTCTTAACCCCAGGACCTCACTGCACACCCTACTTGGCTCTCAAGGATGACCACAGCCACCCCCCTCCCCCCCCCACACACAGAGTAGCATGCCACTGGCTCCCACAAGAAAGTCCTTTCTCCCCAACATCCGGGCAGCTGGCTTGGTGGTGGCCCATGTTATTCCACTTAACCAGAAATGGAAAGAACCAAAATTTGAAAGTCCCTCCCCACCCCGCCAGGCTTGAATGAAGAATTTTGAAAAGACTCAGGAACTCCGATGTTTGAAAATGGATAGAAAAACTGCCCTTTACCCCACGCCAGGGTGGCTTTCCAGGTTTGGGCCAAATCCCCTTTGCCTAGCCGGGTGGGGAAAGTGAGCATGGCTTCCTGGCCCTGGCTTCTCAAAGGGTCTGGCCTAGTGACCTGGGGGAATCTGTACCTTTGGGAATGACCCCCAGACCAGACTCCCCTGCCTGGCTCTCCCGTAAGCCTTGTTGAAGGCTCTCGCCTCACATGCAAAAGTGCATTGGGTACATGGGACAATTTCCGTGTAATTCAAATACCCGGATATTTCAAGAGTGCCTGTTTTCTTATATCGTTATAATTATTTCTATAATTTCCTGAAGCCTCTGTTTTGCTGGAGGAGATTCGATGCACACACTCCTTTCTGACCTAACAGGAGGTGGTGGGGGTGGTGAGAGGTTCCCCATTGGAAACCGCTGTAGGTGAGGCCTTTTCACTCTGCCCATGAAAACCTACTTTGGGCTGAATGCAGAGACTAAATAAATTAAGATCTGTAACCAAAAAAAAAAAAAAAAAAATCGTCTTGGTACTGTAAGCTGTACATACTCCTGAAAAAGTGAGGCACTGTGGCTATGGCTCTTACCTGGCCCTAGCAGAGGACTTCCAGGGTGCCAGCCACTGGTCATCTGCCCCACCTGATCCCGGGACACCCCGCTCAGTGACTGCAGGGGAGAGGCTGGCGAGTCCCAAGCCCAGCCTGTGGCTTCCCAGCCACAGGGGTCTGAGGGCCCACTGGGCCTACATGTGTCATTGGGGACTGCCTGCTACTGGGCATCCAGATGGTCAGGTTGTGGGAGTCAGTCACCAGGTCAGAGATAAGGGGCCAGGGACCCCCTTTCCCTCGCTTCCTTCCAGGGTTTGTGGGTACCTGCATCTTGGTACTCACACTCAGCTGGCCGTTCAGCTTAAACTGCAGGCCCTCCTGCCATAGACATTATCTAAATATGGCCCCTCTTGCCTAGGTGCTCCATTAGTCAGTAATAACCACCCCCGAGTGCCTGCTGTGTCCCATCTGGGCCCTGGGGTTACCTCTGGGAGCTGCCCTCCAGGCACAGGTCACAGACTATAAACATGGGACCTCACAAATAAGATGATTTCCCAGGGAAGGGGACACAGTGGAGGGGTTCCCTCACTGTGAGGTAAGCCCCCCCTTCCAGATGATGGGACACACATTAGCTGAGACCTAAAGGAGACAGCTGGTTTGCTCTTCCCTCTGGACTCAGGAGCAGGACTTGCTATGGCCAGTGGCCGATGGGTCTAGCCTGGGAGAAAGGGTCTGGGCTTTGAAAAGTCCCAGGATGGACAGCGATTCTCACATGGTCCGGAGGGCAAACTTGGGTATCTAAACCAGTAACAAAAACACTGCCCACCGGGGTCTTGCGATCATTAAATGGGGTTAATGATGGAGCCCGACCCTGCCCCAGCCCCTCCATGGAAAACTGGATCTGGACTGTGACAAACCAGGACAGACCCTCTGGGGGCTGGAGAGTCTGATCTCCGGCAAGTGTCCTCACTGCCAGCCTTTATTTCTCGCCTCTAAAATGGGGTCGTTGGGGATTAAATGAACTAAACTCGGAGGCCCATCCATCAAGGCCTGAACCTCATGGCTGCCACCACCGTGCTCCAGTCTTGGCTTCTCTGTGGTCCCCACTCCCCGTCTGCCTCCCCTCCCTCAATGACTACCCACCTCCCAGAGGAGGGTGCGTCCTGTGGGCCATCCGAGGACACAAGGTCACAACTCCCTGATTGCAAACCACTGCATGGTCAGGAAGGGCGTGTGTGGTGGGGGGAAGAGGGGGATGTAAGGACCGCCTGGCTGCTGGACCCTCTTCCCCACTGCGATCTCTCCTCCCCGTGCAAAAAAAAAAAAAAAAAAAAAAAAAGCCAGCATCTACCGCCTGTCACCCCCACTGGCGTTTACGACCCGGAATTCGGAGAGTGACCACCTGCGGGGCTGCAAGCTCAGGGGGTCTCTCTCTGGGGCTACCGGGCCACGCACGAGCCTGCGCAAGGCTGTAACTTGGAGAGATGGGGCCGGTCCCCGCCTCGCTGGTCTAGGATGGTCCAGAGCGGGCGCCTCTAAGCCTCCCGCCTCGGCTCTGGACCCCAGTGAGCGGTCACGGTTCTGACGCTCCTCCGCGCACTTGCTTCGTTCCCTCCGGACTCCCCGCCGAGCCCCTGAAAAGCCGGCCCTTGCGGCCTCTTCCAAACCTAAGTCACAGGGCGGGCCGCGGAGGGGGTGCGAAGGGAGCTGCCGGTTGGGGCGCCCCAGGAAGGCCTTGCGCGCGCGACCGGGCAGAGGGGCAGAGGGGACTTGCAGCCTGGCCCCTGCCCCGCTGCTGGCCGGTGTTACCCGGGCTCACACGACGGCGCCCGGCGCCCGCGCCCCAACGCCTGATGCTCAGATCCTGAAGGATGAGATGGGGCCTGGGCGTTTACACGGCGCCGCCTGAGCCAGGCTTCCTTTGCGCGCCGCGGTGCGCCGGCCTCCTGGGGACTGAATCTGCGGCGCGCGCGCGCTCCAGTTCCTCGCCTGGACCCGCCGAGGCCCCGCATCCCCGGAGGTCCCTGCACCACCGCGCGCAGCAGGCTGTTCCCCGGCGGGGGCGTTCCCCCCTGCACCCGGGGCACAGCCTGGCAGGCTTCCAAGTAGAGATGGGAGAGGGTTGTAAAAATCCACATTATTCTTAAAAACGAGTCTAACCTTTTAAAATCTACATTAGTTTGGGCTGCAGTGCAGAAAGGCCTCAGCCTGGAACCCCTCCGTGATGTAGGATCTGGCCTGATCGAACCCTCTAAGTCGACGCCTTTCCATTCCGCACAATTTCTGGGACGTGCGTTTGAGAGTGGAGGCCCTCCTTGAATCCGCACCCAGACAAATCCCACCTCTGGAGTAACGCAAGCTTCCAACCCCACTTCACACTATGTGTGAATGTTTTCGCTTCTCTTCAGTAAAAGGGGTGATAAATTCCCAGTCTGCTCCCCACCGTTCACTCGCACCTGTATCAGGGCTTCCGGTCCAGGGATGGGGGAAGTGGGGCTCTGTTCTCCTTTCCAGAGTCAGCCTCAGTTTCCAACGCCATTCCTGAGCTGGGACATCCGGCCACTTCCTCCTGCCAGCTCTTTGTGTGCGAGGGCCAGCAGGGGACTCCACACTCTGCCCCTCTGCTGGTGCCCCAACCTCTCTGTACTCCTAGGAGGGGGCCTAACCCTCAAGGCTAGCCAGGGAACCCCAGCCCCTGCGACCCCTTCCGACCTCCTGAAGCCCAGTGTTGACCAGCGATGGCAGAACTTGGCCTGCGTCCTGCCTGGGGTGGTCGCCATGAAGCTATGGGCAGAGAGCAGGAGAGTCCATCCTTCCAGGGTACTTGAAGGTTTCCTAAGTGCCTGCTCCCCAGAAGGCAAGGCCACCCCGCAGACAGGGCCCGCCAGCCTGCGCCTCAGCGTTCACCCACTTTCCCAACCATCCGTTCATGCACCAGGTTTTCAATTCTGAGCCCACTTCTAAAGCCAGCCTTGCTCGTCTGCCCTCTTCCCTGCCCGTCTGCCTCTCACTTCTGAGTTTGCTGCTAAAGGGGAGAAAATGTGGGGACCCAGAAAACAATGGGTTTTCCCAGGCCCGGCGCTGACCACGTCCCAGAGGTCCCCTGGGTGAGACCCACCGCTATGGAAGTTGAATGTGACGGGGAAGCGTGGCCAGCGGGCAGGAAGCGGTGACGGGAGTGGGAACACGTTCGATTTCCACCTGCTCCGCCTGGCCCCTCACAGCCGCCCCAGCCGTGGAGTTGCTAATGTGCCCATTTTACAGACGGAGACGGAAGTCTGGCAGCAAAGCAGAGCCTTGAAAGGCTGTAAGAACTGCCAGCAGCCCCAAGCCTAGAGATTGGCCTAGGCAGGAGCGTTCCACCTTGGCTCCTGCCACCTTCCTCTGACCCTGGGGTGGGGGGGCCTCCTCTGGCTTTCTCTCTCTTTCTCTCCTCCTGCCTCAGGCGGACTCTGGATGAAAGAAGCGAGGCCCACATCCCCTCCTGCCCAGCAGGAGAGCTGGCGGCACAAAGGTCGCAGCCCCAGGCCCCCTTGCTCTCACTCTGAGTGTGCGACCTTCTGGAAAACCCACCCCTCTCTGGCCTCGATTTCTTCAAGTATGGAGGAGGTTTAGCCTGGTGATTCCTGTGCTTCCTTCGGATTGTGCATTCTTTTCTGACTCTCCAAATCCTGAATCCTTCTGCACGCAGGGATCCTGCCCGCTCCAGGGCAGCGGAAGCGCGGGGCCGCGCTTGGCACGTCGGTGCCGCCCCGCACCTTTCCATGCGCAGCCGAGAGGCCAGCAGATCCGGGAGCTCTGGCCGCCGCCCGAATGGCCTTGGCCCTAAAACCTGCCTGACGCCGGCTCCCTGACCCCAGCGGTTCTCCCAAACCCCATCTCAATCCCGCACCACATCGCCGGGCGCAGACCGCCCCCCCCCACCCCCGCCTTGTCCCCGAGAACAGATTAAATCAATTACGATGCCGCTTCTGCGCCTGCCCTTGGGAGCTTCCAGAGGGGCAAGCAAGTAATTCTGCCTAATTGAGCTGTTTCTAAACGCATCTTTCTCTCCTCACCTGGCACTGGGGCTTCACAATGCTTCGCCCTAAGACTGCTTAGGTGAGAAACGGTGCCGCCGCCCAGAACCGCAGGCCAGAGGCCTCTGAGTGCAAAAAGGAGTTCTGAGTCGGTCTGTCCACCCTCCCCCACCAAGCCAGCACCCCCTTGCTCTAGGGTCACGGGAGAGCCTGGGACTGGACTGCTTCCTCCTCCACGTGCCCTGTAGATAGGGACCCCACAGGTTCAGGGCCATTTCCAAAACTCTAGGGCCAAACAGCTCCCTCCCAGATCCTCCCAGAGTTTCAACCTTGATAGTCATCCCGCAGGCAGATGTACAGGCCACCTCTCAACCAAGACACTACTGAGCAAAGCACAGGGTCCTGGTGCTCCGACTGGGACCCGCAGCCAGCCCACTCCTGCAGCAGGCTCAGGGCCAAGCAATTCTCAGCCCAAACGCCTAGAGATTCGCTTTCCAGAGCTTAGAAGCACAGACCCAATTTAAATATCTGCAGAAGCAGTCCACCCACCACTTCCCAATTTTGAGCAGGCTTCCCTGGAAAACCCGCCAAACAACGTATGGCTTACAATAAGCTCTTTCTCCAGACCTCCCTGTCTAACTAATTTCTGGCTTATTTGAAATCACCAGCAACAAATCGTATAATCTTCGGATCATTTCTTTGTACATTTTTATTTCCAGTAGGGGCGGCGTGGGTGGGTGTCCTGTCCGGGTCCACACTTGCTTTGTAGCGTTCGGACAAAGAAACGGCTCACGGAAGCAAACCAGTTACCACCATTCCTTCCCCAGGTGGAAAAGATTTGGCCAGTATCAAACCTTATTCTCTTTTAATTTTCACTGAAACCTCAGCTGCAGAGGAATCATCTCTGCTTCTCCAGTGGAGGGGTCACCCTTTGGTGGACTAATAGTGATCACTGGATGACAGCTCCCGGAGAGAGGGGTTGGAGGAGGGGGCCCCTCGGTTGGTCAGGGCTGGACGGAGAAAGAATGTGTGCTGGGCCCTGGCAGACGGGTCACAGGCTCCTGCTACCGGGAGGAAAAGTGCCCAGAGGCTCCACGGCCCAGCTGGGAGGCACAGGAGAGGCCAGGCCACGGCTTCCGGCAGCCCGGGCTGCCTGGCCAGGCGTGGGGCAGAGCTGGAGGTCGGCTGGCAAACCGGCCCTCCCCGCTCCGCTCCACGAGGTGGTGTGAAATGCAGCTCCAGACCCAGAGACGATTACAAATAACAGGCTTAGCACTGCCGACTGCGAAATAGTGAGCTTATGGACCGTGGGTGGGTCGCCGGGCCTGGGACTGGCTCAATGGAGGCCCTCCTCACCCTGTCCCCCAGCCGAAGGACACCTGTAGCTGCACTGCAGAGCTCCTCTCGTGTCCTGCGGCTGAAGTTGTCCCCCTACTCCGGCGCCAGCTGCTGGGGCTCCAGAGGCCTATGTAGCCCTCTGGATCCTAAGCCAGGAGGTCCTAGGGCAACGACCAGGCCAAGTGTCACAGTCTCTGGCACCAGGCCGCAGCGACCCCAGCAGGGGACAGAGACACTGCAAGGAGATCATTTCAAAACCACTGGCACACCAAAAGCAAACGCTGTGGCGACCAGGCCTCCCCCAGCCCTGCCGCTCTGAAGTGCCTGGCCTGGCCACAGACTCACAGGCAGAGTCCTGGCGGGACTGTGGCCCACACACCCCACCGTTTACCACTGCAAGTCCACCGGACCTGTGGGTCCTGGAGACCTTTGCCCACCATGGCACCTGCCCCTTTTGAGTTATAATTCCAAACAGGAAAAAAAAAAAAAAAAAAAAAGACCGTGTTTAGGCCCGCCTGCCATTTTTAAACTAATCACCTCTCGCTCTCTCCTGCCTGGTCTGGGCTAACGGACTGGTCCTCTCTCCTATCCTGACCTCCAGAGACCCAGCCCCAAGGGAGGTGAGCAGAGAACAGGCGGCCAGAGAGGTCGGAGTCGGAGGCGCGCGCCCCCACAAGAGCTCGGCTCCAGGCTAAGGCCTGGGCACTCCATGCTAGTCCAGCCGGGAGCTAGAGCACCCTTCACCCGCTGCAGGAGGGCACATGCTTCTCTTCCACGGAAAAAGAAAGAAGTGAAAGAAGGAAAAAGTAAAAGGGGGAGTTAAAGAAATGAAGAAAGTAAAGAAGGAAGAAGGAAGGAAAGAAAGCCGGCTAGAACGGACTAGCACGCTCATAGAGCAATTCTTGGTTCGCCCCTGGCCCAGGCGATGGTCTGGTCTCTGGGGCTCCGAGGTCCTGGCTCCTCTCTCGAGCAGGCGCCAAAGCCCCCGTGCGCGGCCTCCGCGGGACGCCCTGGCACTGCCGGGGTGGCTGCGGCGGGCCCTCCCGGCCAGCTCCAGCTCCCGGCTTGGGCCAAGGCCGCCGGGCCGCCCCGCGCTCCCCGCCGCCCACTGCGGCCTCACCTTCGGGAAAGACGGCGCGCATTTTCAGGTAGCTGGTGGTGAGTCGGATGATGGACGCCTTGTCCAGCTGCGAGGTGATGGCCGAAGGCAGCGGGAGCAGCTTGGCCAACTCATAAAACTCTCCATTTTCCTTCTCCCTCCTGGTCTTGGCCGCATTCTTGGACTTCTCCTTCATCGCGCCTCGGCTCCGGGCATATTAGACCCGGCCGCGCTCCAGGCCCGCGGAGCCCCGCTCTGGCTGCAGCGGTGGCGAGTGGGAAAGGGGCGCCGGGGGCCAGGTGAGTCTGCGGCGCCGGCCGCGGGCAGGTGCGTGGGACGCCTATGTGCAGCCGCGGCCCGGGGGCTCCGCACAACCCCGCGGCGCCGCCCCGCGCTCCGCCCGCCGCCGTCCCCGGCGCAGCCTCCTCCGGGCTGGACTGTCCCGCGGTGCCCAGAGCCCCGACTTCCCGCTCGTTTCTCCTCGCTCTTCCTTCCTCCCTGCTTTCTCCCGCACCTCGGCTTTCCGTAGGCGACCGAAAGGGGCCGGCGAGGGAGCGGCGGTGCTGTTTAGTCCTTGAATGCGTGTCCGGACCCGCTGCCCCGAGGCCCCTCCGGGCTGGAGGGAGGCGGCGGCCGCGGAGCCATGGAGCGGGAAGGGAGTGGAGGGGAGCCGGGGCGGGGGCGGCTAGGGCCCGGCCCGGGCGCGCTCTCCTGCCCTCCCCGGCGGTTCCTTGTGCCTGGAGACACCGCGCCCGGAGCCTGAGATCTGTCGCGAGGCGCAGCAGCTCCACGGCCCACGTGCGACCGAGCTGCGTTTGTTTATGGCGGACCCGCCTTCGGGCGGAGCACTCGGCCGCCGGGGCCCAGGGAGGGGGGGCCGGGGGGAGGGACCGCGGCGGGGGCGGGGGGCGGCGAGCCTCGCCTCCCGACCCCACCGCGGCCCCGGAGTCGCAGGCGCGCCTCCGCGTCTCTGCCTCCAGGGACTCCGCCGGGAGAGACCGGCGCGCGCACGGGCTCAAGGAAGTCGTGGTGAGTGCGCACTGCGCGCCGCGGGCGCCGGCTCCGGCGGGCGGGTTGCGGGATCAGGGCGCTGGGTTGAGAGGCGGGGAGGAGCGAAGGAGGGAGGGAGGAAGGGATGCCAAGACTTCCCCGGTGGCTCATCAGGCAAGGGAGGCAGCGCGACCCGCCGGCCAAGTGCACTGCGAGGAAGGACGGACCCCTCCGAGCTCGCGCTGGTCCCGCGCCCTCGCCCACCCCACTTCACAGGCGGGAGAGCCGAATGCGGGGAGGCCAGAGTAGGAGAATAACATCCCCGCCCCCCCCCGCCCCCCGACGCCTCAGGAAAGGGCGCGGGAAAGGCTTGGAAGTGACCCTTCTGCACTTTCCTCGAAACGCGAAAGAAAAAGGAGATTGGGGGGCGGGAGGTCGCGGGGACGCGCGGACCCGACGGAGGGAGGGGGCCGGAGAGCGGAGCCTCGCGGCTGGACTTCGCCCAGGGCGGCCGCGGGAACTGGGCCCACAGCCTGGACTTTCACGGCCCGACCCAACGCCGCCGGAATGTAGGGGAATCGGGGCTGGGGTGGCCGCTTCCGATCGAAGGTCACTGAGCGAGGATCATCGGGCGAGCCCTGGTGGGCGCCAAGGTGAAGGTGCAGTGCGGAGGCGCAGTTGGTTACGGCGCCGTGGGGTGCCCACGCGCCCTCCCGGCCACACCGGACTACCAGGGTCCTCCAGTGCTGCCCCCCCCCCCGCGCTTGCCACTGGGGGTGGTGTCCTCCTTACATTCTGGCCTGTGGCAGTCGCACAAACCCCCAACCCTTATAGGAGTCCGACCTCCCCGAGTGCGGGGCGGAGGCGCGGGGTCAGAAGGCAGCCGCAGTGGATGTGGGGCGCAGTGTCGTGGGGGTCCCTCGGTCGTGTGCTGCAGAATGTAAGGCTGTGAGATAGTGGGGCGCCCTGCGGTGATACGCGGTGGACACCGGGCCGGGCGCAAACATCTCGGTTCTTGGTGTCACCTCACTCTCCCCCGGCACGGGAGGAGTCTGCCGCTCCGCGCCCTCACTGCACGACAGTGACCCGGTACCCGCTTCCCTCCGGCGCGCCTGGAGGGCCGGGCCTACGAGCACCTTTTCTGTAGCAGGCGCTTCTGACCTTTTCCAAGGATCCCTCTGAAGGTCGGATGTTCGGCGGCGGTTGGAGGCGTCGTAGCTCGCTCTGCTCGGCCCTCGTCTGGCCCCGCACCTTGCCGTGGCCTTGAGGGGACAGGGCTGGTGCTCCGAAACCTCAAAGCCAGGAGAGCTTCGATGTTGGTGGCAACCTCCACACACCAGGCGCACAGAAGAACCAGCACTTTCCCTTGGGGTTTCGGATCCAGGAGCGCTTTTCGGTTTCCAGCAGTGCGCGCAGGGCGTGGGTGCTGCGGACGAGCTGCGCGGGTACGCGGTGCCCAAACGCAGCGCCTGCTTATCCGCTGCGGGCAGCGTGGACAGTTGTCGGCTCTGGGCTTGCGGGAGAAGGGGCTCCAGGAGAGAAGGAACCGTCGGCTGGGCCCCGGCGCTACTGACGCAGGCCGCCGGCGAGTGCGCCCTGCACCGCCCTGGCTTCGGGAGGAATTAACGCTCCCTCGCCCCCACGATTTCCGATCCTCAATTATGGACCCGAGAGAATCCCTCTCGGGCTTGAAAGGGATTACCCAGATCGCAGAAACATGGCTAAGTGGAAGTGGGAGAAACCCGACAAGTAACAGGAACAGAAACTTTTCTCGAACCAAATTTCCAGGATTTTACGGGAAAGCGTACTTGAGATCACGCTACCAGCTTTTCACAGTGGCAGCCGTTGTTTCCTCATTGACAAGACGGGCTCGAATCGCGTGGTTTCAGAGGTAGCGTAATGGCGTGTAAGGAGACCCGCAGATGTGTGGTGTAGGACATTTTCAGGCCCAAAGCCTACCCCAGCGGTCATTGTATACCTCCCATTGTATACCCCAACACACGCATTCAACACACACACACACACACACACACACACACACACACACACACACACACGCAGGCCTGGTCTCTTCCACTGCACCACCGAAAGTACCCAAAGCCCTTGGGAGCGGCCTGGAAGTTTCCTAGGTGGGTAGGATAGGGATTCTGTGTGGAACCCCCTGGTTGGGGCCATACCGAGGCTTTCTCTCTGCCTCGGAGCAGGACACTTAGGACAGACATCCACAGGCTGCAAGCTCTGTATATACTGGGAAAAGCACTAAACACGTGCTATTTCCGATCAGGAGGATGAGCAGTGGCCTCGGATTGGGACGCCAGCTGCGTGTCTTTGCTCCCAGGCCCTTGGTGCCAGGTGTACCTCCCTTCTGGTCTATGGTTTGAGCCTAAACCCGAGCTCCTCACCCGGCTCTTGGAGACCCAGGGGAGAGGCTCAGACGGAACTAATGACCCCCCAGACCTCGGCATTGCCCAGGACCCGCGGTTCCCTTACTGGTCCGGAAGGAGCCTGCGGAATCTGGAATGATGGGAAGTTGGGGGCAAGAAGAGGACGGGTGAGAAGAGGGGTCAGACACATTGAAGCTGCGAGCTTCGGGTACGCAGCCAGCTTCCGGGGCGCCGGCACCCCCAGCAAGTCCTGCTTTGCGCTCTTGGGAGCACCCGGAGGCGCACTAGCACGCCTCCGCACACACCCCCACCTCTTAGAAATTTTCCATTAGGAAACTGATCTGGAAGAAACTGAGGCCCCAAGAGGAAGGGGGCGGGCCCAGGCCGGCCCACATCTGCTTGGATTTTCCGCTTCAGATGCTCCGCAACTGTTTTTCCCCAGGCCGCGCCGGGCGCCTACCTGAGGCCCATCCCCCGCGGAAACCGGCTTTCGCGTGAGATCAAGAGGGAAACGCGCAGATGTTCCATCGGGGATGGGCTCCTGGAGAGGCTGCAGCTGTGGCAGAAGGGGATAAGGGACTGCCACTAAGGGGGAGGACTCCTCCCATTCCTTGCACGAGATTCGGGGGAGGGGATTTCGACCTTCCCAGGTGGTGTTTCCGGAGAGCTTCAACCACTGGAGCAAGCCGAGGCAACGGAAACCCCAGGAAATGCAGGACTGCTGAGATTCGAACCTATGCTATACGCAAGCCCTGGTCTACACAGGCAACTGAGTTAGTTGCTCCAGAAATCCCGCTTGCGCCCCCTGCCCTGTCTAAGACGTTTTCATGGCTGGGAACCTTTTTTAGTCTGAACTTTGCCAAAGAGTGCCTCAATTTCTCACTTCTTTCCTTGTATAAGCCCCCTGGAGACATGACCAACTTTTCCTGGGGTCTCGGCTACTCCCAGAAAGGATCAGGCAAAGGATCAGACATTACTACTATTTGTTGTGAAAAGTCATTACAGGTACCCAGGACAATTCGTAATGATTCATTCCTGGGGAGGCCAACAGAGTCACTGGCTCTGCGTGCTTGTTCCCAAGTCCTGTAGGGGGAGAAATTATCTTTTTGTTTGTTTGTTTGTTTGTTTTTAAATAAACTATTTCACTGGAAGCCATTCTCTTGAGAAAGTGTTTGCTTTTAGGTTGGTCTGCGGGCGTCTCTCTGGCGATCTGATTACATGACAATAACTAGGGCAGCTCCACCTTCATGTGCTGGGTCCAGGGACCCTTTCGTATCTGGTTCAGCCGCCGCGGGGGTGCCCGGGTTCCGCTGGAGGGGGCGGGCAAGGCAAAGGCACCCCAGGCCGCCTGCTGGAGGCTGATTCTGCTCTCTGGGATTCCAAAAAGAGTGCGATCCTTCTCCTCGGACTTGGTTGTCCAGCACTCTTGGGGTTCTGGGACTGGGGTCTCGGAGGGGCCCACTGCAGTAATGCCTCGCGTTCAAGGAATGAAATAACTAGCTGCTGCTTACTTTTCCTCTCCCTCAAGGCGGTGCATTTAGGGGAACAAAAACAGTTAGTTCCACTGGTAATTAATTATAGCAATTAGCAAGGTCCCCAAGCGAGGCCCAGGGAGCCACCGAAGCCGCGCCTGGGTTGAGTAAACGGCGGCAGAAAGTTTCTTCTAATTTTACCTGGGGGTAAGAGGGTGGCCCTTTTCTCTGCATTTTCTTTTCCTGCCTCCCAGGCCTGGTCCCGCTTTCTCCCGCATCTCCGAAAAGGTTCTGGGGACTTCTGTGCGCCCCTCCCAATGCACGAGGAGTCCAGTGGCTTGGGGGAGGACGGAGATCTCTCGGGAGCGCGGGCAGCGCGCTGCGCCCAGGATCAGCGCTCCGGGACCAGCCAGGGATCCGCGTCCGGCCAGGGATCCGCGTCCGCGGAAGAAGGAAGCGAGGGTCCCGCGCCCACGTCTTCCCACCGGTCCACGACCCGGCAGCATGGAGCCCCAGCTATCTTCCGTAGGACTCTCCTCGCGGCTTAACGGAAACATCGCCTCAAAATCCCGGTTCAGAGAGAGGCCGCCCATCCGCTCCCCAGCAAAGCCCCGCTTTTCCCTCCAGCGAGACCCAGATCGCGTCTAGAAACCCCGGAGCTGGACAAGTCCTACAGTCTAGTGTGTGCGCCGAAATTCCTCAGTGGTTTTTATCAATTACACACCGCCTTGAAATCTGAAAACCAACTCATTCATCAAGGACGGTGCTGCAACCGCCTTTATAAAACGTCAACCAAAAATTTTCCTTTTAAAACAAAACAAAACCGATCCACCAGAGATAAATATTTATGCACATCAGAGAGAGCATGAACACGGTGGACTTAGTGTGTTTTGTAAAAAAAATTTTCTAGCAGATAATAATAGTAATAGGCAACCCCTAATATAAGGCTGACTATAATGTGGACTATTATAGTGCTTTAAAGATACAAACTCGTTTCATTTAATATAAGGGGACTATTTGCAAAGCAAAGCGAACATTGGGGAACCTTCTCTTAATCTAACAAAATCTGTAAAAGAGGCATGCTCATTAGTTGGAAATTTAGTAGAGAAAGGGACAGAAAGGCCGGCGGAGGGGCGGGCGGGAGGACGCGATTGGCCCCCTCCAGCTCGGCCTGGGCGCGCGCCGCCGCCCTAACTCGGGCGTGAGCATCATCCCGCTTTGTACGGATTCTTATTTTTAAAATATTTTCTTTTCTTTTAAAGGCCGGCGTGGAAGGCGGGTTTCCCGAGACCCGTGTCTCTGGGAACACACTCTCCCTTGGGGGAGGAGAAGCAGGCGACACCCACCACAGAGGGCTGTCCTTCGTCAGGGTTCCGGACGTGCCAAAGCCGGACTTCAGAGCTGAGCATCCGCGGAGCCCCGCGGGTGTGGGGTCCACAGTGCCATCTGGCCAGGCAGGGAGGCGGTGGCCGGGTCCCTCTCCAGCTCTCCCCGCCTCGGGTCGAAACCCGACTTGGGAGCTGCGGGCCACACTCGGGGACCTGGGCGGCCAGAAGGGGCTTAGCGTCGGGCTTCCCCGTCGCCAGAGCTCTTAATTCCACAGATGGGGCTCGTGACGCCTACTCCTGGCGCTGCGCGCGGGCTCCGAAGGGGCTCGTTCCGGCCGTACTTGGCCGTGTGGTTCCGGCTCTTCGATCGCGCGCAGTCTCGGGACCGCCTGCGGGGTTAGAAGCGGGTCTTGGGCTAGTTGGCGGAAGGGGGCGCAATGCGCACGGCCGCACCAGGGGCTCAGTGAGCAGGGAGGGTGGAGAGCTCAGTGAACAACGCGGATCCCAGCGTTCGGAGAGGGGTGTCAGTACGCACGGGGGTGAGGGCGCCACAGCATGCGCGCTCAGTGCTCACGGGCTGCGCAGAGTACCCCGTGGAGCCCCACTGTGCACTGGCGGGGGCGGGGCTGGTGCGCGGTGCTGCCGTGCAGGTCGGGAGTTGTGCGTGACGCTCATGTGCGTTCGTGGGGCCCTGCGGACCTCGTGTGCATCTCCCCCCTTCCCCCCATTCTCGTCGCTCGGCCTCCGCTCCGCTCCCCTCTGCACCCGCCCTCATTTTTTTTTTCCATTTGGGAGTGGGAACCAGAGTGACCAGTTTGTGTCTTTAAAGAATTGGGGCCCGCGTGGGGCGGGCGGGAGAGAGCGCGACCCAGTGCGTTTGGGTGGGGGGACGTCTGGCGGGAATCAGAGGCCGGCGCTTTCATCTAGGCTTTTCCAAAGCCCCTTGAGGTAACCCCAGCTCGGGCGCTCGGATCCCTAGTAAGATTTTCGCGCTGGCGGCTCGGCGGTCCGAGGCGGTGCGGCTGGTAAGCACCTTGGCATGGTCCCGGATTGGGGAAGGGGGCCCAACCCTCCTCCGTCGCCCCTCACCCCCTTTTCACTGCCCAGCGACAGAATTCCCTTCAGGTGCCAGAGCAAAGACCCCAGCGGAGGAGGCAAGGTATAGAGCACAATTTCGTATACAACGAAAGACTTTTTAAAATTAGCACTTTTTCTCAGTTCCAGAGTATTTTCCCTGGCAAAAGCATCGCTTAGCTGATAAACTACAGGGTCAATTCAAACTGTGCGGTTGATGAATAATTTTGGCCGTGACTCCAGCACCGTCTTCGTTTTGTCGAGGGCGGAAACAAGATGGCTTGGTTATTGCACCAACGCCCTTTTCGCCCTGCGGTGTAGACAATGACATTAAGTCATCTGACTGCGGGATTCTTCTCGGTGCGTCTCTCCCCGAAGCGTTTGAACCAGGCGGGTGATCCCGCCGGCGCATTTCTCGCTGGACGCGTAGATTTTCATCTTCGGGGGGATTTTCATATTCGGGGGGAACTTCCTCTGTACCAGAGAGAGGGGTGGCCGGGGTGCGAGTGTGCGCGGGGCTGGAAGGAGTCAAGCGAGAGCTTCCACAGTCGCGAGGTGGAACCCCGGGGAAACCGCTTTCTTATGGCGGTGTGAGACCTAGTTTCACTCGCATTTCATTTCTGAGAGTTGCTCTTCATTGCCAGGCTCTGGGCTGGGCGTGGGGGACGGGAGAGGTGGACGCTTGGAAGAGGTTACTGAGAAATCTAACTTTTGAATAAATACAAGCAGGCGTGGGGGGAGGGGGGAAGAAGAGCACGGAGATGAACGCGCTTGGGTGACAGACGCCGGCCGCTCCTGGCCAGGCCGCAGGCGCCGCATCGCGTTTGTGCCCGAGCCCTCTACGCCGTGCGCGTGCGCGCAGACAGCTTCCAACACCTTTTAAGTCGTTTAAACAAGGTGGTGAGTCCTGGAAAGCTCATCTGTGAATTCGCTTTGCTTCCTGGACAGTTGGGGGCTAGGGAAGAAAAAGATCAGCGCCATTCTTACCCATGCACAAATAATGTTAGTGTCTACTGAACTCAAAGTAACCGACCAGAAAATACCCTCCTGTTTAGGCAACGTACGGGGTGCTCCCTTGAAAGCTATTGACTTTTTATGTTTCTGGTTAGCCTGATGCCTACAGCATCACTTCTGGAGAAGCTGTCAGCTCTGACGAATGAAAGAGGAAGCCAGGAGAGCTGCACCTGCAAAAGTGGCTGGAATTCCAGGGCCAGCCCCACCCATCTGTTTTTTAAGGGCGCTGAACTTGGACCCTGCTTGATTGCGTGAGATCCAGCAGTTGGATTTTCTTAAAGTAAATTCCAGAAATGGAAATTCACGCTCAGTATCTTGCACAAACATTTTAATATCCGAATGGTCTGGATTGAGCCAAGAGGCAAGGATCCTTCCTGCTGTAGGCATAGCAGATTACTGTAAAGGCTGAAAAAGCTTTTGTTGAGGGTAGAAAGGCAATGATTTAGACACGCAGAGAAATCTCCTACTTAGAAGTAAAGGGAAAAAAAGGCTCCAAGTGAAGTTAGAAAAAATCATATTTTACAAAATCCTTTGAACATTATTTGACAATAAATGTATTTTTCTAGTTACATTTGTTAACCTGAGTTTCTCAGTGACCCTTTGCATGTGTGAATCATGAGATTCGTTCCCAATGAAGATGAGTGATGGATCTTTTAGGGATCCATGCTTTAGAACTGATTTTCTGTGTCAGCCGTGGAAGCGGCTTCACTTTAGATACTTTATGGGATGATCATTGAGGGAACCTTGGGTAACAGTTCTCAGGAGTGTCTCTAAAAACATTTTTCATAATTAAAAAGTGATTCATAGAAATCACCAGAAAAATTATGGGAAGTTATGTTCCAGCATGCTTTTAGGCCATGTGGATTAAATAAAATCATTAAGATCTGGTTGCGTAATACTGCCTCCCAGCCTTCCTCCGACCATGCTGGCAGGACCCACTACAACTTCATAGATGTGACAACAGCGTGGGGGACGTGAGCCAAAGGACGTCTGACTTTTCTCTAGGTATTTTCTATATTGAAAATGCAAGTTATAAAACCATCTCTTTAAAGAGTCCAAGAGATGAGTAAGGTAGCACTGAAAGAGGCATCTTTAAAAACCTGAGGCTATTTTTCAGGGGAAATCAAGTCTGAAAACCCCACGTGGCAGCATCTGAAAGACAGAAGAACCCAATGGAATATAGACCCACCTGGTTATAGGCATTCATCGGTTGGTTTGGCACCTTGGTGAAATGCCCAAGACAAACCATCCTGCTCTACAGGGAAACACAGTACATTGAGGTCCCAAGGTTTCAGCCATTCAAAGCCCTTCCTTCGGCTGGTAGTGATGTGTGCATGAATGCTGCTGCTTCATCTTCCTGGAAGAGAAGTAGGGCAGGACTTGTCCAGGCTTTTCAGTGGCCTCCACTGGTTAATACAACTTCTGAAGGCGTTGGGTTTACAATCTAACACTCTTTGGGCCCTGGTGGACTATAACAATATCTGTCAGTTGCTAATATTTATATGGATAATTGTCATCTAACAGGGCAATCAACTTAATAAATAATCCAAACGGAAGTAGTTTGCAGTTACTAAAAAACTGCTCCCGATTTCCAGCCCTGTGCATGGTCATTCAGATGAGCTGTGGCGTGACTTATTAGGTCATTTTAGACCTCTTCACAGTCAACCGATTCAGGACCCATGTGGTGAGTCACCTGGCGTGCAAAGGTAGCTAAAATAAACAGACGAGGGCTGCATGTTCCAGGCACTCTTTCGTGTGTAGTCCAGAGCTGCACTAACTTAGAAGCAGCTTGTATTTTACCTGTCAAAAGGAATGGCCTACTCTGAATTGGGGAGTCCTCACGAACTACTTGCACACATGCTGTTACTCATTCAAGAAACAGTCATCCGGTGGCCGGTGGTGGCCGCAGTGTGCCAGGCAACCGGCCAGGCGTTTGCATGGCAAAAGCAAGTCCCTGCCATTGAGGTATTCTCAGACCTTACAGTGACTTCAAGAGTCTGACCTGCTAATGTGTTTCAAGGGCCTTAGAAATGTTCACAGTTTTGGACCACTGATTCTATTTCTGATTATCTGTCCCCTGGAAGTCATTTCTAATATGAAAAAAGCCTCCCCACCTCTCCCGTGAGTATTTGTGTAATGGTTAAGGGTATAAGCTTTGGTGTCAAATTTAGATTTGACTTTTCTTTAACCCTGAGTTTTGTTATCTGTACAATGAAAATAAGGGCTACCTTTTAAGGAGGTTATGAACATTAACTAAAAATTGAATGACAAATATATCAATATAAAGAGCGTAGCACACTGCCTGGGAGAGGATGTATCCAATAAACTGTAGTTGTTATTATTGGCATTATCATCATAAGCATTATTGATAATAGCTTTGGAATATTATTATTTTTAATATCAAACAATCCTAAATGTGTGGGAGTTGAATTAAGTGTTGATATATATATATATATATATATATATATATATATATGTATATATATATACACATACACACACACACACACACACACATATATACACACACACACATATATATGTACACATACACACACATATATTCAATGAAAAGATATACAACTATTTAAAAATATTGCAAAGGTTTATAATGGTATGGTATGGACAAATACCTTCCCAGAGTACAGATCCTGGAGAGCTGGTGATCATATTTTCCAGACTCTCTTGCAGCTAAGGTTCTTGAAATGACTTAAGTGTAGCCAATGAAATATACTTATTTGAGAAGTAAAGCGGAGGTCACACTTCTGTGGCCTTTGTGGTTTCCACTGATAGGCATGGTGTGTGTGCGTGCGTGTGTGTGCGTGTGTGTGCATGTGTGTGTGTGTGTGTGTGTGTGTGTGGCTGTGTTAGCGGAGGTCCCCATGACATTGCTCTGAAGCCAGCAGTTGCCGTGGCAGTTTTCAGATCCCTGGATTACTACTGCTAACAAGAGATTCAGCGGTCACAGTGGCAGCTTCCTGACCCCCCACTGTGCTGGCAGCCGCCCTGGGCGATCAGTTCAGTTCTGAGGTGTCGTCTATCCCTGACATCCAGCCTAGGGCCTCTTCTCCAGCTCTTCCAACAATTTTGTAAGCACCAAAGTCTTTGTTAAATCTCCTTTTGCTTAAAATAGCTTGAGCAACTCCTGTTATTGGCAACTAAATCCTCACTGATGTACACTGGAAAGCAGGACAATACTATAAAACTCTACATATTGTATAATCACAGTTAAGTAAAACAACAAAAAACTAAACAGAGAGAAGTACCAGAAGGATATTCTTCAAAGTGTTGATAGTGAGTATCTTTGGGTAGTAAGGCTACAAATGGTTGTTTAATTTACTTTTCATTGCTTCCAGTTTTTTCTTTTTTAGAAACAGCTTTATTGAGATATATATATATACCGTATAATTCACCCATTTGAAGTGTGCTATTCAGTGGTTGTTGGTATATTCACAGATATGGGCAATCATCTTTGCAGTCAGTTTGAGAACATTTTCATCCCCTCAAAAAGAAATCCCACTAGCTGTAACTCCCATCCCTTCATCTCCACCACCAGCCCTACTTTCTGTCTCTGGATTGCCCTGTTCTGGATTTTCACATAAACAAAATTGTATGGTATGCGGTCTTATGTGTCTGGTTTATTTCACTTAGCATGTTTTCACAGTTTATCCATGTTGTAATGCATATCAGTACTTCATTCTTTTTTATGGCTGAATAATATTCCCTTGTGTGAACAGACCACATTTTGTTTATCCATTCATCTGTTGATGAACATTTGAGTTCTTTCCACCTTTTGGCTACTATGAATAATGCCGCTATATCATTCCAACTTTTTTTTGGTCATATAGCAAGTTTATGATACATAATGTAGTAAACTCTACAACAGAGAAAATCTGGCCTGAGTAACTAGGACTTTGAGCTTGGTATCAAGAAGAGGGCAGGACTGTAGAGTTCATTCTTGAATTGACCAGTTGCTTAGTGCACAATAAAACTGTGCCAAGCCAGATTTACAGGCTCCATCTGCACCCCCATGACCAGTCTATAAGTGGTGCTCTCGGTCACCAGAGGAGGGGGAAGGGCCCTGCCACCAGGCGGGACTGATTGTGGTAACCCTGACATATGTCTCAAGATTTGACTTTTGGTATTTTCACTTTAAAACTTATATCTACTGGGGTGTTCAAAATATTCTCTATCTCGATCCAGGTGGCAGTTACATGGGATTCATGTGAAAAACTCATCAAGCTGCATGCTTAAGACATGTGTGTTATTATATTTAACTATATGAAAGTTACAAACTGATTTTAAAAAAAAAAGAAGAACTTATAACCATGTGTTTCCTGCAGACCTCCCTTTCACTCTCTCATTTCAGCTGCTGTTGCTTCTTTCCTGGCCGTTTCTGAATGACCACAGGTTCTAAATGACCACGTGGCTGGTAAAGGACCGAGCTGGGATTTAATCCAGCTCTTACTAAACTGGTGTGGAGTGCTGTTTTCACTAGGATCTCTTCCATTGTCTGGAATCTAGATGACTTTTAAGACCAAAGATATCCTGACTCTGGGGTGTGTTCTCTGTCTGTCCCATGTACCTCTTTACCCCAGCACCCAGCACAGAGTGGATGCCTAGTAAATAGTTGTTAAGTCAATATGCCCGGAGCAGGGTCATCACATGGCAATTTCTGGGAAAACCAAGGCAGGAAACTCAACTCTTAATTGTTTCCCACGGCGACACCAGTGGATATTGGTCTGCAACAAAAACATGGAAAGTTCCCAGTGGAGATATCAGAACTTGCTGGCAAGCCCCACGAAGTGTTAATTTTAGCTTTTAGTGACCGATACCCTTGTACAATTTAGTAGGTCAGCAGGAGCATGAACCAAAGCCAAGATTACTCACTCAGAGAGGGCTCCCGTCCTGTAGAGTGCTTGGTGAGTTGCTCAGTTGGTAGACACTCGCTACTTACGCATTTACTTGGAGAGAATGTCCACTGTTTTGAGTTCAGTCTGAGAACTGTGAGCTTTTCCTTAAAAATATTAACAATCTAGCCTACCGGTCAAATTTTCCCAGAGTTCCTGCAATTAAACACGAGTTCAACTTGCAGTGTCAAATGCTGAACTACTATAGTCATGACCATAAGATAAATGAAATATGTGCATGTCCCTAGATAGCCTGAACTGAAAGACACATAGCTTGAATATCAATGACTTGCATTCAGGAAGTGTACATCACAGAGGTTTCCATGACTACCAATGTTCCTCCTTGTATCCTAGCAGAAATGGAAAGTTCCATGCTAAGGGGAGACACCTGTGCTTAAGGGGAAATACTATCTCAGCTGCCATTTGCAGCTGCCCTGGGGTCACAGGGGACAGTACTCTCCAGCAGTGCACAGATTCAGGATTCATAAGAGGATTTGTGCTCCTTGCATGACCAGATCACAGGTGCCCCTGACGCTCATGCTTTTGACTTTGTGCAGCGTCTGCTCATACACTGCACATGACCCATCACACCTGGCCTCAGGCGCATAAGCTGATCAAGGACTGTTGTCTCGTGCTGGCTTCTGCTTGCCCACAGTACAGCTTCAGCATAGGCATTCTTTGCCTGTTCGGCACTTGTTCAAAGTTTGCATAATTCTTTGACTATTTTATTGCATCTCCTAATTAATGCAGACTTCTATGGAAGTGAACCCTTTAATGAAATGAATAAACCTTTTATAACTTTAATTTTTATATAATTTAAAATTTAAAGTGTTGCAAGAATAGTTGAAGAAGCTCTCATACACCCTTTACCTAGATTCATTTTTTCTCTCTCTGAATCATTTGAAAATAAGTCAGAGACAGTAAGCCCCTTTCCCTTTTTCTGTCCCTCATGGGCAAAGATTACTCCACCCTCCTAGGCTGTAGTTCCCAGCAGTTGCTAGAACCTTCATGAATCAGGGCAGGCCAGACTTGGGGGCCAGAGTCATGCGGCTCCTGCCTTGGGGGGGCACCATGGAGTCTGTGCTCAGGCCGCAGCCCTGGGGGATGCCGAGAGGAGCTGTTTGACAGTAAGAATGGCATACGTCCTCCCTGGGGCCATTTTAGCGGAGACAAGGCCAGGAGGCTGGCAGGGCTGACAGACCAGGGGGTCATTTAAACCAAGTCAGGCATCTCTGAGGCTCCAGGCTGGTGGCCAGCGTCAACTACCTCTTGCTTTGTGAACTTCCAGAAATGGGGGGACCTGAAAGCTCATTTGGCCCAAGATACACACCCCGCCTGGGTCCCCGCTGCTACAAGTCAGGGGCCTGTGATTCTGCTTAGGTGTTTGTCATCAGTTTCCCACTCATTTCCTTCTTTCTTCAGCTCCTCTGCTTGTCACCCCTGACTGCTTGACCTTTTCTGTTTTCTTTTTGTTATTTTGTTTGCATATATACCCTCTTCCGTCTTATTTAATCGTGCATCCAGCCTCACTCGTCTTTGGGTCTTCTTTCTGTCCTATTTTGCATTGGATTAAATATCATGAGAGAAATTCCTTTTAGTTTTATAGCACACGCAGACAGTTGGAAAGAAGAAGGAGAAACAGATTCTTTAACAGACAAAACAGGCGCCAGGGACACTGTTCTCTATGACATAAGCGAAAAAAAAAAAAGACTTCTAGAGAGAAGAGACGTCAAGCAGTTTTCAGATGGAATTTTGTTGGAGAAAGGATGGCGCCAGGTCATGCGTATGACCCTGTGCAAATGGTCAAAATGGGGCCCCTCCTGGGGTCTTGTGTTTGGTTCACAAAGCCAGTTTGGGGGGTGAGAGGAATGACCTCTTTGTTAAGACAAAACACTGAAGCCCCAGGATGCCGGGGAAGGGCAAGAGAGAAGGTGGGCCGTGTGCCCAGCCCTGAACAGGGCCCTGATGTCCCCTCCCCAGCCCAATAGGGTAGGGGCAAGGAGTGTGTGTTTCTGGGTGGCTTGGAATGCAGACTCAGCCAGAAGAGGGGCGGGATGTTTCGAGGGGCTTCGCCAGCACCAGGAAAGGGAGGTTGACCAGAGCGGGTGGATAAGGAGCAGAAGCTCCCGAAATCCCCTAGGACTTAAGCCTGGAATTGACCCGAGAACCCTAAGTTATCTGAAGAGTTTCTTCAAAGTGACTATTTTAAATGGTGAGTAGCTGGAATTTGCCTTGACTTGGCACCATTGCTACATCCCACCAACACCAGAAACAGGGACTTGGGAGCTAATTGAAGTTTTAGGAAAAAGAACATCTGACCCGCAAACCACAGTGTCACTGGGGGTCTTACACTCACTGCACCAGCCTACTTCACAGCCCCTCCAGGTGAGGCTAGAGGCCACTAAATCCTCAGGTTTTCACAATGCTTCGGAGATGGCACGGTGGCAGGGTGCCTGCGGTACCCACACGGCCACACAGAAAGTCCTGCACGGCAGCAGCTGTGGGCAAGGCCGATGGCCATGTCCTTTGCAGAGGCTGGCTCTGTCAGGGCCAGTGGGTGACAGTTCTGTGCCAGTGAGGACAATAGTGAATACATAATGAGCACTTTTTCTCTCCCTCCATCAAATTTAATTCAGACCGAAACGTGACTCTATCCTCAGGTGGCCAAGGTGGTTTGACAGAGTTATCATCCATCAACGTGGGCCCCCACTCCCCAGCCCTGGCAGCTCTGGCCTTGAAGGCAGCTGGCCCGTCTGTCCCACAACGGAAAGAACGCTAATGATTGATACGCGGAGTCCTGGGGGCCTGAGACCCTCCACGAGGTCCTGGGGTCGTCGCTGGGGCCCTGAGACTCTGCATGGGTGATCAGTGCCTCTGGCTTCCGAGCGTGTGCGGACGGTGACGGAATTAAACACACATTTATTTCAAGACCATTTTGGAATGCAGAATCAACTGTTTGTCCTGGCAAGTTCCCTTAACCAGTGGGCACTAACTGTGTGATCTGTATCACAGGAGTGGGACGGATGCTGTCTGTGCCTCACCGGTGTCTATTCTGGGTGCTGTGGCTGGGTGCTCAGCTGTGCGGGGCTTGCTGGCCGCAGCAGCCTTCAGGCAGGAAGTGCTAGGACATTCGCACCCCTCCCAGCCGCCCTCAATGTCTGACGCTCCAGAGCAGACGTATAAACACCTCGGCTCCCTCTCTTCTTGCAGGAGATAATTCTGAGGTGCGTCCTCTGCCAGCTTCCCTGTTTCCCTGTGGAATCAAGCCCAGTTACCACCCACGAGGGCTGGCTTCACGGCTCACCTTTCACCTTTCCCTTGTCACCCTCCACTTGTCACCCCTCCACTTCCCACTCGCTCTCTTGTGCCTCTGAAATAATAAACCGTGTACCTCCAATCCCAGTCTCCAGAACCCAAACCAGACAGGAAAAGTCTGAGCAATTTTTTTCTACCCCCACTTTTTTGTATTGAGGCATAAACTGTATACAGTAAAGTACAGAAATATTAAGCAAACAACTGGATCGATATCTCTATGTGTATGCACCTCTGTAACTACCACCAGGTCCCTTCTAACACCCAAGCAGACTCACTCGCCCACTCCACTACCGATACCGTCCTAAAAAGTAACTACCATTGTCACCTCTGTCATCACGGGTCCACTGGGCCTGTTTTTGAACTTCCTATAAGTGGAATTATGCAGTGTGTACTCTTCGGGCTGTGGCTTCTTTTGTTCAACATTGGGTCTGTGACATGTTATCGCCTGTAGAAATAGTTTATTTATTTATTTTCACCGCTATGTTATATTCCATTGTATGACTATCGGACAATTAAAAAAATTTTTTTCAACTATTAATGGACACTGGGTTGTTTCCTGCTGCAGGCTATTGTGGATTGAGCTGCTCTGAACCTTCTTGGTGACACAAGTGTCCCGGGGGTCCACGTCCAGGAGGGGAACTGCCCGGCACAGAGTCTTTGTAGGTTTAGCTTGAGTAGACTCCGCCACACTTCCCCGGCACAGTTGTAGCGATGCACACCCCCCACGAGCTACGTGAGCGAGCGTTCTAGTTGCTCTAATCTTTGCCAGCGCTTGATATTGTCAGTCCTTTCAATGTTAGCCATTCTGGTGGCTCTCTGAGGGGGAAAAAAAAAATTGGCCGTTTCTGGAAACATGACACACGCCCATCTGTAATTTACCCTGTGATTTTGGAAAAGCAATATACACTCTGTCGCTCTGTCTCTCCATCAGGAAACTGAGTGGGTTGCCCTTGGCTTCTCCGTCTCCCTGAAGATGTCTGGAGCTGCTGGTTTAAGCCTGATGAGCCTGTGAGGAGCCTTGGCGACTTCACCCCTGTCGCTCCCCTGTGTCTGCATGTGGCCTGAGAAAGCCCTTCTTCCCAGCCGCCCTCTTTGCTGGGCAGGCCCATAGTTTAAACGCCTTGTGACTTGCGTAGCACCCAGCCCAACTGGGTCACGGGACAGGGCCCAGCGACTCCTTGTTGGGTCAGTCCCTGGCTCATGGGACTTAGGACAGAAGGCTCCCCTTCCAGAGTGGTTATCCATGCTCCTCAGGTATCCTTGGCCTCCCCCAGTGAGGCTGCAGGTGGGATCAGCATCCCTCTACCAGGTGGGGCCAGTCAGGAAAACAGGACAGGGAAGGCTTATCAGAATAGAAGCTCAAAGGAGGGGGCCCTTGGATGGGGCTCGGAGCCCCGGTACTGTCCCTCTGAGTGGGCACAATGAAGCTGGTCCCAGGAGCATGGAGGAGCGAGAAACAAGCTGCTGCCTCCGGGGCGAAGGCACGTGCTGATGCAATGCCCTTAGGAAGAGCAACTGGGAAGGGGCGAGTCCCCAGTCCCTGTTCACGCCTGGCGGTTTCCTATGGGCTGAGCCCGACAGCCACAGGGCAATGCGGTGGAATCCACGGAGCCACCTCCCAGCTTCCAAACGCACAGTGGAAAGCGGGGTTTAGAGCTGGGAGAGAAAAGCGTGATCTTTGGCGCAGAGACCCGCAATCCTCCACGCAGCGAGGGCGGCTACTGCTTTGGACAAGACCTCGAAGGCGCCCTGTCCGTGCTCAGAGTCTCACAGTCTCACCGTTTCCCTGGGTCGCAAACCAGCCCAGGAGACTGGGAAGGCAGTTCTCTGCTGGGTCCTCCACGCTCATCCTCGAGTTCCTCTTCCCTGCAAGCCCCTAGACGAGACTCCTGCCCGCTCAGAGGGTAGAACAGCCTTGCCGGCTTGTTAACGCATGGCGATCAGCGTGTCATGAAAGAGCCAAACGGATTCTAATCTGCACAATTAAGAAGACCTTCCCCCACACTGAGGCCGCATGACACTGGACACCGCAGTGCCCGAGGTGGAGCTGGGGCTGTCTCCTCTTCACAGAGCACGCTTTCTGCTTGTCCTGCCCTCAGCTGCGTCCAGTATCCGGGGTCTCTCCGGTCTGACTGGTCAGGGAGAAATTTCTAGTGCTCTGAAGGGGTGGGCACGGAGCAGACAGTCAGGGGAGGGGTGGATAGCCCGCCATTCTATGTGCTGGAGGAGGGGGCCTGAGGGTCCCACCACGCCTGGACCATCTGTCAGCCTGACACTGTCCTCTTGCCTTCAGCAACGTCTGCTGCCTGTTCCCCAGCCCTCCTGTGGCTCTGGGATGGGGACAAGTTTGTCTCTTGTCGACCTCCCTCCCTGCACCTCCTGCTAAGTCAGACACCGTTGGTCCATTTGGTTTTCACTTTTCAAATATGAATTCCTCTTCCCTCCCGATGCTTCTTCTGCTGACCTTTTTGTCCTTGGGGACATTCCCAGGCTTTCCTGCCTCTCCTCTCGCTTCAGTGGGATTTGAGCAGAGTGCAGAGATAAACGTGTGTCTGCTCCGGACGCCGGGCTCACCCAGAAGCCTGCCTTCACAGCCCTGACTGGTTTTCAGGTGGGGGAGGCCTTTCTTCTCAGGGGGCTCACAGGCAAGGCGTGGGCCAGGGCCCTGTCCCTCCGGGGTGCCAAGGTACACACTTACCTCAGTCGCCACTTCCTCCTTCGCAGGGGAGCCTGAGGCTCAGAGAACCAATGTCAATCCCCTGCATCCCACAACCAGCCCATGGTACCAGCCAAATGGCAGGGTTGTGGGCGAGGTCAGGGAGAATTTGTCACTTTTGTGAAACAGGGCTGCCTTTCAACTTCGGCATGTCGCTGCAGGGGTTCGTTAAGTAATGAAATGGAATTCATCGAATGCAAAATGTGTTGTAATTTTCCTTTTTTTCCCCTCTAAGGTCAAAATTGTAGCCTTACCCCTCTTTAGAATTCTAATATGCTAGTGCTCCCCTCCACCCCGTGTGTGTGTGTGTGTGTGTGTGTGTGTGTGTGTGTGTGTGCGCGCGCACGCATGCAAGGGAAACGTTCTTGAAGAAGTGTAGCTAGTCTCCGAATGAAACTCCAAGCTCCCACACCCCAGAAGACGGGAGATGGGTGTTCTCCGCTGAGTCCTCCTTCTTGTGTTCTTTTTCCAAATCTCTCCCCGCCGCACCTGTGCCTGCCCGCCCTTCTCTCTCATCCCGCCCTACGCCCAAGTTCTCTCCCCTTCTCTCTGCCCTCCCACCTCTGCCCGCTGGTCTCTCCTGAAACTCTCTTCCCTCCCCTGTCCTCCCGCCCTGGGTAGCTCCTGCTCCTCCAGCTCAGACGTCATTTCCTGCAGAGCCTCCTGGGACTGTAGACCAGGAGGCAGGTCACTGCTAAGGCTCCCCCACACCCCTTAGGGGCCCT
Source organism: Eidolon dupreanum (assembly GCA_028627145.1). Taxonomy (NCBI): domain Eukaryota; kingdom Metazoa; phylum Chordata; class Mammalia; order Chiroptera; family Pteropodidae; genus Eidolon; species Eidolon dupreanum. The sequence continues at coordinate 3,426,018 of CM053507.1, forward strand.
CCCATGCCTCCTGGCACTGGTCCCACATAATTGCAGCGACCCGCCCTGAGTCTGTGGTCTCTGAAAAAGCAGAGACCACTTTGCACTAAACCCTGCAGTGTCCCTGGGCCGTTGTAAGCACTGCAGAAGCACCAGGGGAATGAACCTAAGAATGGAAGGGTGGAATTCATCGTATCAATTCTGCATTCCTCAGTTCTTCGAGTCCTGCCCTTCAGATTATATTTAATTTCTCACCTTTTCTTTTTCTTTTTTTAAATTAGAAATGTTATCACACAAATGTCCTCGGGCCATTGTTATTTCCTGTAGGTTGACTATTTTGGTATTTTAGCACGCAAAATAACGCTTCCAGTGAGAGATAAACAAAGCCATTAGGTAAAATTAATTGGAGTAATTAAGAGCAACTAGTGTTCCTGGGAAAACCAGATTTTAAGAGCTGGTCCAAGGCAGCTCTGCTGGGAGCAGCGGCTCCTGGGGCTTACTCCGTTTTGGTCTCTGCTTTGTTCCAAGGCTGCTGGTGGTTCTCACTTGGTAGCCGCTATTAGTGGCGGTGACACATTAATTGAACCTCACTACTTCCAGGTGTGTGGCACACTCCAGGGTCACCGGTGCAGGGGGGTTTCATGTGTATTCAATTACGGCCACCACATGAAGGAATGCAACATGTCATATTCCCACCCCTCACTGGGCTGCCCGCAGCCTGAACCAATCAGCCCCTTCCCCGCGGAGCAAGTCCTGTTGGCGCTGCAAACGCCAAGCCGAACCAACCGCGTGCGTGTTGGGCAGAAGAGGGGAAAAACAGAGAAGTGAGACGAAGGGGCTCGATCCTTCCTGAAAATTCAGGCGACGTGCTCCCATTTGCTTCAAGACTGCACTGTGGAGCGGAAGACATTCATTCAAGGATACGAGCATCCGCCAGGGGCCCGGGGCTGCTGATGAGAGAGCTGTCACTCCACGGATCAGAGTTAGTCCCCGGGGCTGACTTACGGCCTGTGCACTTTAAACGCTTATATTTACCATTTACATAAGTAAGGTGGAGAAATGTACGCTTTCCTGGGAGTTTTGGCTCCATTCTACTAATCGGAAATTGCGATAATTTGATCATCGAAACGTGAAATGAATTGGCGTAAGGAGAATGTTTAAAAATAAGGGTTTCTGCCTGTTCTGGCCGCCGTGAACTGTAACTGAGCCTTTTTCCCTTTGGGTCCATTCAGACGAGTGAGTACGAGGCGTGACACCCCGTGGCCGCCCCACGAGGCCTTCATTTGGAAGAATTTTTCTTTCCTTCCTTCCTTTTTTTTTTTAAAGGCATTTTTCTTAGAAGCCAGGCAGGATTATTATAATTAGTATTTATTATACCGTCTTCCTTCCCCAGACTCCCAGTGATCAATCATGATTACCTGCCTTCAGCACTGTCCTGTATGGAATAAGTATTATCCCCTTTGCTCATAGCAACAAAAAGAGGGTTAACAGTCTCATTCAAGGTCCCCTGACAAATTATTCCACATTAGAAACCGCAGTGGCTTAAACTCCAGTATTGCGGGGACCAGCAAGACCTGTTTTCCCTCTCCACCTCTCACGTCAGGGTGCCGGCTGCCTTCTTCCCTGTGTTCACCTTTGCATTCATTCATCAGTCGGCAAATACCTGTCAAATACTTACTTTAAAATGTGTTAATTGTAGGAGTAGGATTCTTTGGGTGACAGAAGACAGATCGAATTCCAGACCTCAAAACCACACGGAACTCTTATTACTAGGAAAAGTCGTCATTGTTGGTACAATTTAATTTCCTGTCCATTTCTCTTCCTTTCCCCTCTTTCTGCTTCTCTCCTTCTAGCTCTTACCTTCTCAAGGCCCCTTGCTTGCTCAGGTTGCTTCTCCTGCAGAATTTGGGCATTGGCTGTCAAATCCATTGAACTGGGTGAACCTACCGATACTCAACTTACATGACTTGCTATTTCATATCGTCCAACTTAATAAAAGGCTGCTACAGAGGTTTGTGGTTTCTGCAGTTGTAATCAAACTGCCCCATATTGCACCTGGAAAAGAATTTTGAAAACAGCATGATGCTACCAGCGAAGGTATGTGCTCCTGTTTTTATTATTAGAGTAACAGTCTATTAGCTTCTGAATTTAATTGATAATTTACTTATGAAAGCTCTCAGTTGGGATCTTTCAACAGGCGCTGACTTCTTCCTCATTTTCATGGGATGACAAGTAGGGCCTGGTCAAGCGGGAGCACAGTTGGGCTTGTGACCTTATGAATTCATCCATAGGCAAAAATATGTTTAGATCCCTGTTGTGAATCCACCTACGAGAGAGAGAGAGAGAGAGAGAGAGAGAGAGAGAGAGAAAGAGAGAGAGGGAGAGACTTACACACACTCACACACAGAACAACAGGTGTGCCCAGAGTGGGGGCCTTCTGCCTGTCCAACTCACCTACATTAGTCTGACCATATTTTCAGCATTACACAAGAGTGATATACTCTTTTCAATGGGACTGCATCTGTATCAATTATTTTAAAACAGCACCAGGTGAAGAATAGAAAGTATTCTGACGCTCTGCCTTGGACTGGATTTCCTTTGCTGAGTCTGAGAAGCTAAATGCAGACTCGGTCCCTGACATGAAGGGTCTGTGAGCGGGGCTTTCTGGACTGTCCTGCAGGGGCTGCACAGAGCCCACCAGGTGAGCTGGTTTGTAGACAGCTGCCTTCTTACTGTGTCCTCCTGTGGTGGAGAGAGAGAAAGCAAACTAGGCTCTCTTGTGACTCTTCTTGAAAGGGCAATAATTCTATTCATGGGGGCTCCACCCTGATGACGTCATTATATTCCAAAAGCCCCACCTCCAAATGCCATCACACTGGGAATTAGAGCTTTAATAAGTGAATTTTGTGAAAATACAAATGTTCAGTACATAGCGCCAGATTAATCAGGCAGTTTAATGAAACCCACTGAGTGGATGTATTAATTATCCTGGCCTCTGTCTTTGACATGATCTCAGTTCAGAAGCCTTCTCCCTTTTCTTTGGCTTGTGCATCTTTCTATCTTTCAAATGATCTGTCTTAGTCTAGGTTCCCTGGAAAACAGAGCCTGAGGCAAGGATTATGTGCTAATGCTTTATGTGGGAGGTACAATCTCGGGGCAGTGAGAGTGAAGGAAAAGGAAACTGAGGCCTGGTAGATGGGAAGCAATGCAGTGAGCCATGAAGACAGACGAGCTGCTCGGCAGATGTATTCACTGGATTCCTGAGATGTCACTGCACCTAAGACCAGTCCCCCAGAGAGAGAAAAAAGAAAACATTTATCTCTCTGGCTTCCTCCAACCTCTAGCTTCCCCTTGGTCCATATCCACCCTTGGGGCAGTTAACTCCCCTCTACAATCAATTGCCTTATGCAGCTTCTTCCCAGCCAGGTAGAAGTCAGGCCCCATGCCTTGTGCTGTAGATTTCATCCTTCTTTGGTGAGTCCATAAGTGTCAGGAGAAGCCAGAGCCTCTAGGCATAGAGCTCGTTGGCCTCAAGCAGTAAAACCTCATGAGCCAATGTAGTTGGTCTACCACTGAGGCTGACTGAGGCTGCAGCCAAGGGCCCAAGTGGTGGGTGAGGCTGAGAACATCCGAGGGACACATTAGGTGTGGCTGGTACATAAGAGCCCATTCCCATCTTAATTCATAAATACTTATTAAGGCTTCCTTGGGTTAGGGCCTGTGAAGACAAATCAAAGTGGGGACATTAATGACACACGCCATCAGAGCGAGTCCAGCCTGGCACAAGATAATACACCTGAAAGTACTAATGAAGTGCCATAGGGTCCAGGCGAGGGGGAACATTTGTTTTAAAAAACGGTTGGTGACATTCGTGTTTACAAATGCCTATTAGCTTTACGAGTTTGAAGGCTTAGCTTCTGGAGCCGCCAAGGTGTTATTTAACCTGATTTTAAGTAACAGAAAGACATTTCTAGATTTCACTTCCTCAGCTGCTGATTCAACAGAAGTTTGCTGAGAACTTACTACAGCCTGGCAACGTGAGCAGTGTTTTCCTTCAGTCGTCTTAGCCAGAACTCACCACAGCTCTGGGGACAAAGTTCATGACCCCTATTTCATATTTGAAGAGATGGTGGCTTTGACAGTTTAGGGAACTTGCTCAAAGTCACGCAGCTCCAGGCTGCAAGGCTGGGAATTTTCCCCAGATTTCTGGCTTCTCACCATTGCTGTTTTGGTGGCTGTAAGGTATGAGGAAATGAACTTGGGTCCAGTGACCGCCACGAGGTAGTCAAGCCATTTGCGAGGGTGAAGTGGGAAAGGTGTCTGGGGCTAGAGCACCATTCGCAGCGAGCTCCAGGGGCTGACGAGGCTTTGTGGCCCACAGGTGGCCCAAAGAATAGATGGTTTACAATCTAAACCAGCTCTGGCCTGCACCTGGCTCCTTTTTAGTAAATTTACTGTCCCCCTTTAGGTTGTGTCTGAGTCATGTTGGGGTGTGGCAGCCTGTGTTTGCGTGATAGAAGTGACAAGAGGGTGAAAATGAATGTGGGATGAAGGGTAGTGTGAAATAGAAAACCTCACTGACCCCCCCAGAGCTGGACACGGACAAGCCTGGAGATGACGAGGCAGGATGAGCTTGGAGCGGTCATCTGTGAGGTTTGTGGTATGACCCAGGAGGCCACACATGGATGGAGAGCAGGGGCTGGCTGACAGGATTCTAAGACGCCAAGAGGCATCGTCGGGTAGAGAGAGGTGTCTGAAGTACCGAGGCGAAGCTGAATCCCAAATGAGTGGAGTAGGGATGATCGGGGCGTCTGGAAATTTAGATATGGTTTGAGGACCTTCTTTCGAAACACTGTCCTGGCTTAGATGCCTCTGAGCTTTGAGAGTTGGAAGACGAGTCTGAATGTGGGTCAAATGCACAAAGCCGGAGGTCGTGGGATGATTGCGAGAGGTCAACGGTGTTCTTTAGCCCACGGGGATTTGTGCCGCCGGCCCAATCCAGGAAATCAAAGCGTCTGCATCATGCACTTCATCACCTTCTGAAAGACCAGGTCAGCCCATCCATACCAGATCCAACACTTGTGTAGCCCTAGGAGAGGACCCAAGGCCTCCCATGTCAACCACAGCACGAAGAGCCCGTGGTTCCAGCCCAGGCAACTGGAGCGTGTTTGGAACGTCGCTCCCGAATCATCGGTGTCTCCCAGGGGCTTGGGCGGGAAGCGAGGAGGGAACCAGGAGAGAAGCTGGTGAAACCACTTTATCCCCTACCCTGGGGAAAACCCAAGTCTCAAATCCTGGGTTTCATTTGTGAATTGCTTCTTCTCGTTCCCACTTCTCCAGAAGGTGCTGTGGGCACGTCTCCATCGCCCAGGCTGGCTTGAGATCAAGCCCGGGGTCGGAAAACCCTTCCTTTCTGAGCCATGGAGGCCCTTCCGTGGAGCCCCCTCCCCCTTGACAAATAAAACCAGGGCATGGAGATCATTACACCGCACATTATTAGGCAAAATTGGATTAATTAACCTCGTCTGGCCTCTCGGCTTGGGAGACAGGAAAAAACGGGGTCTAGTTCAAATGCAGCATTTTGGAAATGTCAGCCATGACTAGGTGATAAATATTTATAAACATATACACCGCGTATCAACAGGGTGGCCAGTGTATTTTTACATGTGAGTACACAAAGGCAGTCTGTCGCTGACATGCGTTCAAAGCAGCAGCCTTGAAAGGGCCATTATGGCTTGTACCATGAATGTTTATTAAGAATAATATGCAAAACGGGGCTCCCTCTGAATGAGCTCATTGACGGGGTATCAGAGCCGCCAGGGCCGGGATGGCGGATGTTCAGGAATGATAATAATATTCCTATGACAGGACGAGGCCGAGGCCGAGAGAGGGGAATGGTGTGTCAGCCGCCCTGGCCACTTCTGGTTTGAGGGTGTTTGTTCTGGAAACATTGACTTAGGACTCGAGCGTGTCCTTAAACCGTGGCACTTAGGCCCTGAGTCACGGAGCCATGAAAAGGATTTTCCCCCTGCAGTTGTGCTCCAAGGGTAATTGGAGTCTTAGACGTGTGTCCCAACTAACTCCTTCCTCCTCCCCATCTTCTGAGTAGGAACCATTTCCTGGGGATTTTCCCGCATCAGCCCCATCCCGGCCTCTCCACCCGCTTTTCTTAGTAGACACCTTTCAGCTTAATTCCTGGGCATCCCAGGATCCCCTCCTTGTTTTAGGGGACTTTTCACTCATTTATTCAACCAATATAGATTGAGTGCCTACTATGTGCCCCACATGGACCAAACTCTGAGGCCGCAGTGAGGGCTTAGACACACATGGTTCTTACTCACCCTCCTGGGAGGAGGCATTAAAAAAAAAAAAAAAGTTGACAAAAACCAAGGATGACTTCCGAGAGGGAAATGTCACCAAGTCAGGCAGATCCACATTGTTAGGGAAGGCTCGGTGGGAGGTGTGCGTACGTGGGTGGGGGGAGCATTTCAGGTTGGGAGGTCCAGGAAGCACCTTCGGGAGTGACAGGTGGGTTGAGAGCTGACTGCACGAAGGAACCAGACTTCCAGAGCCTCAGGGAGCCGATGGGGAGCTACTGATGATAACACCTGAGGCTGGAAGAGCCTTGCACACCGAAAGAAGAGCAAAAGCAGAAGACCAATGAAGTATGAGCTTGGTGTGTTCAAGATCGGAAAGGTAGAGAGGCTGATGGGGCTGCGGCCAGAGAACTGGTGGGTGGCCAGGGCGCCAGAGGACACGCCTCCCCCCCCCCCCGCCCACGCCCCCGGGTGTTAGTCTCAAGAAATTGACAAGGCATTGCTTCTGGAATGTGAGCTCCTTATCTGGAATTGCCCAGCTACCATGGTTAAGAGAACTTGGGGAAGCCAGGCTGTCCATTCAAAAATCGCCCTGGTTGATTGGTTTACTTAACAACATCAGGGATAAAACCATGGTCCCTGGCTTTGGGGTATTTCCCCCTATTCTGTATTTAAATTCCAGCTTGACTGTGTCCACCATGACATTTTTCATCATGGAGCTTAATTAGATCCCTCTTTATTTAATCCTGGTTCACCTGGAGGCCTCCAAGGTGACTTATTTCCCCTTAGACACTCCTTGGCTTGCTTATCATTCAGCACGGTTGAAAGGTAAAATTTAAAGACTCGACTTTGTTTATTATTCCAAGAATAGTTGACATCATGATCAATACATCCGGACAGAAGCTATTAACATTTTAATGAGTTACTCAGTAATATTCCAAAGATGTGTCAATGAGTCATGGCCCCTTTGATTAAGGACGTACTTCAAAAACTACTGTAAATATATGTAAGAAAGGGCCTGGACAGGGAGCTGTCACCCATCAATCCTGGGGAGAAGAGTGAGGTTTCATGAATAAAGAAGCTCACAAGGTGACTGACTGCCCCTGGACTGCCCAGTTTATCGTAAGAGAAGTAACCTTTGAAAATGCCATTGGTCTCTGGTAAATGACAGGGATGTCTACCTTTGTCAATTGTCAGGTGTGTATGTGTTGGGGGAGGGGGAGGGGTGCCGCCGTGGATGAGATGGAGAAAAGGCGCCTGCATGTCCTTCTTCTAGATTCAGGTCTGGGAGATCTCAGTGAGGGAGGGGTAAAGCTTTGGAGAGAAAAAGGAAAAGTAATTGGAAAAGAGGACTGAGCAGCTCTGAGGAGAGGGGGTGGGGATGAGGAGGCCAACAGAGGGATGAGCCCCCGAGCACCTGTGTGGACCCAGCCCAGTGCGTTGAATGCTTTGACACAAAGACCCTTTGGGTTCCCTCCCTCCCCTCCTTTGACTCCCTAAAATTTCCCGGACAGGTACTCCTGAGGTCTCTCTTGATTTGGTTGGGGTCTAGACTGCTGTGGTATAAAGCCCGCCCCCTCCTCAGGTAGCGGAGTCGGATTCTAGTTCTAGCCTACCCCTGGGACTCTGGTCTCTGGAAGGCAAACTGAATCCCGTGTTTGCGCCACGTGGAAGAGGCCTGCTCGTATGTGAACTGGAGGTGAGGGCGGACCGAAACGTCCAGCTTACCTTGTGGTGCAGACGCAGGACCCATGGTTTGCTTTTGGACTTGGGGGAGGGGTGAGAGACTAAGGGAGCTGAGGGGAGTTACTGATAACCGTCACCCTGTGAAGTTTCTCATGATGAGCCATTTGACTCATGGACCAGTGCTTGGGAGATTGTGAGCTTTAGCAGCTTAAATCTAGGGCAGAGAAAAGAGGTTGGCGAGTGGGGATGGGGGTAGGGTTGAAGGTGAGCCAAGGAAAATATCCAAACACGTTGATGCAGTTCTGTATGGGTAGGAGGAGGTAGCAGGGGTGGGGGTGGGGGAGGGGAGGATGGAGAAGAACGGGAAAAGGAACCAGAGTGCTGTGTTCTCACACGGAGTCTATGAATGCCAAGGAACTATAAGTCATGTCCTCTTTTCAGGTTGCAAGTAATGAGTATGTGTGTGTGTGTGTATGTGTGTGTGCGTGCGCATGAGCGTGCACGCTGAGGTAAAATTCATGGAACATAAAATTAACCGTTTTAAAATGAAAAATTCAGCGGCATTTAGTACATTCACAATGCAGTGCAACTATACCTCTATCTAGTTCCAAAACACTTTCCTCACCCCAAAAAGAAACCCATTAAGCAGTTGCTCCCATTCCCCTCTCCTTCCAGCCACGGGCAGCCTCCGACCTGTCTTCTGTCTCTATGCATTTGTTTGTCTCTTGTGGACACTCATACAACATGTGGTCCGTGTGTGTGACCTCTTTCACTCAGCATAAGGTCTTCAAGGTTCATTCACATCCTAGCATGGACCGGAACTTCATTCCTTTTCATGGCTGAATAATATTCCACTGTACATAGATAGAGTGTGCATTCTTTTTAAAGAGGGGCTCTGACTCTGTTACCTCGGTCTTCTGTGATCAGGAAGTCTTTTTGCCCCTATTTCTCATGCCTGGTTTTATGCACACAGCACATGGTGGCTGCCTGGTCAGGAAGTGATTACATACTGCTGTACAACTCCCTCCTGCCTACACCCGGGAACCACAACGGGGCAGAGAAAGATCATCAAGAAATGTTCACAGCAGCACGCGAGGAGCGTGTTAGGAACAAGAGTGACGTTGGGCTGCCAGCGAGGCTTTTTTACAAGGGCATTTTGAGCTTCTAAGGTCATCCATTGCTATGAATAGAGTTTTGACCCTGCAGAGCTAAGCAAACAGTAAGTAGAGAAATAAATTTTGGGCTTGGGTTCTGGCAGGTTAGGGGAAATGTAATTCAGTTAATGTTCTTGGAGTGTGCTCCCAAAACAAACTGTTTGGGGAACTCTCTCGCTAGTGTGGAATTACGTAAATAAACAGTCCCTCGCTCTGGACTACTTGTAAGGCTGCTTTTAATCCTATTTCGCTTTGACAATGAAGGATTTGATTCTGCTTTTCGATGTCCTGCTCAAAATTTCCTTCGTGACCCTTCTCCTTCCCCAGTAACCGTCACTCCTATTGTCCGCGGCTGACGGCGTTTCCTGTGCAGTGTAAGTGCTATCAGGTAACTCGGAGGCATGGGCCTGCTTCCAGAGCTGATATGGTCTGAAAACTGAGCCCCCTCTGTCCTTTCGGGTTGGACAAAATGGTCACCAAAGCCCGTTTGGTGTTTTGTTGTCGTTTTTTCGATCGAGAGGTATAAATATGCATTTGGGATGAAGATAGGTGATTCTTGAATAAAAGGGGTTTTATAAATAGAGGTGTTCGCTTATGGGTTTGAAACGTTGAAAAACAATACTATACAGACTCTCAAGAGGGAAACGAATTCTTTTTTCTCCCTAATGAAGTGTTTGAGAAACTAATGATGGAGACTTGTTTTTTAATGGTTCCTACTGGGCATGTCAGGAGCTAACTCTCTCATTCCCTCTTTTTCCCTCTTGTTCTTACACACACACACACACACACACACACACACACACACACAACACAGTTTAAAATCTTTATTGAATCTATGCTCTGTGACTAGATCTCTGAGACTATTTAAAAACCCCAGATAAATATGATTCATGCCTGCCTCCTGCTGGGAGACTGGAGGGGGGGCACGTTTTGCTCAGCATGTAGCCCAGGTCCTGGCACATAGTAGGTGCTTAGTAAATACCGATGGAAAAAATGGATGCTACTTCCTGCTTGGCTGTATCAGGCTTTTCCCGGTTCTGGCCAGAGTCTAGACAGAAGGTTTTAGGAGAACAATTTCTGGTGCGCCGCTCAAAAGGAGAATAATTTTTTTATTTTTAAATTATTTATTTTAAAAATCCCCCCCTTTGGCAGCCATCAGCTTGTTCTCTATAGCTGTGGGTCTGTTTCCATTTCGTATTATTTATTCGTTTTGTTTTTTTTAGATTCCACATTTAAGTGAGATCATATGATAAGAGGAGAATAATTTTGAGTTCATTAATAGCTAACGCAGGGTCATAGGAAAACAAATAAAGATACTTTTTAAGTGTACAGGACAAGAAAATGTTTCTCAGTGAGTAAAAATGATTTATCATCAAAACTCCCTGTTAGTTGTCTCTTTAATTTGGAGGAAAGTTTACAAATGATGCTCGTGTTAGTGTTCTCCAGTGAAACAGAATCAATGGAGAGAGCTATAGGATATATCTTATCATATATGTATGTGTGCGTGTATATATATATATACACGCGCACATACATATGTATACACACACATATATATGTATATCCTCTCTCTCTATATATATATTTTTATATAATTTATATATATAGAGAGAAAGATTAAGATACTTAAGGTATTGGAAGTGGATTTAAATGACTCATGACTAAATAAAGGTTTGGTGTCATTATTTTTATGTCTTATTCATTAAGAGTATCAGTTTTTAAATGATTTTGTATTCATCGGGGTTATTTCTCAGCTGGAGAAACCCCACATCAGAGTGTTGCTCTCATGGCCACGCAGCTGCCATGCCCTGAGTGGGCCTGTTCTTCCTCCCGGTCCCTGGAGGCGCGGCTGCCACACGGCACTGTCCCTCTTTCTCGGCGGTCTGGTCCAGCACTCGGGACATGAGTGAGAGAGGGGTGGCGAGGACAGCTGGCTGTCAGAACCGCAACTCCCTTCTTCCTGCCCCTTCCAGCCTTCCTTGCAGGGAGGTGTGGCCTCGGGACTAAATTCCCGCCTATGGAGTGTGAATGAGGACATTAACGCTTTTTCTGAGTCTGGGACCACGTGCCTGCATAGATCTCGTACCCTCCGTACTCCTTCGCCTTCCTGCTGGCTGAAATTTAGACTTGGTGGCAGCTCAGCTTCAGGCAACGAGACAATGGGAAAGCCATCGGGGCCAGAGCAGCAGCACAGGGGGAGGCACCTGGCTTCCTGCGTGACCGCGTGGAGCCGAGCTGTCCTATCTACCTGGAACCTTGTACGAGACAAATAACCCTCTGCGATCTAATGCTGCAGGGCTGAGCTTTACTCCAGCCAACAGAGAAGGGGTGTACTGGGACAATGGAGCCACACGGGTCTGAGAAAGGACATGCATGCATGACACGCAGAGTTTACCAGATCGGATGCCAACTTTCCCTTAGATCGACATGCTGGTAGCAGGACAGGTGGTACCTGGCTCAGGCCAGGCAGGCACCTTTGGATGTCCTAGGGCAGCAGAGGGAGCTCCACCCCAGGTTCAGCTATGCAAGGGCCTAAGGGTGCTGACCAGAGGTGGGGTGGCCTGAGCTCACGTGGCAGACAGCCAAGGGTTTGGGTGGGCAGGTCGGGTCTGTTGCTGTGAACTCAGACCTCAGGGCAAAACAGAAGGGGCTGCTAACATCAGTTCTTCGGGCCACCTGCAGAGCAGTGTCTGGCCCAAGCCCAAGGAGTCTGTCCAGCAGGGAGCTCCAGCAGAGAAGGTGCTGTAGATGCTCCATCGGGAGAAAGGGCAGGGAGGACAGGGAAACAGCACTTACCTCATGCCTATCAGGTGCCAGGCGCCGTGTGCCTTTGATCTCATTCATTACTCCCCACTTTATAGCTGAGTAAACTGAGTAAACGGTGTACCCTTGCTCAAGGTCACCAGTGCAAGAGTTAATTTTATGTGTCTACTCAGTTGGGCCCCAGGGCTCAAGCATTATTCTGGATGTTTCTGTGGGGGCGTTTTTGCATGAGATTAACACTGAGGTCAGTCAACTGACTAAAGCAGACTGCCCTCCCCGATGGAGGTGGGCCTCATCCTATCAGTTGAAGGCCTGAACGGAACAAAAAGGCTGACCCTCCTTGAGTAAAGGAACTCTTCCTGCCTGACTGCCTTGAGCTGAGTGGTTTCCTGCCTCTGGACTTGAGCTGAAACATAGGTGCTCCTGGGTCTCCAGCCTGTGTGAGCCAGTTCCTTATAATAAACCTCTCTCTCTCTCTCTCTCTCTCTCTCTCTGCCTTTCATATATATATATATATATATATATATATATATATATATATATATATATGTATTAAACACACAAACATACATATATCTTATTTTCAGATGGGACAACTCAGGCTTCTCGCTTGAGCTGATGGGCCCTCATTGGTCCTCGGTCAAGGCTCTGTCTCTGTCCACATCTTCTGGCAGGAGCATCCTCTCCAGATGGTCTGGGTGCCTGGGGGAGGGGAACGCGTATCCCCAGGACCAGGACCCAAGGCGTCGGCCTCCTCATGGACACTCTCGCCTGTCTACGAGGGATGGAAAGGGCCTGGGGGGTTAGAATCCAGATGATTTCCTGGTTTCAGATCCTGCTTCTCTCAGCCATAGAGCCAGAGGGGTTCAACCAGACACCATTCTGGAAACAGAAGGAATAATGAATATCTCATGTCCTATGATGTCCTGCAGTAGAGAAGCCTTGATTCCAGGAAAGGGGGTTGGTCCACTCACTCAGCAAAGATACTGAGCACCTCCCGTGGACCAAGCATCGGGGGGCTGTGGGAACAAAGCAGTGATGGGCCCAGAGAGACATCAGAAGACTTGGTCACAGAGAATGGGGATTCTCGATCAACTTGATGAAGTGGTAGAGGAAGATGGGCCTTCAAGGGGTGCTTTGAGGGACATTTAGAGAATTCTTTTGTCTTCAAGTATCATACCCATTAATCCAATGTTTGGCTTTAGAGATTAATTTCTTTGGATATGAAAGGCTTTTAAGACTTGAGGTGCCCAGGAAAGTCCTAATGTCTCAGGGGAAAGGTAACAGCATGAGCCATTCCTACCTTATGGCCAGGGTCAGTGACTGCAGGCACCCTGGCCCTGAGGAAGAGTACACAGGAGGTAGCCAGAGGAGGCAGGACCTAGATGCGGGGTGGGGCGGTTTGCTCGGGACAGAATTCTATTGGCTGCGTGACTTGTGCAGGCAGCGATCCTTTCTGTCCCCTCCTTCCTGGGGCCTGACTGCGCTAGGTGACTCCCTCCCTCTTCCTCCTTGCTCCCGCACCTGTGCCTTTTGTTCAGGTCTCCACTCTTCGGGGAAATTATTCCATCTGCAGCAGAGGAGTAAACCCAATTAATCTGTGCTGACTATAGTCATTCCATTTCCTTTGCAGATTTAGGAATGAAAACTTGGGACTCAGTTTTGGCCAATGAGATGTGTGTGTGTATGGGGTAGGGGGGAGGTGTGGTGGTTGGACCTGCCTGGGGGCTATGGGAAAGTGTCCTTGCTTTTGAAAAGAGATGGAGAGGAGACCAGTTCCTGCTCTCCTGCTGGGCATTGATGCCCAGATGAGACGTAGAGCAAGGGACAAGCCCCCCGGCATCAGGAAACCCTGGAGCAGCCTTATCCAGCAGTCTGGTTGCATGGAGAACGATGCATTTCTTCCTTGTTTTCAAATGTTTTCGAGCACCCACTATGTGACTGGAATTGCATCTATTCTAGAAGATATACAGAACATTAAACAATAAACTTGACAAATAAGAAAACAGAAATAATAGGTGAATGTAAACAGGGCAGCCGGCCAAGTCTTATGGACAAGGCAACACTTAAGTCCAAAGCATTGTAACTACTTCTTTCTGTGAAAGCTAATAAAGTAAAACTATCTGAAATGCATGATGTGAGCTCTTTCTAGCAAAGTTTCCTTCAAAATAATTGGTTCTCAGTTGCGGGCCATTTGCCTCCCCTACCCATTTGGCACTGTCTGGAGACAGTTTTGATTGTAACCACTGAAGGACAAGCTACTGGCTTTTAGTGGGTAGACGCCAGGGGTTCAGCTAAACATCCTAGAGGCACAGGACAACCCCCCCATCCCCCAATCCTTAACAAAAAATGTTTGGGGCCAAAGTGTGAATAGTTGCCGGTCTAGACAGACAGACTGGCTTTTCAGCAGACACTAGGGAACCAAAATGGATCCATCTGCCCTTTTCCTCAGCAGTTTTGGTGGAAGTGGGGACCACACAGACTTCAGCGGGAGCAGATGGGAACGCCTGGTACACAGATCCTGCAGCCCGGGCACAATTTGCCAACAGGGGGGTAAGAAAGAGGAAGATGATTTGTACTAACTGGTGCAACCTACCGCCCAGTTGTGGGGGGCGGGGGGGAAGGAAACACATCCCGAGAAATTCTGTTTATGGTGCAGGAAGGGTTTAGGGACTTTACTGCTCAGATTACCATTCGGATATCAGTTTCATCATCATCAGCCTCCGATTTCCTGTTTTGCTTATCTTAGAATTACTTTTTTTTTTAATGTTTGCACAGCCCATATGGCTTTGGCTTCAAGTTGATTAGATATGGAACTGGCTTATAATGGATTAGAATGCAGGAATTGTTTGCTTTGTAATATTTTAAGGGAGAAATGAAAGAAGCTGCAATGATAGAGAGAGATATTATATGTTTACAGTCTTATTCTTTTTTCATTACCGGAAAAGACAACTTATTTAGGAATGTGGATTATGGCTCTCGGTCACTTTTTGATTTGTGTTTCACTTTAGGGTTTTCCTGAGTTACAAATCCCTACAGATTTGTGGGATTTAAGAGGTACACTTGTACATTCATTTTTTCTTTTCACCTCCCCCCGCCACCCGGGGTTGGTTTTCTTTTTCTCCCTTCGTTTATATATTTCCCTATAAGCCAATCCACACAACACTTTTTCCTGCATTGCTTGCGCAGTGGCCAACATTATTCAGATTAGCCCTGTGACACCGATAGCCCCAGTTATTAAACACGGATCCCCTGGGCATCGACACTCAGTATCCGGACATCCTATTTCAGCTCATATTTTG
>CM053507.1:3441718-3462989 GCA_028627145.1 Eidolon dupreanum
GTCCTCTCCTCGCTTACCTGTTCCCGCACATCGGAAAATTCTTTTCAAGGGCGGCTGGAGTGTATTTCAGTTTTATTTTTGAGCCATTTGAATAGGATTTTACTTTTTGAAGGGTTTGGGGAAATCCAAAGCCATATAAAGTTTATTTTAATTTCACATATGTTACAGATCAAAAGAATCATCGTGGAAAAAAATACCCTAATGATCTCAGATGATCTAATTCTCGTAGCTTTTTCAGAATAATTCCGCAGCTCCAACCAGCGGCTCTTACGACCCTTTGACATGTCTTGAGAATGACATGATGTGTTGCCTTTTTCACATCAAAGTACAGGTTTTTCGTTTTGTTCAAACATTTTTATTGTTGAGAAATGATATGTAATATTTGTTGTTTTTATCAAAGAAAAAAGGAAAGACTTGTGTTAGAGAGGCAAACACATTTTCCAGATACCCATGATTCATCCACCAAGGACTTTATGAATATCTGTTTCATTACATTTATTACATTTTTGGCTGCAACTGAAAAAGAAATGAAAGTGGAAAAAATAATCAAAATTAATGATGGCCTTGCAAAGTAATGTGAACTTTCTAAAAAGGAAAGCTGTGTCTATTTCCATGCTGCGAAGAATTTATAGGAAGGTTATGTTGTTTTAAGACATTCCTTATAGCGACATAAAACTTTGGGTTTCGTGTTCCTGACGGTGAATTAGGGTCAATTTGATTAGCCGGCGCGGTGCTGCTGTTTCCCGAAGTGTGTTCCCGGCAGCACCAACCTCACCGCTGCTCCTCGGCTGGTTCTGTGGGTTTCGTGGCTTAAAAGTCGGGGAAAGCTTTAGCCCACTCCCCTGACGGGCCGAGGGTAAATCTCGACAGCATTAAAGCCTCTCGGATGTCGTCTAATAAAGACTCTCGTCAACGCTTCTTGCAACGCAGTTGGGGAATCTCGGGGGCTGGGGCTGAGAGCGTGGGTTTGATCGTGGTGAGGTTCGGTGCCAGCCCTGGCTTTGCTTCTAACTGGGGCGTGGACCAGGGGCGAGCCACGCCCCCTTGCCGCGCTCAGGTGCGTAACAGAGGTAGGGATGTGCCGTGTGCCGTCTGCGTCTGCGCGCAGGTTAGAGGCGGCGTCACGATTGTTCACGCCCCTTCCCCGGCTGAGGCTCCTCCATCCCGGCGCCTTGGGCCTGGGCCTGCCCGTGGAGTGCGCTTCAGCCACGCGAGGTGCGTGCCACGGACTTCAGCCACCTGTGCGCAGAGGAAGCGGGTTTGGGGAGCTTCTGCCCACTACCACCCTGCAATTTCCCTTCGACCTCGAGAGCCGGTACAGGGCCTGGACCCTGGAATGAGAAGATGCCTAAGTCGAGGCCACGGCGGCAGACCCCGTAACGTGGGGGGGTGGGGGTGGGGGGGAGAGGTGTGTTTGCTGTTGTAGCCGCAGAGACGTCAGGGCTGTGCGCCGGCAGCAATGCTGACTAATATGCCACCCAGCTCGGGTCCCCTCCAGCTCTGACACTCCGACATTCTCCAACGTGGCCGGCCCCACCCCGGGGGTGTACCCCCACCCCCCCCCCCCGGTCTTCTGGTCATCCTCAGCCTCCTGCACACGGAGATGCCCATGACATTCCTCCCCACAGAACCTCCAAGTGGCCCCTTGTCATTCATACCCCAGAGACCCAGGGTCAACAGCCTGCAGTGGGCAGTCGGCAAGAACCTAAGCCCGTTCACGCCAGGATTTTGATGAGTCTAGACATTTCCAAAGCCTTAGGCGCTTGAGCCAGGATCTAGCGGTCTGAGGCCTGAGAAGCCCCCAAGGAAAGAATCTGTCAACAGTGGGACCAGCAGACCTTCCAGACCCGGTTAGCATGATTAATAATACCGTCCCCACACGTGGGCGTTTAAATCTCCCAGTCTGTCTGCACTGAAGTGTCTGTGGACAGAGACAGCGGGAGCCAGGGCAGTGCTGAGCTTGGATCCCGCCTGACAGAGCCGCCGGCTTCTTTGCCATTCCTCTGTCAGCTCAGAGGCTTGGGGCACCCGAACTGGACAGGGCTGTTGACATCTCATGACATTGGCACAGAAAAAGTGAGAGGAAGAAGGCGGAGGAAGCTGCAGGTGGCTTCGAGACCCGTTTCCTGCCTTCTGGGTACAGAAATTAGGGGGGACGCTTCAAGGAGGCGTGGGGTTCCTCAGTGGCAGGCACGGACAAAGCCCAGAGTGCAGGTTGCTACGGTGATGGGGATTTTTCACCCTCGGGGGTGTGGCTACCAGTCTTTTAAAACCTGCACTATGAATCTGTCCTGAGGAAATGCCCGAGACACTGAGATGAATGAGCGTTTGGGAAACACTCATCGCGGGGGTGTTGATGCATCATGACCCTGGAAACAAGCCCCCTCTCATCAAAGGGGATTGTCAAATTGTCTGGTCATCAACCGACCGGTGGACAGCCCTCCAGGAGGAAGAGCTGCACGGGAGGCCACTGCATTCTGGTGAGAGGAGCAGGCACACGACCATCGTATTGTGTGGAATCTCTTGATTCCAACGATACAGAACCATCCACAGTGATTCTTGCAAAGTGGGAAGAGGAATTTCAGAAGCTCTTTTGTATGCTTTTGGACACTTTATAACATATACGCGCTTCTTTAAAAAATAAAACGATAAAGGTGTTTCCATTCTGAATTTAAAAATGCCTTTCTCCCAAAGAAGTGAGTTAAGTGGCTTATGAATGATGCCCAGCTTCCCGGCTGCCTATTACTAAGAGGTTATTCTGCCTAAATTTTCCAGTCGCTATTGGGATGAAAACCATGCAAAGCAGGTTACTTTGGGATCCATGGCAACTTACTCATAAATCTTTCCAGCAGAAAATTTTCCATCTTGGGCGCAAACATAACTGATCCTCACGACACATTACTGAAACTTTTGGGGTGATACAGCAGGCACAGGGTGGAGTCCGGTGAGCCTGACTCCCTAGCTGTGAGCTGAATGTGGGCTGTGGGCCTCAGTCTCCTCAGATGACACAGACACAGAACTTCGTGGGGTGATGTGTCTTAAGAGTTTACACAGCGGACAAATGCACTCTATGGAGCCTTTCTGAATGCGATTTCTTTTTCTGTGCTTGTCCTGCTTGCTCTTTTTTCTTCTTTAATACCTTTTCTTCTTCTGTCTCATTTTTGTTCTAATGCTCATAGCCAGCCCAACCGTCTTCCATCAATTCTTCGTGTCCAGACGGATGACAGTTCTTCCTTTTCCTGCCCATAGAAACCGAGAGAACGACTTGACCTAGGATTTGTTCATCTACGTTTGTGCTGTCCAGGATGGTAGCCGTCAGCCACATAAAATGCGACATCTGAGCACCTGAACGTGACTGGTGAGAACCGAGATGCGCCGTAAGTCTAAAATATGCAGCGGTTTCAAAGATTAGCGAGAAAACAAGTAATGTAGACTATATCCTAATCATTTTTACATAATGGAATGATACTATTTGGTATATATTGGGTTAAATAGAAGAGATTGCTAAGCTAGATTTTGCCTGTTTCTGTTTATCTTTTGAATGTGGCTTCCTGGAATTTAAAATGACATCTGTGGTGCGCGTGTATTTCTATTGGGCATCACTGACACAGAGCGATCACGCTGATTTGTTGCTCTCAGTACATCTGTCATTTGTCCCTGGCTGGTTCCACAGACCTCTGCGTACCTGTGCATTGGTTGTGGGGAGCAGTGAGCCGGCACATGGCCGATGGCACAGGGGAGACCCAGGACGACAGGAGGGTTCTCTGAAAACCTCAAGCCCTGACAGCCCCTCCTGCCTCAGAAATCTCTGAGGTGGACACATAACAATCGGCTGAACAGATGTGTTCTTCTTAGTAAACTTGACTCCCCAGCCCAAAGAGGCATGGAAAAGGCGGGTGTAAAAAAAGGAAGGAAAGCAGGAAAAGTGGGTTGCTAGTTTACGGAAAAGGTGAATCATAAGCCTCCTTGAAAACGTGAATGTGCCCCAGGCATTGAAAACACCCTTTGATCAGATGTGGTGATCTTCCCATGGGAGAGTTATCTCAATCTCCTGCCTGCCCCTGTCTCTGTCCTTCACTTCCTAACAAGGGCAAGCTCCCAAGAGTAAGACACGCACCCTAATTGGTCCCATGCTCTTGTGAACTGGCCGTGGGCAGTAGCGGGTGAGACACATTTCGTGGGGCTGAATCCTATGAAGGATTCAGGGTTGGGCAGCCTGGGTCTGAACCCTGGCTCTGTTTCTCATTAGCTGCACACACTTAAGCCAAGTCCTGTGTACTGACTATATATTTTTATTTTCTGTATTCTTTTTCTCTGGCATTTGGGGCTTTGATCTCAGGAATAGCTTATTCCTACAGATAGCAAACGACTCTCTTGCAAGCATGCCTTTGATATACAAACCAACTAACCCACAGTCTGCATCTCAACCATCTCCCGTATCTGATTCTCACATGCCAAGTTGTTATTCTCCCTGCCTTCCATCACCCAGGTACCAGACAGCTGGGGACAGCCTTATAGTCCAGAGTCCACCGTAATTATTCAAACTAGCCAGTGTAAACTGCTTGCTTTGCCGTGCCTTCCCACAGAAACCACAGTGAAGGCCATGAGCTATGCTTTCCCCTCTCCTGCTTCTGCCTCCTGACCCGTCCTGGTGCTTCTCCCGGTGGCCCTACATGACATCAGTGCCTCCTGTCTCTAGGGAGCTGTGACTATAAATCCCCTCCTTCATGACAGTCCTTTCTATGTCTGTATGTCCTGCCATTTGAAATAAATCTAGGCACATCTTTAGAACATCCTGGCTTCTCTGAGTCTCTATGTACTCATTTGTCAAATGTAGGTGACAGTGTCCCTCCACTGGGAGACTCGGTGTGTGAAGGTGACCTAGCACGGCAGGGCGGGAAGACCCGGGGCAGGTGCCCGGACTGCCGTGTTCTGGGTTCCTGGAGGTGCTGGATATCTCAAAAAAGCCAAAGTCTGCGAAATTCCCAGCATAGGAATGATTGAAACTGACAGGAGCTACTTCCTGTCTAGAAGGAACCACCTGCCACCCAGTGGCAACAGTGGCTGTCCCCACGTCCACCTGAACAAAAGTAGGAGGCCGGAAGCGAGTGGCTGTGCAGGTGTCTCCATGTCAGATGGCAAAGCACATCTCCTCACCTTCTTCCTCCAGAATCCGTTACCTACGAGGGGAAGGGACACGGCAGACACTTCTGGAGGCAGCAATGACCGGTCGGGTGGAATTGACCACATGGCCATGACTGCTGTTGAGTGCCACCGAGGCCCGGCCTGGCCCGAGTATGCAAACTCCGCTCTGCCCAGAGATACAGCCCAAAGTTTATTTATAAATTCAAAATAAAGGAGTGGCATTTGGATATTTTAATACATCACAGAAACATGGGATTTCAAGTGTCCCATAGAAAGCATTGCGCCTCAGTGTTGAAGGAAATAAAATGACAATGGGAGCATTGTGAGGAGGATCAGAGCAGAGGGCCCGCCAGGCGGGCAAGGGCACTGGCTTCAGAGTTCACCCAAACCTCGCGATGGTCCAGCTCTGCCCATGCAAAGCATTTCTTCTGCATAACTTACACGATGACATCAGATTTCCTGGTGGTTCAAAAGAAACAAAAACACTATATATTAGCTATAATTTATAAGGTCAAAAGGAAAATTTTGGACAGATACTTAACTGTATTCAATTACTAGAAACGTCTGTTTGTTGTAAAATAAGGTAATCATCTTGAATAACTCACTCTGTAATGAAAAAGAGAATTTCAAAACTTTTTTTTTTTTTCCATTTACAGCAGAACTTCTTTAACCAAAGAAGAAGTTGAATCAGCTTTTCATGATTATATATTTCAGTGAGCTGCCTTAAACCCTTTCTGGAAGAAGGCAGGGGACAATAAATAATACATATTTTAAAGTTAAATCTGGAAAATATCACAGTAAGCCTGCTAGTTAGGGCTTGGGCTGCCATAGGTGTTTAACAGAGAATCTAGCAAAGGTTGTGTGTGTTGTGTGTGTGTATGTGCATGTGTGTGTGTCTGTGTGTGTATGTGGCAGGCAACGAATGGTTTGCAAAATTTAAATAAAGGAAAAAGCAGGGTTAAGACAGCAACCAAATGTATTTGCTTTTTAGTCTTTGAACAACTGTTTCTACCTCTCTGGCTTCCTCTTACACCAGATGGCTCCAGAAAACCCCAAAGGCAGTTCACTAATGGAATGATGAGGGTACATGGCCCTCAGCGCCTCTGAGGCCAGGTTGGCCAAGCCCATTCTCTTGTAAATGAAGCACTCTACTCACAGGGCGTGGCCCGCCCCTGGAGCTGTACTGTGGCGGTCTCCCAGGTGGGTGAGCAAGGTCTCTACCATGCCAGTGCCTGCTGGGTGAAAGTCTGTTGGAAATTCACCAAGACTAACTTAACTAATTCTTTTTCACAGGAAAGATAGGGTTAGGGTCTCAGAGGGAGGAGCAGGCACAGTAGATGGGAGAGCCTGGGCAGAAGGCACAAGGCACAAGGCACAAATCCGTGAGTTCTTCAGCCACGGCCTAAAGCTGGCAAGTCCACCCATTGATAAGGGGTTAGAAACCCAGGTCCGAGGGCAGAAAGGGGACAATTTTATTTTGAGCAATTTACGCCAGTCAAGGAACTCATGCAAGTGAAAGCGTGGAATTTTGCACAGACAGAATCCGGTGAATTTTCATCTACTTTAACTGCTTTCTGCCAGAGCGCTGTAACCTGTGCCAACCCCAAAATAAACAAACACACACGCATTTGAGAACATACTGGGCACCTCTCAAACCGACAAAAGAGACAAGAAAGTTGGAATACTGGGGCTGAAAATAAGCGTCGGTTCACGGAACCGTTAATAAAAGACAAACTGTTTGGTGTGGTTTTGTCCCACTATCATATTCTGAGTTGAAAACACTAATTAAAAAATAAAAAATATATATATATAGGTAGCTCTGAACGGAAAAACCACATTACCCCGGTCCTAAAGATTTTTCTGGCAGGAAACCCTGGGGAGTTGTCAACAATAAATAAAATTCAAGCTAAAGAGAAAGTTATGGAGAAGGTGGGACGGAGCCAGAACTTCCTACGGGCACTCAGGAATGCTGGGCTGACAGATGCAGCTAATTCTGAAAGAATAACTTCCTATTTGAGCAACGAATAAAAGGGGTTTAAAGAGATAAAGGTTGCGCTTTACTTCAGCAAGTACAGCTTTCGGTGAGTGTCACTTAAATATTGATTAATGCATTGTATGGCTTTCTTTCACTTTGAGGGACAGAAGACACAGCGGTCATCCGAGTCTTTCCTTCTTGGTTGTTATATATACAGAGGTCGAAATTCGCCAAGCCGCTTCTGCTATTTTCAGGGGAAACCGGGAATTTAGATTTTACATGATTTTAATTCGAAAAACGGGAGGGGCAGTGGTGCTTAGGCTGGCATCAGGTTTGGCTTTGCATTTCGCGGTGTTTTTAACGGCGACTGCCCGTGTGGCAGTGTTCCCCATGTACAGAGCCGATGCGTTCTCTGGGGCCAGATGACAGGAGTAGTTTTTCTGGAGGTTGAGTCCTGGAAAAACAGTTGACAGGGATATTCCTGCAGCTTTGCACGGAGCAGTTTTCCAGCCAGAGGCGTAGTGCAAGACTCAGCGACGAGGCCACGCCGGACAGTGGCAAGGACGCCCACCCTGGGGAACGCGGTGCATTTACAAGTCACGTGGTCAAACCCTTCCGTTCCCTGCTCCGTTGGGACGGCACAGTCGCGACTGCCTTATCGGTCCTTTAAGGTCGTCATGCATATTGATAGTAAGTGTGTTCCTAATAAAAGTGATCGCACCGCGGAGTCCCGTTACCCACCGCTGTGTAACAAAGCGCCCCGACACCACACGACCCGAAACAATCATCTTATTCCGGCACCTGGTGTTGTGAGTCGTGAATTCAGGTGGCGCTGGGCTGGGCCATTCTATGGCACGCGGTACGGGAGGACGGAAGTCCTCGGTGGCCCTCAGCGAGCAGACAGGTCCGTGGGGAGGGACCGTGATGTCCCGAGCACCTTGGCAGAGAGAGCTGAAGGCTGGGCTCAGCTGGACTGTGGACAAGAGCGCCCCCTCGTGGCCTTCCGGGGTGGGCGGCCTTACGTGGTGCTCAGGGTGCTGAGAGCAGATGCTCCCTGTAACCAAGGACGACAGGCATGACTTCCGGGACTCAGCCTCGAGGGTCCCACTTTCTCTGATCCAGGAGGTGGCAGAGCCCACGCAGATCCAAGCAGAGGGGACACAGACTACTGTCCCCTGCCTCATCCCTGCAAAAGGGAGGAGAGAAAAAAATGTACAGCCCTGTGTTAAAACTACCGCAAACGGTCACATTTATTGAGGACTATCTACGTGCCAGAAATCTCTATGGACTTCACTTGTGTTAAGTTTCCAAACCCTCACAACGATCCTCTGAAAAAGGATAATAATGACTATTGTCCTGATGAAAAAACTGAAGAACAGAGATGTTAGTTCATTTGCGGAAGTCATACCTCTAGTAAGTGATAGTGCAAGGATTTGCACCCATGTAAGATTGTTTTGAAGTTCAAATAAGATAATATGTGAAAGCCCTTTTTTAAAAAGGTGGTGTTTTTGTCGCCTTGTTCTGCAAGGGTTTACGGTGGCTTTGTCGAGGGCATAACGTGGTTTAGGAAGGCAAGAGGCTGGTGTCTCCCCATTGAGGCGGGAATGACGGATGCGCATATCTGACGCCCTCACTCGCCTGCTGGACACCCCTCAAATGTTTCCCATTGCCTCATCGATTAAACCTGTCATCCTTCGCAACGAAAGAGGCACTGTCTCCCTCAGAGTCTCAGGAAAACTGTGTGGCTGACTTGCCTATGGGAACGTCCCTTGGGGACAGGCAGATGGCCCAGCCGTACCCCTCTGGGGACTATACTGGGCAGGGAGGGATGTGGGGATTTCACAAAACCACAAAGGCTGTTTGTGCTATGCGACAAGAGAGAAAATCCTCCCCGATTCCACATACATTGGCAGTAAAATCTACATTGTTTGCTGAGCGTTACTTATAATTTCTACTTCCTGTCTTTATATTCTTTTCCTGAGCACATACCAGTTCTTTCTCTTTTGGGGCCAGCTCCTTCAGCAGAATCTAAGCTCCGTGAGAGCGGGTATTTTTGTCTGGCTTTATCCCCAGCGCCTGGAAGAATACCCAGGTCACAGAAGTGACTCAATGATGACGTGGCTTGTTTCATTGTTCACTGAATTGTTCCTGGCCACAGAGGGCCAGTGCTCATAGCTCACAGTTCCATCGGTTATTCAATGGCCATAGGAAGAACTCATTAAAGGAATGAATACTTTAACGTAAGTGGATTTAGTATATTGGTTGGGATTCAAGGAGAGTCCCATCTTAAACTTTAAAGCAATCGAGGAGATAGAAAGCAAGACAGGAGAGAGAGGAAAGTGGGGGTGTGGGCGATGGCTGTGATCCGTCAGGGCTGGGCAGGACGAGCTTCCAGAATCCGACAGAGGCTTTGCGGTAACAAGTGCAGCCCCCAGGCCGGCAGCACCCACATCCAGGCTGGGAATACCTGGGCCGCGGAGGACTTCTCTGCACGTCAGGGTCTGAGACACATTAGGTGACAATGTCCACGGGCAGCGCGAAAGACCTCAGCCCACAGGACGTGGGTTCCTAAGAGGGAGAGAGGGCGAGAGCCACTGCTCCCAAAACACCTTCTCCAGGGGAGATGAAGGAGGGGGCAGGGCAGGAGCACAGCCACCCTCAGGTAACCTGGGGGTGGGGAAGGAGGGCTGGGGGCGACAGGAAGCAGCGAAGCCGCTGCAGGTTAGGGCAGGCAGCCGAGACCACACCCAGGGCCCTAAGTTAGAGGTACCGAAGCTGGCACCTCTCTGGGATCCCACAGGCCTCCCTCGGGTGCCCTCCAGGCACCTCCAACAGAAACCCACCACCCTCCACCCTCCACCCTCCCAACTGCTCACGCAGAGCAGAGGATCATTCCTCCCCTTTATTTTTTCTCTCCTGCCCATGTCCCAGCAAATCCTATGCACCTTTGAGGTCTCCGATTCATGGTCACCTCCTCCAGGAAGACTCCCCTGACTAAGTTGGCCCTAGAGCTCCACCTCTTGAAGCCACCCATCACACTTGAACTAACATGCTCAGGGCAGATACTCCCTGGCTCGGTCGGAAGCTTCGGAGGCGCAGAGACTGTACACCCTGCGCCCAGGTGAGGGCTTGTCCGTGCGAGGTGCTCAGCACGTTTTTGTTCAGTGAACGGACATGTGAATGAATGAGTAGCCTGTCAGACCTTGCTCAGTTGCTGAGATTTCGGTTAACTGGAAAATTAGGTCTTTTTCCTGAGCACTCCGGTAAAGCCTGACGCCTCACGTTCTTCCTGATGGAAGACCAGTCTACTCCAGAGCTGGGCGAGCCTGGGGGAGACCCTCTCCAGCCACGGGGTGAATCGTGATGGGGTGCAGACCTCTTTCCCGTCGCTGGCCGGGTGGTGAGCACGTGACCTAGCTTTGATCAGAAGATATAAGGGCTTCTGGGGAGATGTCGTTCCCTAATAAGAGGGGGCCACAGGGTGACCGACTTTTCCCACTCTACCTGGCCTCCCCAGGGAACCTCCCTACAGTGCTGGGAAAAGGGGGCTGAAGGGTCCCCCTAAGCGTTGACCACCTTTCCTTTCCTGTTTGAGATGTCGCATTGGGGAGCTGTAGAGGCAGCTCGTGACCATGAGGATGGGTCTAAGGATGAATATCCAGCTTCCTGAGAGTGCCTAAGCAGAAAAGCCGTCCTCGGCGCCATCGATGAGCCACATGGCCGCGACCCTGGGCTTTTCTACCTCTCACTTCTTGTTACCTGATGTAATCGATCGCCTTTATTGCTTAAGCCGCTCTTAGCTGGGGCGGGCGGGGGGGGGGTCTGCCACTGGTCGCAGCTGAAAGTTATCCTCACTGATGCAATCGATAACCGGAAGGGAGAAAGTGCCAGCAAACGTAAGGCCAGCGCGGTATAAGTAACTCAGAAGGCATGGCCTTTGGGCGCTCCAAGTTCCGTGAACACCGTGACCGACAATAGGGGCTGTTTGGATCCGGGTCTCAGGCTGGAAACCACTCGGGCGTTTTGCTGTCATGGGTGCTGCCACACACACCATCTGTTCAAATATTGTCAAACGGAGAAATCCTGTGTTGAAAACTTTAGTACAATCAAACTGCACGTTCTGCCTGCTGCAACAGGCAGAGCCATTATTCGAGAATTTCCACTAAACAAACAGCCTCCGCATTTCATTTGGGAAGCCGTGTGTGCAATGCGCAGGAAAAGCTGAGTCACGTGCAGCATTTTGTCTCGTGGATGTGCACATTTTTCATGGCCCAGTAGAGGTGTGTGTGGTTTGGCTCCGTTGAAAGACTCCCCACCCTGCCCCGTAAGCTCAGAGACAAAAGCGCTCTCTTTCCCTGTCTCTCATCAACCTTTCATCTGAGGCTTCCTGTGGGCTGGGTGGACCGAGCAATCTGCATCTGAAAGGGAGGCTCCCAGAAACGCTGCCTCCTGCCCTTCCTTCACTTTCATTTACTGTGGGTGTCCCGTGCCCTTGGCTCCCCACCAAGTGACAAGTCTCCTCCAGGTCTCCATTTCTCGTCCCTCTGGGATGGTGTGGGCAGCTCACCTGAGCAAGAAAGAGCAGAAGGTGTCAGCTCACCTTTGAAATCAACGGCTGGGTCCTCCAGAAGGAGCACTCCGTGGTCCATCCCTAAACGCACCGCAGAACCGAGCCGGGCGCTGGCCCTCGGCGCTAATGACGCTTGGGGCTGGGCCGTTCTCTGTGGTGGGGACCGTCTTGTGCACTGTAGGATGTTGAGCAGCTAAATGCCAGTAGCAGCCATGACAATCAAAAATATTTCCAGCCATTTCCAAATGTCCCTGGGGAGGGGGAAGGCAAAATGCCCCCTGGTCGAGGACCACAGATTTAGGGGAACACAGAAATTATACCGCAGAAGTTCTGAGGTGCATCGACGCTCACCAACTCCTCTGCGAGGGGTGGGGATGCTCTTTTGGGAGAGGGTGGCATTATGGACAGGCATGGCAGCTCAACGTTTGGTGACTGTGGGGGAGGGGTGGAAAGAAGAGGTCGTTTTGCATGTTCTCCATGGTGCTCGGTGGCAACGTCCCTGGGGTCCCAGCCCATTTCATTTGCATTTGACTTTCAGAGTCCTGAGCCCACCGATTGTCCACCCAGAGGACCTGGACACCAGCAGGGGTGGGAGTCAAGGGCGCCGAAACCTCCCGTTAGGCTGGCTTTGGGAGCCCCACTCGCCTCAGACGCTCTGGGGGCTCAGAGCTGTGAGGGTCCCCATGGGAGAGAGAGGGGGCCTGGGAGGGGGAATATGGGAGGCCTGGCCCTGCTGACGGGAGGGACGCCGTTGGGCTGTAGCCGCTGCCCGGTCAGTCACCTTCTCAGCCAGCGGATGTGCACATGAGCTCCGTCTGAGCGTGATGTGACCGCAGGTGCTGGGACCTGGACCACCGCAGAGGGCCCTGGGCGTTCACAGGCTGGCCGGGGAGCCCGGATACGGCAGTGAGGGACAGAGATGAACGGCAAACGCAGTCGAGGGGTAGAGACAGTGGGTGCTGCGGCAGCTGGGAAGGAGACACCGGTGACACTGGAGGGGGCCGGGCAGGGATCCCCGGAGGAGGTGCGGGTTGGGACGGGCCCCCGGGGGCTGCGTGGAGCTGGAGGAAAGGCCAGCAGACTGAGGACAGCAGGCAGGCGGGCCTGGCGAGAGATGCTGGCCTGGGCGAAGGGGCCGGATGGCGGTCCACAACGTCCCTTCTGGAAAGAGGGACTGAGCGGACGGAGCAGCAGGAGATGAAATGGAGAGGCGGCCCAGGAGGCGGGCGGAGCCCTGGGGGTCACGGTGAGAATACCGGCTCCTGAAACGGGTCGGAGAGAGGGCCACAACCCGGCTCTGCGCAGCATGCGGCTCCACGAGCACCCAGCGAGCGACCCAGGCAGCGGGGTCCGGGCCAGACGGCGGGGGTCCCGCGGGGGCCAGGCCCAGGCTGGCGGACACCGGGCCCCTCCCTCCGCGAGGAGCCAGCCCGGGCCTCCCCACTGGCCCCCACACGCCCCCTGGTTGTGTTCCTTCCACGTTAATGGCAGTAAACAGAACGCTCATCCACAAAGGCCCAGTGCGTGGAAAGCAAGGGCCTGCGTGTCACCCCACGCGAGAGCTGCACCCCCGCCTGGAAGTGGGGAGCCCAGCAGTCACCCAGAGAATGTGCTCGCTGGAAACAACCAGCTGGGAATACTTAGGTTAAAAGCCCCTCTGTTTGCTCGAGGGCCAGTGGGCTGTGGCGGGGTTTGTGGCGGGGTTTGTGGTGGGACCATCTGGAGACCCGCCTGGACGCTGTGGCCCCGGCGTGGGGGTGCGGGCAGGCCGGGGAGCCCACGCACACCCCCTCCGCCCCGGGCCACGTTTGACAGGTGCCTCCTCTGAGTCCCTCCTTCGTGTCCCTGGGCTTCCAAGATGCTAGGGTGGCATCTAGGCTGGGTCTCTTCTCCGGCCCCTGGCGCTGCCTCGCAGCCCTTTGGGTTTCCTTACAGCCCCTCCCCGTAGGACTCGGTGTGAGGGACGGCGGGAGGCCACGTCTGTGGGACAGGCGCCCAGGACCACATTTAATGCCCAGCTCTGTGAGTTAAAACAAGAGTGGGTGGTCCCCGATTGTCCTCACTAAGTGACACTTCTTTCTAGGGAGGACGTTGCGTTCCACTGGCTCTCCAGGTGCGATCTGAGCAAGGTATATACTCCAGCTGTAACCACCAACCCTGCCAAACTCAGCCTCCCTCCCCAGGCCCGCTGTTCTCCATCACGGCCATGCAGAGAGGATTCCCTGACTGGGGTGCGAGCCACGCTCGCCGGTCTGTGAGGTCTTGGTGGCATTTGCTCTGCAATGCCCTCCTGTGAACAAATGGGCCACCTCAATAAATCCTCCTCATTCAGAGCACAGTTCTTAGGGCCCATGGGCCGGATGATGTCCTGGAGCCTGGGGCATGAGGATAATTGAAACACAGTCCCAGGCCCCCTAGAGCGTGGGGTGCCGTGGGCGACAGCCGTGCACACCAGCAAGAAGATGCGAGCTGGGGTGCTTCGCAGTGCAGCGGGGTATCTACTTGCCGTTAGAGTCCGAGCTGGCGCCCCATGGAGGTGGCCTGCAGGCTGCAGCAGCACGGACAGGAGCCTCTCTCACCAAGGAGGGGCGTCCTGGATTTGCATGTGGGTGGAAAGGAACTGGTGAACGCCTGGAACCGTGTGGGGGTGTGGGGTGAGTGCAAGGGGAGGGGACCATTTTCCATCTTAGAGCTCCACTGCTCAGAATCCAGATTTCCAGAGAGAGGCTCTGACAGGTCAGCTCCAGCCCAGCAACCAAGTTCACGTGCAAAGGCGGAGGGTGGTTCCCCAGGAGGAACAATCCAGGGTGCTATTGGCAGGGGCGGGGGTGAGTGCTGGTCATTGGAGAGCAAAAAGGGGAAGGGAATTTGTCCCCCAGGCTGGGAGGGCCTAGGGAGTGAGAAGAGGCAGAGAGTGGTCAGCCCGCTGGCCACGCTAGCAGGAGAGCCCAGGAGCTAAGGAGGCAGGTGGTGGGGGCGGCAAGCGCCTGGCCTCTCCGGCCAGGTGTGTCCTCCCAGGTGGCTGTTCTGTTGGCCGCCCTTACTGAGAATGAGCCCCTTCACTGAGGGACTTTAAGATGTTGGCTCACGGCTCTTCACGACTCCTGGCTTCCCTATTTCACAGGAGAGGAGACGGAGGTCCGGGGACTCCGTGTGCCTTGCCTAAGTCCACACGGCTCTAAGCTCCCCTTGACGCCCACGTGCCCCCGTTGAAACTCTCGGCGTCTCCTCTAAAGTGCTACTCAGTTCATTTAACAAATAAATCAGCAAACTCAAATGTTCCTGGAAACTTCCTTACGGAAGCTGTGATGGGACCAGGCAATGTCTTGAGCCGCCTGGGCGGAGGGTGCTGGCCGCCACCCTCACGGCCGGCGGGGGAAGAAAGTCAAGTGCACGGCTAAGTGACCACCTGGGTTGGAGAAGCCACGAACAGCATCATTCTTATTCCATTTTTAAATGATTATTTTTTCGCTTCGTTACATTTACGTGGTTCGAAAACCAGAAGCGTGCAAGACAGGAGGGAGTAAAGACTCGCCCTGCTCCTGCCTGCCTGCCTTCCTCTCCTCTCCACCCCCGTCCTTTCTTGTGTGTCATTTCCGAGTCTCTTTAGAAAGCTCCATGGACAGACGTTTTGCATTGCCTTCAAGGCTGAGATCACTTACTCAGGAAAGCCAGCATGGCTAGTAGATACCCTACACGCTCTTGAACTCTGAGGAAAGTCTCCCTCCAAGCCACCTGAAGGAGTTTTAAAATCCTATTCTGAAGAATCTTTGCTCTGAGGAAAAAAACACTAACTGCATGCCTTTGTTCATCAAATGAACCAAAGCGAGACCAACACTCTCATTGTTGAAAATGTAACCTATCGCTGCTGCTTTGTCTCATGGTCAGAAAATGCGTGAATAAAGCTCAAGAGAGCCCTTGCGTTGGAAATTGTCTCTGTCATAACAGGTCCCCAGATGCTCTGTGTCCCCCCAGCCGTAGACGTCACCGGTCTTAGCCATCGGATCTGGTCCTATGTGGGCCACTGAAGGATGCACCAGAACGGAGGAGGGCTCGAGAACTCACAGACAAGAGATCCTTCCTTTCTATAAAGCGAAAGGAGCAGGATTGCCCCTCTCTGTGTCTTCACATGCTCGGTTGTTATTCGCTCAGCTAGAGCTAGTAATAAAATATTCTCCAAACCCAGGCCGGTTCCTGAGAGTTTATAAACAACACATCAGACAGGGCTTGTGCCCTTGAGGACATTCTGGATTTTTAACGAGCAGCTGTGTGCTCTGAGGAGTATGCAGGGATGAGCCAGTTTTGCCAGCAACGTCAGCACCAGCTGCCTTCTTTGGGCTGTAGATGCTAGGCAGAACCCGGGAGATGCTGCTCAGGAAATGGAGAGGGAGCCCGCGTTGCTTCTCGGGGACTCCAATAGAAAAGCTTCTGTGCGTTTAGGTTCCTTAACCTCCTGGGCCAAAAAACAACAAACTCTGACCGTGGGCCAGATCTGGCCCCCTGAATGCTTTTATCAATAAAGTTTTATTGGCACACAGCCATACCCAATCATTTAGGTATTAAGCAGTTGCAACAGAGACCTCAATATGGGCGGCAAGCCAAAAATATTTACTATCTGGCTCTTTACAGAAAAAGTTTGCCGACCCTTGTTGTAGGCAGTAAAGAGGGGCCTGGCCTATAACGGAAAGAGACGAGGCATCTTCTTGGGCTGTGACATTACCCGAGGAACAGAGGCAAGAAGAAAAGCGGCGGGTCATTTCCGCTCTGCAGTCTCCTCGGCTAGACGGTCTGGAGTCAGCTGCAGCCCTGAGAGGCCAGCCTGTGGTTGCTGACCTTGCCTGGACGTGCAGGGCTGGCACTGGGCATGACAAGGGCCCCAGCCGGCCTCAGGGACACCCGGTACCCCAGAACCCTCGGAGCTTCGGTGTCTTCAGCGGAAACCCTCAGGCGTGCAGTCCTTTAACACCAGCCACCTGGGGGTCCTCAGAAGATGGGGCTCTCGGTGCCAATGTCTCAGGCAAGGTCAGCCATAGACCACCCCAAACAAGCTCCTCCTCATCCATCCAGTAGCCGAGTGTCTGAGGGGCTGGTTCCCACCCGTAGCTGCCTGGGGATCTCTATGTCTTACCCTCTCTGCACGAGCAGGAGGACATGCCCCCTAAGGCAAAGAGAGGGCTGCAGGGGTAGCCCAGCTGTTTTCGTGGAGGGAGGACACATTGATTGCTGAGCTGATGACTGTCTATGGCTGGGTCCCTCACTGTCTCGAGCATCAAACACTGGTCTCACGGCCCTATCCCATGCTTCTCCAATTCTGGTGATTACAGACACCCTTTTCTTTCTTTTTCTTCTAAAAAATTATATATTTTTAAGTTATGCTTTACACATAGCATTATTATTATGTGCCAGGCGCCATTCTAGGTGTTTTACAAAAAAATAAAATAAAATAAATGAATCACTAAATTAATCCTCCTAACAGGGTGAACATACGGCATCGTTTCTGCCGTGGTTTCAGGGCGGGGGCAGGGGAGAAGGAGGCGACAGGGAATAAAGGGAGAAAGAAAGAAGAGGTGAGAGGTAAAGAGGAATGAAGGGGGAAGAGTGGAAGAAACAGAGCAGTGAAGGGCGGGAGGGAAGGAAACGCGTGCTTTTCACAAAGGGCGGCCAGAATGAGGAGTCATAAGATGTCCAAGTCGCAGACAGGCTGACACCGTTATCAGGCAAGGAGGCAATGCTGAGATAACGTGGAGGGGGAGGGGGAAGGGAAAGGAGAGGGGGAGGAAGGGGGAGGAGGAAGAAAGAAGGAGGGGAGGGAGAGGGCAGAGAGAGAAGCATCTCCCGCCCCCACCTGAGACAGGACGCGCATTTTCGGCCTTTAGCCCACAGAGACCGGGTTGCATCTCATTTTCAAACACTGTCTAGGAAACGCCATCAGCCTTCGTCACCTCTCTTGCCTCCTTCTTTTCTTCCTTCCCATCTCCCCGTAGGCAACCCAGCTCTTGCCTCTGGGTGATAACTGGTTGGCTTTAATTTCATGAGGACAACCGGAGTGCTCCCAGATGGCAGAGTGCCCCAGGCATACCTGGGTGGGAAGGGCCTGCCTACTTGTCTGCCCTAACCCCCTTTCTCTTCCAAATCAAAATTAGTTCATACTCAAGGCATTTCCTTCTTTTCCAGGAGATGTGACCCAAATCTGTAAGCTGGAGGGTGAAGTGATTGCATCGGCTCAGGCTGATGAGAAGACTTTCCAATATACAAGGGCAAGACAGCCAAAGCTAAGGCTGGATGTGTGGTGGTCCCTGTGTCAGGTTTCCAGGCCTGGGGCTGGAGGCTGGGAAGGGGGAGAAGGTTGGGGGATGAGCCTCGGCCAGTGCCGAGGGGATAGCCTGCCAAGCCCACTCTGGCTTTCTAAGGCTGCTCCTGCCGCTACCCGACTACCTGCTGCAGATCTCGGTTTTGTGGGAGGGATAGCCCCCAGGGCGGGAACCAGGCAACCCGCCTCCCCGCTTATTTTTTATTTTTATTTTTTTTTAGGCGAGGCAACTCTTGGCTGACCTCACAGATGGCAAGGACCTTGTCAGCTTACAATCCTTTATTTTTCATTTTTCACGCCTACAGCACCTGGTCTTCCTAGGTGGTCTCCCATCCGAATACTAACCAGGCCCAACCCTGCTTAGCTTCTGAGATCAGACGGGAGCAGGCTTGTTCAGGGCGGCGTGGATGTAGACCTGCCTCCTCACTTAGATCCAGCGGGAAGCGGGTGGAGCTCCTGCACTTTCTCCGAGGCCGGCAGAAGGTCCTGGCAGAAGGTCATCCACTCGGGCACCCAGGGGTCCTCGATTATTCCAGCAGCAGGTTTGCAATATGAACATAGGATGTCCTTCAGGCAGGAGGAAAAACCACACAGATTCACCTCCTAGGTGGGTCTCAACCCAACATCAGAGTTGGTGGCTCCCTCTCCTTTAAAAAAATGTTTTTTTTTTTTTGTTTCTGTTTTGAACTAATTGTAGATGCACAAGAAATTGCAAGGATAACCAGAGAGATCCTGGGCAGCTGTCCTCCACTCCCCCAGTGTTAGATCTTATGTAATATGGTATCAAAACCAGAACCTTGGCATTGGTACAATGTGTGTCCAATTCTGTGCCGTTTTATCCCATGCATGGATTTGTGTAACCACCAGCACAGTCGAGATACAGAGTCAGTGGGTGACCTTTTTCGAACGAGTCTTTTCTACCTGTCCTTTTCCTACCCTGAAATGAAAACCATAGATAATGGTGCAGCCTCATATTATATTACATATTATAGCATATAATTCAAAATAACTATATGTGTATTAAATGTATATAATATATTAAGTGTACTGCAAAGGAGAAACAAAAGGAAAGTGTTTTTTTTGTTTGTTTGTTTTTGTTTTTGGTAATAAAATAACATATCTTCAATGCCTGGCATGCTTGGGCATTGAGGACGAAATGAAGAGGTCAGAAAGAGGCGGAAGAGTGGGGACCTCCAGCCACAAAAGCACACGGAGGAGGGCATGCGGTACTAGGGTCTCAAAACCACCGAAGCGATGGTTTCGGACGCAGTGGAGACCTCTTGGTTCCCGGCAAAACAAACTACAGCCTTCCCTTGATTCTCGCAGGAGTTGCATTCCTGGAAAACAGTGTGCGGAGTCCACTTTACGCTGATGAGGAGTTAGTTTCCAGGTTCAGACGCTCATAAACGGGTTTTCACTTAGATGAATGCTGTGCGGGACAAAGGACCATTTTCTGTTGAGAGCTACTGTTCTGTGTGTCTGCCAGGTCCCTGGCTCCTGTCCCCTAGATGCCAGGACGGCCCCTCCTCCCTCCACCTAACCGTGGCGATCAAATATGCCCCCTCCAACCTCCAAAACAGCCCCTAGGGGGCAGTCCCCGCCCTGTTGAGAACCCTGTGTCTATGGGATACTGCCTCTGTGTGGCAGGCACAGGGCCAGGCTGGGCAGGGGAGGGGGGCTGGGGAGCACAGAGGAATCAGACTCGGTCCAACCCCATGAAGCATATACTCTCTTGAATTAGGGTTACCAGGTTCAGCGAATTAAAATACTGCACGGGACATACTTATACTAAAAGTTATTAGTGGTTTATTTGAAATTCAGGTTTAACCGGGGATCCTCTATTTTATTTGGCAATCTTACTGATAAGACAAAGGACATGAGGACAGGGCCAGCACAGGGACCCAGGGGACTCAGAAGAGGGGTCTTCAGGGCAGGAGGTGCTGGAGTGGCATTTGCCATTGGCAGAGTTCTGTATGCACTAATCCACGGGGGGGGGGGGGACATCATTATGCCCAGCTGGCCAGTGACATCCTTGAGGGGCTAAGAGGTGACATGACTATGCCCCAACATACATCCGACAGGGCTGGGAGGGAAGACCGGCCAGTGCGCATGGCCTTCTCACAGGAAGAACCCAGTGTCAGAGCCTGGTGTAGAGTTGGGGATTAGTGAGCGTGGCTTAGAAGGGGGTGAGGGTCTGTGAGGCTGCAGACGCAGAAGCCACCTGGGCTATGAGAAGAAAATTGTTTTCAAGTTTTCTTGCACCGAGGAGTCTGGCCCACCTGGAAGAGGAAAGGATTCGGGGCGTGCACTTTGTCTAAGGAAAAAGCTGCAGGTCTCCCCTTGGCGGGTGCCTCCAGCCAGGCCCAGCCCCCACAGTCCCCCAAACTCAGCTTCCTGGCTCTGTGGCCCCTTCCTCTGAGCCTCAGGGTGAGGACGGTCCGGAAGCTCCTGGCAGAAGGTCGTCTGCTCAGAGACTCTGGTCTCCTGGGTGTACAGCTGGCTCCTCCCCACAGGGGTGCTCTTCCCACTGTGGAGTGGACGAGGGCACTTGTGGGGTCCCCCATGGCCTGACTTCAGGACAGGGAAGAGAAGCCCCCACTAACACACAGGGAGAGGGGACAGGGAAGATGCCAGAATCCGCAGGCTTAGGCATGTGCTTATTCATACGTGGCTTCAGTGGGCCGGCTCCCACCAAGACGGAGTTCCCATCATAAGGGCTGGGTCCGCGATGAGTCGATGAGTCGTGGAATGCCCTCTCAGCTAACAGCAGGAGAGAAACCGGCCTGAGCCCTGCTGCTCGGTAGCCCATTCCTGGCTGGGCTGAGTTCCTCAGCTGTGTCCCTTCCTGTGGGCCCCGAGAGGGGAGAGGGATTCAGAGGAGGTGGAGGGTAAGGAAAAATCTCGAAAGAAAAGCTTGAAGATGCTGGAGCTACAGCAGCAGCCCCCCCCCCCATTGCTCCTTCAGAATAATATAGAAGAGTAAATCACAGTAAATGAAAACCACCCAGAATCTTGCTACCCAGGGAAATTTTATTTGTTAAGGAAAAAGAATAACTTACACTAATTACTAACTAAAAATTGCCAGTTCAGTCAGCCTCTTTGTGAGTAGATAAGAATCACTTGTTATTAATATACAGTGTTTGTATAAAAATAGATACAAAGCTGGCTTTAAAATTTCTTAAGAGCATTGGTGTGGTGGTCTGCTTTTAGTCTCATTTACTTATGAATTTCCTTGTTAAGGCTTTTTTTTTTTTTTTTTTTTTTTTTCATA
>CM053507.1:3463489-3482902 GCA_028627145.1 Eidolon dupreanum
CAAGTCACATGCCAAGCCTAGATCAAAAGACAGAGCAATAAACTCCACCTTCTTCTGATGGGAAGCTGCCATGTCACATTGCAAGGGTCTAGATGCAGGGAGCAGGGAGAATTGGGGGCCATTTATAATCACCGAATGCAAGGCACTGTGTTTGGAATTTTACACCCATTCTTTTCCTTAATCCTGCAAGTATTTCTAACCTCATTTTAAAGACCAAAACAGAAATTCAGGGAGCATGGAACATTCCTCTAAGGCCACGTGGTTAATGAGCAGCAGAGCTGGGACTCAAACCCAAACCTGCTCACCTCCAAGACTGGAGAGCCCCCCAATCCACCACGCTGACTCACCCCGGTGCCCAGAACAGTCTTCCATGCT
Organism: Eidolon dupreanum; assembly: GCA_028627145.1. Lineage (NCBI taxonomy): Eukaryota > Metazoa > Chordata > Mammalia > Chiroptera > Pteropodidae > Eidolon > Eidolon dupreanum. The sequence continues at coordinate 3,463,865 of CM053507.1, forward strand.
AGAGATGCCTGTAGGCTTCATGCTCTTGATCAAAGTTGAACTGGATTGGAGGACAAACTCTGCTAGGTAGGAATGAGCAATGAACAAGGATGAGCACACCAAGCTTTAAGTCATGCTCTAGAAAAACTCTGGGGCTCCGGAAGATACCCAAGCTTTCTAGAGCCCGGGCTTCAGTTGAACAACTGAGGCCACAATGCCTGCCTCGTTTTGGTTGTTAGGATGAGGCCCATATGGGAACATGGAGGTGGGTATGCTTTGAAACGTAACCTGGGCAGAAAGTACATGGAGGGACGAGGTTTTTTTTTTCCCCTTCACCTTTCCCAGACGACAAAAACAGTTTTAGGCCTCATCTTCAAGATCCATTCCTGTGTCTATTTCTCCTCGCCTCCTGGTGGGCTTCACCCCCTGGCCAGCTGTTCCCTGTTCCTTCGCTGTTCTCGGGCCTCCGTGCGGACTGGTCTCCTGTACGTATCTCTTCCACGAGGCCCCCTTCACACCTTGCTTTTCCTCCAGATATTTTTCTGTTTGCTAACGCCACTCTCAGTGTGGGCTTTCTCCTGAACTTGAACACCAAGAGGCACCAGCGGTGACCAGCAACAATGAGGCCTAAGAAAACAGGTCATTCGAGCCGGGAGAGACGTCAGTGAAACCATCTTAGTATTTGATTGGCCTTTTGTTAAGAGAATAGTGACTCTTTAAGCTGGGCCTGAGAGGGACACTGGCCCCTTTTCAGAGTGGACAGAGTTGGGATGACAGCCACTAAAAGGGACGTGTTGATAGCTGAATCTGGGTGTGCCTCGAACCTGGACTGTCAGGCGCTCCGAGAGGCATCCATGCAGGAGCGACTTGGGCACCAGCCGAAAGCCCAGCGGCTTCAGGAAGGACGAGCAAAGCGAGGCCCCACTGGAGGTCAGGAGGTCTGATTGTCAAGCCGGGGGAAGCCATCGAGGGAGCGCACACGACCCAGCCAGGCAAAAGCCAGGCGCTGAGGGCACCTGGGTGAGAGGCTGAGTAAGATGATTAAAAGGATCCTGGGAGAACATTCACATGTAGTGCCGGACGGGGCTGGGGTCACCCCAACACGGTGAGTCGCACTTATGTGTTGTAAATCAATTACTTTTAATTAATTACTTTTTTTTGAGGTTGGAGTCTCTGTCAACCATGGAAGGTGGATAATTAGAGCAGACAGGTGAGTTGGGAGTAGGATGGGCAAGGAGGTAAAGAAAGGAAAGAAAGATAGAAGGAAAAGATGAGAAATGTTTATGCTTCCTCAGGAGTAGATTGCACAGTCAATGGTTAATTCACCAGCTTGCTCTATTAAGTGACTCTGACTGCCTAGAATCTAGACAGATGAGTATATCTGGACTCTGGAGGATGTAAGCAAAGCATATCCCTATTCCGACCTTCCTTTGGTAAGAAGGGATGGTTTGTTTGCCTTCTAATCACTGAGTACATGGAAATGGGATAGTGATGTTGGGAGACACAGACTTCGCGTTCGTGTGGATTAATGACAAGATCAGTTTCCAAAGGAAGGACAAACTCCAGTGTGTTTCTGGAGGGGTCTCCAGGGGGGATGGTGCAGGGGTGTCCAGGAGAGCCACTGCAGAAATGCCATCGAGTTCTCCGTGAAGGACCCCACAGAGGCTTGTTCTCAGGGGGTATGAGCTCATCTCACCAGAAAGGCGGGGGATGTCTTTTTTGCTCCAGAAGCGAGGCGGCTCCTTCTCCTAGGGAGTCAGTGAAACCAGGCACAGTTCCAGGGGACTTCATCAACAACAGCAATGTTATGAAGTTCAAGACCATAAACACCTATGAAATCACAAGAATTGTGTTTGGGAGTGTCTGTCTATGCCAATAAATATTACTTGTACTTCCTGCAAACAACATCCACGCTCCCCAGACTGTCTTCAATACCAGGTAGCACAAACAACAGCCTTACCTGCCATGGTTGCATGGGTTCCCTTTTGCTAAAACATTAGCGAGGTTGCATGAGATGGTGGCTAAGAACGGGGATTCTGGGGACAAACCACCTAAATTCAGACCCCCAGCTCTGCCACTTAGCAGATGTAAGTTATGTAACCTTTTTGTGTCTCAGTTTCCTCGTCCGTGAAATGGGGATAATGGTAGTCCTACCTCATAGGGCAGTTGTGGGGATAAATATTAACATAAGTAAGTGCCTGGCATATAGTAAGGACTTGATTCGTGTGATCATCATGTGATCATGTGATTCTTGGCTCATTATTACAGTTTGACATCACTAAGCATCAAGAGTCAGTTAGAGCTGATAGACCCACGGGAGAAGCCCGCAGTTTACGAAGGAGCACCTGTACATTGCCTGATGGCAGATGAGAAAGCAAACAAACAGCGTGACCAGCAATGGTAATCTAGATTAACTTGCAATAGGAGAAACTTCGATTCTATTAAAAGGGAACATGGTATAGAGAAATCTATAGGGGGATAAATGGGTAATAAGATCTACCCATTTTTATTCTTAGGGAGAGAAGGAGATGTCTGTTGTTCAGTTCGATTTTTCTTATTAAATACGACTTCATTCCTTAAAATTGTCTCTACCAGTAACTAAGGACTTTTTTTCCTCCACTGAATTACTTTGGCAACCTAGTAGAATATCAAGTGATAGTCTATGTGTCAGTCTATTGATTGACTCTCTGTTTTATTCAATTGATTTATGAGTATATCTTTATTTCAATATCCTACAGTCTTGGCTACTGCAGCTTTATAATTTGTCTTGAAATCACATAGTGTAAGTCCTCCAAGTTTGTATTTCTTTTCAAAACTATTTTGGATATTATAGATCCTTTGGAATTGGCTCATTTATGTCTTTCAAAAAAAAAAGCCTGCTGGAATTTTTAGAGAGATTGTGTTGAGCCAATACATAAGTTTAGGGAAAATAGACATCCTGACAATATTGAGTCTTCCATTTTGTGAAGAAACATTCCATTTATTTAGGTCTCTTTAATTCTTCTCAGAAATGTTTTATAGTTTTTATGTAGAGGTCTTATATATTTTTCTGTAGATTTATTCCTAGATATTTAAAGTTCTGAATCCCACTGTAACTGGTACTGACTTTCAATATTTCATTTTCAAACATTTGTTACATGCACATAGAAATATATCTGATATTTGTATACTGACTTTGTGTATTATGACCTTGCTAAATTCATGTAATTCTAGTAATTTTATAGATCTTTAGGGTTTTATTGATATAAAATAAACAACTTACAGCTAATTATATAGTAAATAAATTAAGAAACTTGGGTGTTATTGTTTTAACCATCTACTAAGATGCCTTTGCTTCTAAAGTTTTTAGTGCTGTGGTTGCAGTAGTGATAGTTTTGAGGGGGATGATTTGTCCAAAGGAAAGTTCATAAAACAAATCCTTCATATCAATTGCAAAATTTCAAAACTCTGTGGTTAAGCTTTTAAATAACACCCAGACTTAGGTTGGCCCCCAAGACTTCGCAACTACTTATAATTCACCCTTTTGTCTGTTTACTTTTCAAATTGCAGCAACTGTTAATACCTACTGCCGTCATTTTTCCTCCAATTCTTACAGTGTATTTCCTGTACATGTATAGTAGAGGTAGTTTTAAAATACTCTCCAGTTGTCACTTCGTAAATCACATCCTCAGTTTTGACATGGAGCAGGGAGGAGCGAGACTGGAAATGATAATGGCCATCATTGAGGGAGCATCGACTGTTTACCAGGAACCAAACTAAGCAATTTGCATGCGTCACTTCACTCATTCCTCTCAAAGACCTTATGAAATTAGCATCATCATTAGATCTAATTCCCAAATGGGGAAACTGAGGCTAGGATTCAGTTGTTTGCCAGATCACACAGTTAGTAAGTAGCAGAGTCCAGATCTGAATCAAAGTTCTTGACTTTGGAGCCCACAGTTTTGACCAGTTTCTTCCAAAGCATCTGTTTAAAAAGCAGTCATAATTCTCTACACTTGCTGTGCATAGAAAAATAAACATAGTCAGGCTTGATAATTCTTAGGCTGATAAGAACAATGCCAACTTTCATTTAGTACCGTACAATGTTGGAGGGCTGGTAATAAATGTTTTGCGTCAGCTAAGTGAGGTGCTTAGAAGAGACCAAGTCCTCCTCAATCCCTGGTCACCGTGCGGACCTGTGTGAGGGTGTGGAGCTCTGTGGCTGAAGAAGCAGCTCTGAGCCCAGCCCCTGCAGAGAGCGGGTCACCACAGTGCCTTATGCAGAGTTTGAAGAGTGTACGGTGTGCCCTTGGGGTGCTCCCTGCCGTTTGAGGAGCATGTCCTCTTCACTCACACACAACCCACGCAAGCCCCCTACACAGATGCGGACGACGCCAGGGCTGGAATTACATAGCGGCCCCCAAACAAAACAAAACAAACCCAACCAGGGCAGTAAAAGCCTGGATAACAAGCCCAGGGAGCGTCGGCACCAGATCTGCCGAAGGTCCCCCTGTATGCTGCAGATTACAGAATCATAAAGAGACGCTTATAAAACAAAGCCTGTTGTGCTTCAGTGCAGGCTCGACTTGGCAATCCCCTGGCTGTATCTGATTTCACTGAGGGCGGAGGGAGTCCTTAAGACTGGGCTTGAGACGACTCAGCGAGACGCTGTCCTTTGCAGATCCTTCCTATTTAAATCCACAGTGATGTTTATAGGATCATTTAAGTTTTCTATATGTCGACCTTTACCCTTCATACTTTGAGACATGTAGAGGTATGGAGAGTACTTTATAACTCCTGGTGACATTCCAAGAAAATGTCACTCACCGGTACCAGCACTATCCTGGAATTTCCAGGCTGGAGGATGGAATTTGGCAGGGTCTTTCAGCATCAATCAGGGCACCTGGAGGTAACAGTCCGTTCTTCAGCTCCAAGAGGCATTCCATTCCAAGAAGCTCCATCTTTTCAGCCTGCGATTGGGTTTGAAGTTCACTCCTTCTCAGGCGTCTCCCCCGACGACTGCTGGAAACCTTCCAACGCCAAACCTGAACCTGAACCCTGGGGTTCATCACCTCAGAAGCGGAGTCAGAACCAATACTGCTTGTCTCTGAACATCGAAGGACACATTGCCTTGGGCTCTTCTTGGCCACTCTGAATACCATTGATCATGTCAGAGATCATGACACAGAAACAACAGCTGGAAAATCTTTGCGTTACAGTGAATAAACTCTGCATTGCAAGAGAGAGAGGAGAAGGTTTTAAAAACTACGAACTTCTATAATTTTAAGCACCCCGGCATAATTATTCTTATTACTAGATTGCAGGAAGGGTGTTGCAGGGAGCATGCTGTGCATTCTATTCTGTGAATGGCTTGTTTTTCCAGCTTACATGGTTTCTAAACTTTCATAAAATCCCTTAGCATATGCAACTGTCTACACAGAACCATTAAAAAACTTGGTAAAAAAAAAGTGGATATATTCTCTAGAAGCTTTCGTTTAAATTTTCTTGTCTTGAGCATCTCCCTTTTTTACTTTATATTATGAAAAATTTCAGACATGCAGAAGAGAACGTAATATAACAAGCCATATACTCATCATTCAGATTTAACAGGTGTTAGTATTATGCCGTTATTTGTGGCAATCTTTTTCTGTTGTTGCTGGTGTAGTTTAAAATAAGTTAGAGACCTTACCACGATGATGTAGTAATGACATTATATTACCATGCACATTAGCGGGCATCCCTTCAAAAACAAGAATATATTCCTGCATAGCCTGCATCGCATCTGTTGTCTTCACAGGCATTCCACTATGCCCTGTTACTTCCTGTCCGCTGGCAGTGAGGGCATAAGGGATCAGTCACTTTCAGGGTAAACATCTTTTGCCAAGAAACCATCACTGCTGATGCCGTGCACCTCATGTCGCATCACGTGGGCGCCACGTTCCCCCACTCTTAGTGATGTGAGGATCGATGCCTGCTGTAAGAGGGTACCCACAGATCTCTCTCCTTTGTAATCTTTTGCTTTTGTGACCCACAAGTCATTTGTGGGGCAAGATTTTGCATCTGTAGATTACCAGGTTCCCCAGCAACTCTTCCCTGAATATTTCTAGCATCCGTTGGTGATTCTCGACTGAATCGAATATTGCATTCCTGGTTAGGAAAGGGTGGTTTTCTAATTTGATCTTTTAGTTGATATTTACTAGCTAGCATTCTTTCCTAAGGAAGAGTTTCCCTTAAAATCAGGGCTAGTTTGTAGCTCTGATGAATGGCCAAACACTTTTTCTTTAGTTACCGATTTTTAGAGTCAGTTGGCTTAATATCTGGATCCTTTGAAATAAAATAATTCGCTGTCCTTATCTTGTAAATGCCGTACTATTTGTAGTTTACCGATGTAAATGGCTTTAGCATACTGATATAACTTAGAGTCTGTAAGACACCAGAGCACCCGTAAATTTAGTAGAATCACTTAATTCAGCAATAAACAAAAGAAAATGTCATACTGGTTAATTGAGTTAAATTGATTGGTTATTGTATTCAAATGACAGTCAAATTCCATAAAATGGTTTGTCTAGTAGCATCATAGTGATACAGTCCTCATTTGAATTTTTAAAGGAATAATAGGCAGGGTGTGTTTGTGAGTGGCACTGTGTTCAATCTCTCTCCACCCCCTGTGCCAGGGGCTGTAGATGAGCCCAGAACACAGACAGCCCTGAGGTGGGTGACAGTGCCTAGGAACTTGTGCCTCCTTCTTGCTCAGCCATTGGCTGGGGCATCCCCAAGGACAGCGTGTCCTTGGCTCAAAAGCTGAGGCGGACCCAGGTCGAGGCGGTAAGGCTGTTCTTGAAGGGAGTTCACAGCAGCACATCCCATGTCACCACATGCCATGTAGGACCCTCTAAGTCACCAGCCGCTGCCACCACCCCATGCTCCATCCAGCCTAGGATACCTGCAGCTCGTGGGATAAGCCGAGTTCCCGCCTGTGCCTAAGCTGGCTCACCGGTCCACTCGCTAAACTTTCATTTCTCCTTGAATGTTCAGCTTGAGTCCTCTCTCCTGGAAGCATTATTTCCCAGCTGCCTTTTCTCCAGGTCATTCACTCCAGCGTAATTACCACTTTCCTCACCGGTCTCCCCAGCTACACTGTGGGTTCATGTGAAAAGGGCAAAGGCTTCTTTTTTCCCCTGAATCTCTCCTGCTTAGCATTGAGCTGCCACATGGTAGGTGCTAAGGAAATGTCCTCTGAGTGAAACAAATGAATGGAAAAGAAATGACTTTGGCTAATCCTGAGGAATACAGTGATTTCCCTTCTCCTTTCATAAACCAAACAGCTGAGCTGAGTTCACTCAAGCGGCCCTCAGTGAAATACTCCTGGGATCGAGGTGCACAGAACCTGGATGATTTCAGGCTTCAAGGAGGAAAGTGTTTGACTCGTTAAGAACAGCCAAGGAAGCTCTATGTGGAACAAGAGGAGAGAGGCATAGGGGACTGGATGGAAACTGTTCTCCGTTTACAAAGATGCTTTAGCCCAAAGCATTGTACTAAAGAGTGAAGTTATAGGAACTCAACCAGTTAAACAGACCCTCTCACCCCGTCTCCCCAAATGAAAGTGGTCACGTAATCATGATTAAATAATGCCTGAGTCAAATGCTCCGGGATATGCGAATAGACATAAATCAGCAATTCCAGGTCTCGAAGGCAGCATTCTTGAGCATCCATCAATCTGCCCTGGGCTCCTCCCGAAGCACTCGGCCCCTCTGGGTGTCTCCCTCTCTTCATTGAAGTGCTGCGCCTTGGAGAATTATTGCTCTTCTACGTCGGCTTTCCCTTCCAAGGGTGGGTTGCAAAACAAACAGAGGAGAAAGAAACTGGATTCAATTTCTCGGCAAGAACCCTTTCCGGGTGCCCTGGAAGGGCGCACACGCCCTCAAAGCTCCATCTTGAGGCAGGGCAGGCCTTCCCGAGCCGCCTCCTAATTGTTGGTGAGTACGAGATGTCAGGCCGTCTTTCCCGGCTGACTCTGAGGTATTAGGCAGTTGATGAAAGCCAGGGCTGCAGATCACTTCGCAGTGGGATGAAGACACGCTCTGGAAAACGCAGCTCCAGCATCTTTAATGTTTTATCTCAGCCTTCCCACTCCGGGGAGCCTCAAAGCTTGTAGTTGGCCCAGCGGCTGGCTGCAAGCGCCCCCTTCTTCCTGCTGCCAGACGGATGTCTTCCGGCCTCCTCACCCATCCACGCGAGGCCCCTGATTTATAATCTTGAACCCAACGAGCAGGGGCTGCTGAGGCGAAGCCATCACCCGGCCTTTGGAATTCATCTGGAGGGAACTGTGGAGCCCAAAGCGAACGGGCCACCTCGTTTGGGTCTGTGCCGTGCGGTCGCGCACATCGGAAAATGCTTTTGCACGTGGCGGCCTGCTGGGGCTCACGCTCGGAAGGGCTGGAGCCAAGGCCCTGTAAATCAGGCAGAGAGAGCAGCTGCATGAAGCAGGTCATAAACTATAGCGGTGAGAGCTCATGCCGCCGGGCCGCGGTGACCATGTGGCTCCCCGAGCCCGGCTCAGAGGGCAGAGTCACCCCGAGTGTCCGGTTTCACTGAAATGCAACAACGACAAAAGCTTCCGTGGGAAAAAAAAAAAAAAAATGCAAGGGAGAAATTATCTGATTATGCCACGATTTCCACATAGAGTGAAGGGCAATATCTGACCATATCTCCCAAGTCAAAGACCTCTTAAGTTCTCACTTTTAAAAAGCCACATTTATTTGTTCATATTTGTTAAACAAACAATTCTAAAGCACCTACTGTGAGCCTAAGTGACACCTACTAGCTCCCTTCCTCTTTCTAACAACCCTGTGAGGTAGGTACTATTATTACCTTTCTCACATACCTGACTGCAAGTCAACGGTCATATTTTTGCATACATATGATGTCTCCAATATGCGCGTTAGAATTCCTCCAACACACTGGTTTAAGTATTTCATATCAAATTACTAATAGGTCCTGGAGCAGTCAGAGGTAGAAATGAGACTTACTAGTTCACTTAGGTATGATGGATATAAAACAAGACATGCTTATATGATCAAAGCGCTCTTAATAATTTCCCCAAAACGGATGGTTTCAGGTTTCAATGCTTTTCAAATAACCTTATGGGATCAGGCTAGACTGAAAAAATAACTGTAAAAATAGGAATAAAAGAATTAGAGAATGCACACTCCAGAGTCGAAACCGGTCTTGACCACTGGTAACCAGGGTCTTTAATCAGCTCATCGCGGCCATGACTCCACTCTTTGGCTTTGTGTAATTCCCACCGGTCCTCAGCAGCTGCAGCGGGGTGATGAGGGGACTTAGTCACAGGACCGGCCGTACTGCAGAGCGACTGCTCTGTGAGACCCCACAGTGCTGTTTATAAAGGGCAAACGGTCACCAGCGTGCTATGCTTCTGAAGGCCCAGGAGCCCTGTGCTCAACAGTCCCTCGGGGGTTCGGACACTCTTCAAGGTGTGCTGTAGCCTGCCCAATCCCAATTCCCACCTCTGTGTGACATCAAGTTGCTAGCCTGACGTCAGCCATGGCAGAAGCATTTACACCATTTAAATTGGTAAACGCTACGTAGCAAGGCTATAGAAAGTGACTTTGCCACCCCGCCCAGAACTGACTGGCCAGCAGACCACCAGAAAAGGAGGTCTGAACCTTTGTGGCTTTTTCCAACAAGGCAGGGCTACATCTGAAAAGAATAAATTAAAAAAAAAAAAAGACACACTGGAAAAAATAGAAACCACAGTACAGTTGACCCTTGAATAATACGGGTTTGAGTGGTGTGGGTCCACTTATACACGGACTTTTTTCAATAAATACTGTAAATGTATTTTTCTTCTTTTCTTAATAAACTTTTCTCTAGCTTACTTTATCGTAAGAATACAGTATATGATACACATAACGTACAAAATATGTGTTAATCAGCTGTTTATGTTATTGTAAGGCTTCCAGTCGACAATAGGCTATTAGTAGTTACGCATTGGGGGAACTAAAAGACACATGTGGATTTTTGCCTGTATGGGGAAGGGGTCGGCACCTATAAATTCTGCTTTGCTCAAGGGTCAACTGTACTTTAAGAAGATTGCAGCATTGCTTCTGAAAAACTAATGGCTTGGGTGCTCAAGATGGCCGTCTTTCAAAAGAACAAGGGAGACAACGTGATGACCTCATGCCTGTCCCCACAAGCAGCAGAGAGAGGAAGGCAGAGCGGCAAAACCGCTCACACACTCACACACTTGCTGTTTCAAATCCATCCTGTGCCTGCTTTTACGCATATGCTGGAAGTGGCCAACCTCTGCCCTCAACCTCTAATCCTATCTGACTTGCCATGATTTGGAGGGAAACAGCAAAATTAGTTCTTGTGTAGCTTGTGTCAATCAGAGGAAAACATCGAGACAACTGTATTAGTCTCCTGTTGCTGCTATAACAGGTGACCACAAACTGGGTGGCTTGAAGCAGCACAGATTTATTCTCTTACAGCTCTGGAGGTCAGAAACGGGTCTCTCCAGGCTGAAATCCTGGTGTTGACAAAGCTGCATTCCTTTCCGGAGGCTCTAGGGGAGAATCCGTTTCCTTGCCTTTTCCAGCTTCTAGAAGCTGCCTGCATTCCTTGGCTCGTGGCTTCTTCCTCCATTATCAAAGCCGGCAACGGCTGACTCTTTGCCTCTGTCTTCCACATTTAAGGGCCCTTGTGATTACACTGGGCCCACCCAGATCGTCCAGGATAATCTTATTATGAGGCCAGCTGGTTAGCAACCTCGATTCCATCTGCAACCCTAACTGGCCCTTGCTGTGTACCATAACACTCTCCAGATTCTGGAGATTAGGATGTGGACATCTTTGGTGGAAGTTTATTCTGCCTGCCATAGTGACCCACGACACCTAAGGTCTTCAGTGAAACATGCTGGAAGTGACTTTAGAATTTTATATACATACATATATACGTGTACATCTGTATAAATATTTTGAAGGACTTAGTTAACATGACTCAGCCCCAGCCTCTCTCTTCAGTGATAGCCAAGGAAATGCGGGGTGAAACCATATCTCTTTCAGACGCTGGGAATGGGTTTTTCTGGTAGTTCAGTAGTCTTGAAGACCCGACTCAATGGTGCTGTTTTCCTACCCCAAATGGCTACTCTAACCCAAACTCCTTAAAATTGTGCCCTTAGTTTCCAGCTCGGCTCAGCTTAGATACAGTCAGAAGTTCTCTGGTGCCTGCCACCTGTGCATGTATGTCGAGGCCCAGCACACAGCGACCACCCCTAGCTTAGAGAATCAGGCCACCTTCTCAACACGTGCCACGGGATATACAACGGAAGATTTGTATAGGAAGGCAAGGAAGACTGATGGTGCCAACTTCGGGGACTCTGACCGTGCCTGGCTCCCCGCTGGTGTCAGGGCAGATCTCCTGGAGGCATGTCCCCAGCCTGCCTCATCTTTGGCATGTCCCAGGTCTCCACAGGACCAGGGTGGAGCCGGCTGGGGAGCAGGGAGGCCAGACTTAAGAAACTGGGCGTGTAGGCCATAAATGTGCTTTTCTGCCAAGACTGGAGCAGATTTCCTCAGAGTCTGGGAGACCGGAATTTAACCAACGTCTGTGTCTTGATAACATAATTCGAATACGGTGTAATAGCACCTAGGGGAGAGGGAGTGGGGTGGAAGATTATTCATTTCACTTCTCTAGAAAAGGCCCCAGAGGAGGCCACGTGGAGAGAGACCCAACCCAATAAATTGCTGGATCTCTTTGGGTTTGCAGAGCCCTGTCCAAGGGCCCTGTGTGTCACCCACGTCTCCACCATCCCCAGCACGAGGCCTCTTCCCCAAACCTCTAAGTCGCCGTGTGAGCCAACATTTTCTAATAATCATTTCCTACATAAAATCAACAAGGGGAAAAATTCCTCTTCAAGCACATGTCCAGATGATTACATTTCTTTTTGACAGAATTATCAGTGACGGCCCCGTGGCTCATAAGACCATAGAGACTGTAAACCTCTGATTAATGGGGTAAGACAGATTGTTGATATTCATGGAATTCAATATTCTAACCTCAGACCCATGTTTACAGCACACTGACTTGCAACTTTGAAAAAAGCCCTGCTTTTTTATGTTTGGTTATTGGGAGTGAGCTCTGGAGAACGCAAACCAGGCCAACATGTCTAGCTGGGTAGCCTAAACCAGACCATGTATTTTATGTAGTGATTTAGGATTTAAAACCAAAATGCATGGGATAACTCTGGCCACAATATTTTTCCTATAGTACCCGTAAGTGTGCCTAGATCTAACCCTTCAAAGTCCTCTGTGATTAACTTTTCAAGACAGTGTGACACGTCTCTCGTTCTAACGAGAAGCAGAGAATGGAACCCATGTATCCTAGGCTGTTATAGTTGTTTATTTTTTCTTTACTTCTTTTATATTTAAAAAAATAGTAAGGAAAACATAGAAATGTGACTCCCCTGAAGAATGATAACATTTCATTCCACATTTGTGCAGCACCCAAGTTCATGGTTAGACAAAGGTGACCACTTTCATTTCCATCATCTTGTTATGGCTTCAAAATCATGCTGTGTTAGTATTTGCCCCATTTTGCAGAGGAGCTAAATTAAGAACAGAATCAATAACTTACCCCAAATTACCCATAAAGCCAGGGTTATTAGAATTCCCAGCCCAGTGGGTTCACCACAAAACTATATGGCTTGACAAATAGACACTGTTCTAAGAACAAGCCAAGCCTCTGTCCCACACAATCATTGTCCACTCCCCAAGCAGGAAAGAAGCCAGATATAATTTGTTCACAGAAAAAGAATGGATAGAGAATCATTTGAATATTTTAGAGATAGGGAGAAAGTATTTCTTTGGAGGTTACTGAAAATTATTTTTTAAAGCAAAACTGATGAGTAAATCATAAATACAAGGTGACATGTGGGTTGGAAGCCATCACTATAGAGAATTGGTGATACTTCATGTTAGGGGAACAAAAATGGGTTCTTTTCCTTAGGAATGCTCCAGAAGTATTATGTTTTTCAAGCCAGAAAGTGGGAATAAGCTTAGTATTTAGCTGAAGGATGAACTGCAGCAGAATTATGAACCGGGTGACGTTCATCTTTGTGTTTTTCCTATTTCCCCTGGGGTCCCACGTCTTTGCTTCAGCTTACTTCATATCCTTGGGTCCTCCTGGTGACTCGTGTCCGCTAACAGAGCCCCACAATGCAGGGCTCATGGAATCTGCCATTGTTGCACCCCCATCAAATATTACCCACCCTCGTCCTCTTCCTTCAGAGTTTCTGTTTCCCTATGTGAAAATGTATGCAAGTGGATTAATCAGAGAATTTATCCGAGTGAATACATTAGCCAGATGGTTTGTCACCACTCGTAGATGATGATGATGATGATGATGATGATGATGACATACAAAGTATCAGCCAAATCATCATCATTGTAATGGCATTCTTCACTGTATTTTCACGAATCAAGAGATTTAAGAGTATCATGGAAAGAATGCAAAGAAAATGAAAAAAATAATAATATTTAGCTTCTGCCACTCAAAATAGGATTCTGGGAACAAAACAATAAACTTAAAAGTCAAGCAATTTTGCAAGAAAGGATTTCCTCAATTCTCTTCTATCCATTGGCCTACCAAGAGCCAGGCATGGAGAACTAAACTATAAAGTTTTATGTTCAGAAGGAAAGAGGGAGTGGTGCCTGCCCTTCCAGCCCTGGAGGATTGTGGGATGCAGGCGGCTGACAGAAAGAGGAGATAGCGGTGAGATATGTGGGTCCCAACTCACTTTTCCTGGAAGAGACCCAGAGAGAGGAAAGTGCTTTTGCTAAGTTGAAGGGAATACAGAAGGCAGAGGGTTCATGCCATGCTCTCTGTTTGGTGTACCTCACTCTGCTGGGTGGTTCCTCACCAATAGAGATGGCCCCTGAGAAACCAAGAGAATGGAGGAACATTGTCTGGCAGAGTCTAGTGACGCTAGACTGAGGCTAGCAGATGCTAAGCTGAGCGGTAGAGGGTCTGTCAAGCGGCCCACTATGGTGAGTGCCAAGTGACCTGCACCAGAGGATGCCAGAGGTAGATGGAGTCCATGGCAGAATCCCAGAATGCTCTTTGCCATAACCCAAGCCATGAGACAGGGCCACCTGTTCCCGATTGGTCAAGAAGGACTACCTCTTGGCTTCATCGGCTATGAACATCAGGTGGCCAACCTCACTCAGTTGACCAGCCCAGCCCCCTCCGCAGACATGTATGAGTACCAGGTCACTTCCCCCGATGCCACCGTGCACTGGATACCCCTCCTTCCTCTATTTGCCCAGATACCACTTTGGAGGGGACAGTGGAGTGAGGATGGAACCAGACGGGTCGAGACAAGCCTTTGAGACTGTTTAAATCAGTGCCACTCAGAGTGGGTCAGAGAACTGGGGTGGAACCTCAGACTGTTTGTTGCCAGAACAGAATGATACGGGTATAAAAACTCAGGGTAGAGATTCAGAGGCTCTTGTAGCAATTTGACAGAATAATTTCATGTTTATTCCAACCAACCGTAAAAAAAAAAAATTGGCTGGTAATTTGTATGTCTTTCTAAATTTTATTATCTAGTCATTCATTTCTGTTGGATTCCATGAAAGTGTCTGCAACCAGCTGGAAATTAAAAACAGACAAACAAACAAACAGTTTCCTTTACCATACAGATAGTTTGAGAACCCTGGGTTATGGATGGGACTAGGTTTTAAACCAGATGAAATACATTTTTTGCCTTGGGCCCAGTGAATAGGGACTTGAAGAGGAAGATCAGGTTCATTGAAGAAAAAATAAAGAAGCAATACTGTAACATGTCCTGCACTCTGAACTGTAATAAGAAGGAATGTTTTCCCATTTTACTCCCACTGCATCTCTCGAGACTTCTCTTCGGCACCCCGCCCCCAGACTGTGTTCATGAGGGACGTGTCCTAAGGGGTAACGAGTGTGGCGCTCTGAGATGGACAGGCTGCAAAATTCGACTTTAAAGATGTGAGAGCTGGTCCCGCAGGAGGACGGTGTGGCACACACAAGTCTGGCGTCCCAGTGAAGTGCGACTTCACAAAGCAGAGAGACCTTAGGTAGCTTACATGCCAGGGCACCGTGATTATGACCTTGGCCTTGTCAATGGCGACCATTTTAAAGATAAATAACCTGTACACAGATCTCATATAGAAATATTCACGTTCACCAGACAGTCTGTTACAGAGGAATATCCTTGAATTTCGAGGATGCTTCACTTTCAGATCTGTTGACCTCAGATCCTCTTAAATAGTGACCTCTCCCATCACATGTAAGTGATGTGTTGGGGATAATTAACTAAATCACCCCAGAAGTGAGGGAAAGCGTCTCACATAAACATACTCTATAGGAGCCTCTTCAACTGAAAATCAAACAGAAACAAGATATTTAGACAAAATTGGTGTAAGTCAATGGGGAGTGCAATTCCATTTACTAAGACTTTTTTTTTTTCAAGCAGACAACTGCAGGTAAAGAGAAATGGTACCTCTCATTCACACGATGCTGTTCTAAGTGCTTTTATGTTGTTCATCCCATGTAATGCTAACAGCCACCCACTGAGGCCAATAGCATCCACTCACAAAAAGATGACACCACAGAGCATAAAGCTGGGGAATTTGTCAAAGGTCACGTGCCTGCAAGGGGCAGAGCTAGACTGCCAACCCACGTCTGCTGGACTCAAAAGCTGTGGTTCACTGACCATATCCATAACCTGTCACCATGAGACCCCAAGAAAAGAGACTCTATTGAGGGCATCCCAGGATACGCAGCCACCATGGGCATCTCCCTCCCTTGCTTCTTTGTTGCTGTGTAGACTTCTGACTTAGGTGACCTCCGCCCCTGGGTGAGTCTGCTACAAGTGGAAGATTTTTTTCCCTACTTGTGATGTAGACTGGTTTAACTAGAAAAAACTGGAAGACATACTTTCAGATCAATTGAGGACTCCAGAGGACGAAATGATAAGTCCCTTTGCTCTTAGAATTGTAAACCGGAAGACAGAGAGTTTCCCCAAAGGTGAGCTGTAGCTGCCACTCTCATCTGCCAGCCAATAAATCAGACAGCCACACTCAGCATCAGGAAACCAGGCACAGTAGTGCCCCACCCCCACTCAACCCTGGCTTCAGTTACCTGTGGTCAACAGCAGGCTAACAATATTAAATGGAAAATTCCAGAAATAGACAATTCATAATTTTTAAGTTGCATGCCATCCTGAGTAGCTGTCCTACTCCAGCCTGTCCAGGACGTGAGTCATCCCTTTGTCCAGCGTCTCCACACTGTCTACGCTCAGGTCTGGCTGTTCCCTCGGTTATCAGATAGAATGTCAGGTATCACGGAGCTTGAGTTTGAGTCACCCCGATTTTACTTAATAATGGCCCCAACCGTTCACACAACTTTTATCAAGGTATATTGCTGTAACTGTTCTATTTTGTTGTTAGTTGTTGTCGTTAATCTCTTAGTGTGCCTAATGTGTAAATTAAACTTTATCCTAGGTACATAGGTATATATAGGAAAAAATGAAATAGATATAGGGTTTGCTACCACCCAGGGTTTCAGGCCTATGTTCCCCGCAGGTAATGAAGGACGACTGTAATGAAATTATTCACCATCAATCAGACAGCTGAGATTCCTGCAGAGTACCCTTGCAAGACCTCTGCAATTTGGGGCTAATGTTTGTGGACTGACTCCTCTGGGGATATAACTGAAGATGTGGGCTGGTAAATGATCAAAACGAAATTTCTTGAAATTCCCCATCCCGGGGAAGTGCAGCCAAAATCAGATTTACTGTGCAGACTGACCTGTGTGTGTGTACCGAAGTGAACACACACACACACACACACACCCTACAGAAAAGTAGGGTCAGTCTGGCCATGTGCATCTACATTTACAGCTTTGGAAGCTTCTGGGAAAGCTCAAAATACTAGGTGGGACCTACGTGTCTTTGGAGATCGTCACACACACCGACTGACCGGTCTTCTCTTAGACTGCGGCCCATGGGGCTGTAACGAGCTGGCTTTCCAGACAGCCCGGAAAAGCTCCTCGCAAACGCCACATACATCCATCACCCCAGCAAACCCCGTGAGCTCCCACCCTCCTTCGCTTTCACAAAACACTGGAAACGTTTGAACGTTTTGAGAAAACTTATGACCTTGGAACGTGCTGCCTGTTTTCTTACAACCTAATGAGACTAAATCGCTGATAAGTTCTGTCTCGGAGCCTCATAGCGCAGCCCCGGGGCGGCGCAGGCAGCCAAGACTCCCTTTCCAGGGGACTGACGCGTGCGCGGCGAGTGCGCATGCGCGGGGCTGGGCCCTGCGCCCCTACCTCTGGCTCGCGTTCTCCAGTGATTTCTGGCAAAGCCAGGGATGCATTAACTTGTCGTTTGGCAATTTGTTTGAAACCCCTCCTTATATATTCCACATCATAGAAAAGCGGCGCTCTCTGAGTTAGGGAGAGTTGTTAAGGGCATTCCAGACAAGCAGACTTTAACTTCCTCAGTTAAACAGAGTTAGAGGTTAGGTTCTTCTGACAAATGTCCACCCATGGCTCACAGCCTGTCAGGCCCCTGGCTGGGCCAGGGGACCCAGGGAATGTAAGAGAGGCTGACCTTTGCTTTCGGGGTCCTGCAGTGTGTTGGGATGCCCAGCAAATGAGGAAACGAGCCTATAAACACAGAGATGTTTGGTGAAAGGCATTTGTGGCTATGATTTGGGGAAGGCTTCGGAATTGGAAGGGGTTGTGAGAGACCTGTCAGATTTTGGGGATCCCTCCCAGGCTGCCTGGGGCCTCTCAGTGCTGCAGAGTTAGGGGCAGAACATAATCAGTGTCGATTATGATAATACATCCTGTGGGGGGGGTGGGGACTATGGCTCTCCTGCCCTTAAGGAACTTAAAATATAGCTGGGGAGGTCAGACGTCCATGGACCTGTGCTGCTGGAATTGGGGCAATGTAGCGGTTAACACCCCAGAAGACTGGGTCTGCCCTCGTCATCACCGCTGTGTGACTTGGGGCAACTTTCTTAACCTCTCTGTGCCTCACTTTTCCCATTTATGAAATGGCAGTCATAATAGTAGGTATCTGCTTTGAAAGTTGTGCGGAATGAGTGAAGCACTCGGAACCAGGCAGGCCTGACTCGCACCGAGCACTTCCTGTAGGTAGCCATTTATTTATATTATTCCGCCTGCCCTTGACCCGCCTCTGTCTCCGTCCTGCGGGGAACCTCTCACCGCAGATTGCAGGTCCAAGTCCGTCTTTGGCGGCACCAGGAACTAGGCAGCAAGTAATGCTCCTCGAAGGGAGGAAGACCTTACCTGGGAAGGGACCAAGACTACCTCCTTCCAGGTGCTGTGGACTAGAATAAGGTCCTGCCAGTGGCTCACCAGGGAGACCAGTGTCCCGTCCATGTCGGGGGACAGTAACTGACCACGAAGGGAAGAGGCGTCCCACTTAATCCTCTCCCCTGATCAACACAGCCAAGCCACGCCCTTCCTAAGGAGTCGCCAGAATTGGCCAAGAGTGCGTGCCAGGCTCCGGGGCAGGAAATGGGGAGAGAAGATTCTGGGCTGCTGGAGTTGGCTCTCGAGTTCCTGACCACTGGCCTGGGAGCAGGCAGCAGGCAGAAATGCGCTGGAAGGAGCATCGGCCAGGCCAAAGACCCCCTCCCCCAAGTGTCTGTCCTACAGGAGGGAACTCTACCTTGCCGGAGCTGCCGGCCTCTACAGTGTTGAAACGTACCCCCTTGTCATCTGCACTTCGGCCTTTTTCTGGCCCTTGCACCTCTTACTTCAGGAAACCGGGAGTCCATCAAAGCAAGAAGTCAGACCACAGCAGGCGCTGCCCATCCCTGGGTCTGCTCGAAGTGAGTCCTCCCACTGGACAGGGGCTTCTGTGGCCACAGCGCCTTGGGGCGCAATGCCCATCACAGCTCAGCAGCCTGCAGAAGAATCGGCACATGTCCAGCCCGTGCTGAGACAGCTCCATCTCGTCAGGCCTGTGCCCACGGCTTGGCGTGACTT
>CM053507.1:3483402-3517039 GCA_028627145.1 Eidolon dupreanum
TCTGTGCCCTGTCTGAGCTGGCCTCTCCGGGTGCACACCAGGATTCAAGTCCAAGCCCTCGACCTCTCTTCGTCACCACTAATGTTTCTCTTCTTACTGGATCATCTCCAAAAGCACACAGACATGCTTCAATGTCTCTCCTGGTCAAAACAACAACAAAACAAAACAAAACAAAAATCTTCCCTCAGCCACACATCCCACAGGTAGAGAGAGGTTCTTAACTTTTTCGTTTTGGATTTTTGTTGTTGCTCTTGTTATTTGCTGGACTGGTTGGTTGTCCTGCCTTGGATCCCTTTGGCAATCTAGTGAAGCCTGTGCATCTCTTCTCCAAACGATGCTTTTAAATGTATAAAAAATAACACACAGGATTATAAAGGGAGCCAATTGTGTTGAACTACAACTATCGAAATATTTTAAAACCATTCTATTCATAGTAATTTGTGTGCTTCTCTATTAATGCATCACATTACAGGACCTAGCAGGGCCCTTAGACCCCCCGTAACTTTGAAATAGCGACGATGGTAAATGGTCTTTCCAGGTAATCTGGTAGACCTGTGGTGCAAACTGTCAGTGATTTCTATTGGTGATGGAGTCACGGGCACAGGTCATGTTGCTGTTGGTGGCTGCTTCTGTTCATAAGACAAGGAAATGCTCATTTTCAGTGAGAGGTTGATGAAATAAAACACGCAACTTTTTTTTCCCCATCTAGTTGACAGATATCCTAAATTCTATGGGCCCTGGGCCCCAGGTGAAGACTTCCAATCCTACAACCGTTGCCTCATGTCCTGGTTCCCCCTGATGGTCTACGTCCTTGAAAGTGTTCTCTGGGCTCATTTCCTGTACCCCTGTCCCAATTTTCTCTCGGACCCATTCAATCATTCCAGCAAAACCCTGCTTATCAAGGTCTCCAATTTCCCTCATGTTGCTAACCCCAAAGCTCATTCCTCAGTGCTCAGGTTACCTGATTTACCTGACGCCTTGACAGCGGACCTCTCTCTCTCTCTCTCTCTCTCTCTGACTTGGAACTCTGTCCTCACTGCTCCCTCTCTGGGGGGCTTCCTCTCTCCCCCTCCGCTTTGCCCCATCTCCTAGGCTGGAGGGTACCTGGAGTCAGCCGTCCGGCTCCTGCCTTGCATTTCCCGGGGGCTTTCACCCAGTCGTAGGGCTTTCGATGCCATCTCGGCACTGGTGAGTCCTAAGCGGACTTCTCTACATCAGTCCCCTCTCTGAACTCCGCACCTGGATACCCAGCCGTGGTGTCCCCACTGGGGTGGTGACAGCCAACGCAAACGCGACACGTCCAAAACGGAAGTCTTTTCTGCCCTTCGTCATCCAAACCCAAACGCTCCCACCTCCCACTGCCTGCGCCCTCTCGATACATGGCAACTCGACTCTTCCAGTCGCCCAAGACAGAAACCTTGGAGCGTGAATGGCACCGGTCTCTCACACCCCACAGCTAAACCATCAGCAATCACTGCCAGCCTCACCTTCCAAACGTAGCTAGAAACTGATCTCTTCTCAGTGCCCGCCTTTGCCACAGCCAGCGTCTCTTACCTGGACGATCTCGGGAGTGTATTTGGGCTCCCTGAGCCAGCCAAGGTGTGACCTGGGATGAGTTACTTAATCTCTCTCAGCCTCAGTCTCCCCACTTGTAAATGAGGATAACACCACTCGCGTTGTAGATTTGTTGCAGGACTAAATAAATTAATGCCAATGGAAGCATTTAGCACGTGTTTGGCATTTCGTAAACACTCAGTAAATTTAGCTGCGATTGTTTTTACTCTAATCATTAATATTAACAGCTTCTATGCACCTGGGCTCGAAAGGCTAAATTTACAGAAAATGAGCATTAAACGTCATCTTGAGCTGTGTTTTATTCAGCCTTAGTAAATCTCGGTCTTTATGTTTTTAATTTGACACATTTTTTGTCACTGCAATAGGCTCCCAGTTTGATGTTCAAAATAAATAATTTCTACCGTCCACAAAATTCGTAGAATTCATGGAGGTTTCCCGTGCAGCTGCGACAGTGTCCTGTTGTTTGTGTTCATTTGTTTTGATCTAAGTCCCAAAGGGAGGTTCCACTGAGCTCTGCTGGATTTCTAAGGGAAAGCCTGGGCAGCTGTCTGAGTCACTTTATCCAAACCTGGCCTGTACCCCAAATTTGGGTTTTTTATGGTCTATGAAACCAAGACCTGTTGATTTAAGAAAACCAGACATGCAGCCTAAAAAGGTCAGCCATGTCGCTGGGTGCAGCCCAGCCAATCACATACGGACTGGTGAACTGAGCCCCCAAACTCTTCAGGGGATCAGAGGATTGATATGCTTTTCCAATCTGGAGAAGCCGAGTCATTCGATCCCCATGTGAGTTGCTTATCGTAGTTGGCGCTTGCTCTTGAGTTTTCACAGGTACAGAGAGAGGGCCTTCCAAATTCTTCCTTCCCTGTGTCCTCTAGCCTCTCCCTAAGTTCTGTCTTCCATACCTTGGGACATGAAGCTAGCCGCAGCCTCGTTGTTTTCCATGACGGATGTGAAACCATCAGGCCATGCTCGATGCCCGTTCTGGAGGGGACCTACTTCCCGTACCCAGACCTGAGTGCTTTCTTCCCTACAACTCCCTGTACTGTCATTCGGCTGGTCCCCTGCACTGGTTTCGTAGAGCTGCCAAAACAAAGCACCACAAACCAGGTGGCTTGAGACAACAGGAACGTACTGCCTCACAGTTCTGGAGGCCAGAAGTCCAAAATCAAGGGGTGAGCAGGGGTGGCACCTTCTGAAGGCTCCGAAGGACACTCTGTCCCAGGCCTCCCTCCCAGCTCCTGGTGTTGCTGGTAATCTTTAGTGCTCCTTGGCTTGTGGTTGTATCACGCCGATTTCTGCCTCTGTCATCACATGGCATCCTTGCTATTTCTTTGTGTCTTCACATGGCTGTCTTCTTATAAAACATCAGTCTTAGTGGTTTAGGGCCCACCCTACTCCAGTATGACCCCATCATAACTAAAGACATCTGCTGTGACCCTGCTTCCAAATGGCCACATTCGAAGACACTAGGAGCTAGGACTTCAACATATTTTCTTGAGAGGACACAATTCAACTCATAACAGCCCTCATGTAAAGCTTTCTCAAAGAACACTTTAATACTCATGTAATTATCATTTAACTCTTCAGAAAATATCCTTATATAGCAGGTTTTTAATTACCTGTACCTTGAAAAAATGAAAAATAACAATACAGCAAATCTACACAACTGTCATGTCAGGAGAAACAGCTATGTAAAGGCACGAGTGTGTTTTGTTAAATGAAATTCAACAATTTCATTTTAAAATGTTGATCTACTGCCTTTTTAATGGATTCTAATGAAATCTGGTGGGTTGAAATTAGAGAGATAATGTCTCCTGGGAAATGGTTTAGAATTTTTATGGTTGTGGTAACTTAGCTTGTAGTCGTCACTAAATCAATAGTTTGCTCAATCTTGCTGAATTGAAAATGACCCCTGCAAGCATTTAACCACACACCATGATTTTCATTTGTAATAACATGGCTTTCCCCCTGAATCAGTTATTGTTATAAAAAATAGATTTTTCTTCACTTGTCCAAAAAAGAGGGCAAAGTTTTAATCTATAAATTGTCATTTATATATGATTTGGGCCAGATATTTCACATTGTTTTTCCTGAAAAACACTAGCAAGCCCTGTCATGTGAGTAATAATTAGTCATGTAATTATCCTGTCTCTGCCTGTCTCAGAAAGACTGCAATTCTTCTGCATATGTAGATGGCATAGAAGTTCTCCTACATTTAAAATACAGATGCCTGCCAGTCTGAAAAATAAACCAAGGAAAGTTACAAAAAGTTTGGGATATTAATGAAGGAAACTTCATTTTTACAGCTAAAAACCCCACAGTACCGCCCATCCTAAATGATTATGAAATTTTTTTCCCAAGGTATTACTTGATCACTTTCTCATAATTCGTATATACTTGTATGGGAAGATGTACAAAATAGCACCTCCAGAGAAAGCTTCTAGAAAAAGAGAACCGTTTATTTTGTTAAGAAACACAGTATCCGTCTTGTATTTACGAATTATTAGCTGGATAACTCATTCTGATGTAACAAAAAGCCATTTTCGTTTCTCTTGCTGGGTAGTTTTGCTAATTTATCTCATTTAGATGCATCCAAATCTCCCTTGAGTTTATTCTTAGTTCTCACATTCAAGCGTGTACGAAATATCTAAAACATAATGAAGAGGCAGTCTGTTAGGGGTGACAAAGAGGACACAGAGCTGTTTGAACCAGATAGTTTCTTAAATTGCCGAACACCAAGGCTAAGGCAACTTTACACTCCTGCCAGGTCCGAGGGCCACGCCCCCTTCTCCGCAGCTCTTGTTCTTCCAGGGAAGCTCTGGGAAACAAAAATTTAAGCTGTCACCACAATGGATCCGACGCCATGTCAGAGCCCTTGGGGCAGACGTGTGTGTAGTGACCTATTCCCAAATGGCTTTAAATCCACTCCGACTTCGGGCAGTCAAACGCTGAAGCGAGGCACACGTGGCCAAGTCATCTGACTCTTCACCCGGACCAGAGGGCCCAGGGGCTTCTGGGCAAAGCAACTTCCAACACGACCGGCCTGTGCCCGACTTTGTGGGTGACATCTGCTCTGCTCCTGTCCCACGAGTGGCACTCCCCTCAGCGGTGCGGGTGGGAAAGGGCCGAGAAGCCATGCGTGTCCGGAGGAAAGTTCCTAATAGGTATCGAGGGACACTGGACAGTAGAATAGCAGGAGCAGGGGCTGGGCAGACAATGCCTCTGTGCCTTGTCCTGGCCAGGCTGTCACCATTGGCCACTGCTGTTGAAATGATGCCTGATTTGGAGATGACGCTCCAGAGCTGACAACAGCTGGGGTCCAGGCAGGCTGGGAGGCAGGCATGAGGGGGGGGAGCTCCACCACAAGCCGGAGGGTCCTGCCTTTTGGTGTTGTTTTTTATTTTTTCTTTTTTAATTCTTAAAAAAAAAAAATCATAGCTCACAGACAACAAAAGGAGGAGATAACATAGAAGTTTCTATGGAAAACACCCCTCGCCTTTCAGGTCTGGTGCTCATAAAATACGATCCGGTTTGGGGGGCCGACAGCAGCCCCCGGGGTTTTCGCAGCCGGCCTTTGCAGGATGTCACAGTACTTCACAGGCGCGGGTTTGCTGAGCCTCTGCATCAGCAAACTGAATCAGAGCGTCCTGCGGGCCCTTCTTTCAGCTCACTCCCCCTCCCGGAAATCAATTTTTTTTTTTTTTAGCAACTCTATGTCATCATTGCTCCACTAAATGTTCAAAGACCTTATATATCCTCTAAGTCCATCTGCCAAAGTGATTTGACTTCAAATTGCTCCTTAAACCATTGGGAGTAGACAACTCCAGCCAAATGAGTTTAGAAACACCATACAAGAGACTTTTGCGGAAGAGTCACATGGCACGTTTGCATTTAAGGAGCGACGACGACAACTCCTAGTTACCAGCCCTTCTCGAACCTACCTTGCTTTACGCCCTCCACACGGGACATCTGGCAAGCACAGCATCCCAAGAAGCGGTCGCTGGGACGCGGCGCCCTAAATCCTGCTCGAGCACGCCACGAAGCCCCACACGGCCCACCCAGATTGTGCTTTGGGGGCTTCATGAACTCAAATGCAAGACCCGACACTTATTCAGCCCCACCCACCCCGCCTGAGAGGTCTTCTTGGAACTGGATTCTTAGGACCGTATTTGTCTTGGACTCACATCTCTCCAGCAAACGCCTCCACAAGCACACACACACATACACGTCTGCAGGAAGAGGGTCGCCTGCAGGTGAAGCCAGGCCCCCAGCACGACCAGTGGAGCCCCACACGTACCGCTCCTCCTGGGGGAACACGCTTGGGCGAGTCCCTGCTGGAGCATCAGGGATGAGTGTTACGTGGTTCCCAAGGGGATGCATTCATCAAAGTTATTTTTCCATCGAATGGCCCCAAAGTGAAAAGTAGTCGCTGGGAAGTTGAATTATGACCTAATGCCAGTAGCAGCTGCTGGTGACTATGGAGTGGGGGTGGGGGAAGGGGGTTAGCTAGTGTCTGGGAGTCAGGGGCTCATTAACACTCAGTTCTTAAATTAGCAAATCCTCCTAGCACACTTTTAAAAATAGCAACCTAATGGTTTCTAAAATTAGCAGTCATTGCTCTCCATAAATATTTAGACCTCCAATAAACTTCTGGTCCACTTCCCTAGACTAATGGGGTCAAGCAGGCTTAGCTTTTATGCTGCATTCTTTAGGATTGGTGTACTTAACAGTTGACCTTGACAAGCAAGGGCTGTGAGAGGCCTCAGAACGCCCTGGACAGGGACGGCCTGTGTGACTATCAGCCAGGAGGCAACTTCAATCAGGACTGGAAGGCTCTCAGGGGCCATTTGGAGAAGCCGGCAGCCTCTGGCTACCTGGAGGAATGAACCGTCTTGCTTTTTGCCTGGGACAGTCCGGATTTGAATGCTTAGGGTTCCCTATCCTGGGCAACCTCTCAGTCCCCAGCAAACCAGAACAGCTGGCCCGCCCTGACTGCTGAACCACTACAATGGGATGGAGGCCAGCGTGTTAGGGTATCTTCTGGGAAAAGAGTCACCTCCCCAGAAAACACTGATGATACTACTACCCTGACCCTCACATTAACTCCAGACCTACTGAATCAAGAAAGAGAAGTTTGCAGGAGGAAATAAACCCCGGAAAGTACTCGGTAGGCCATAGAATTTCATCCCCTGCACCCGGTTCTCCCAGTGTAAAACAGGGCGGCCACAGATGTGGCTTCACTGAGTCATCGTGCAGAACAAGCTGGGCACCCTATGCCGGCGACAGTGCAGCGCCTGGCTTTGCTCAGGCCCAATAAATGGGCGCTTTCGGCGTCGGCTCTGCTCAGGCGCCCAGTGCATGGGGAGGTCGGCTGGCGGAGCTCTGGCCCCACGTGTCCGAGCGGCCTCCTCCGTGGGCACCAGCTCCTCCCCCGCAGTGAGTGCTGGACAGCGGGTCTCGCCCTTCCCTGGGCAGCAGACACTGCGGGGAGGGGGAAAGGGCGTCTCCCCGACCCCCCGCACCCAGCGCCTGCGCAGAGGGCTCACTTGCTGAGTGGCGGGAAGACTTCCTAAAGAAAGCCAGCATCCCCGCAGGACGCAGGTGGCCAATCAGCGTGAAGTGCTTTTGAGAACCTGGATGCTGAACCAAGAATCATTTCAAACGTCTGCAAAAAACACCCCGACCCCACCCACGACCCCGCACCAAACCACTGCATGTCCCGTGCGGCACCGCGTTGCTTTGTTGTCACCTAGTTTTGTTTGTTCTCCAGGACAGAACGATGCTAGGACATTGAAGCCTTTTGTATGTATTTTTAAATCCATCTTCTTAAAAAAAGATGATGGTGTAGGCTCCCAGTGGAGGTGTCACTTGTTTGTTATTAACCAAATCCTTCACCGCGATTTAGCGGCAGAGTCCTTCGCAACAGGCCCAGAATTAAAGACAAGGCCGGTGCGACCCAGGACAGCTCACGGCAAGGTCTGCCTTGCCCGGGAGCCGCCCGCCAGCCCCCGCGTTTGCTCAGAACTGTCCTCTGTTCTGAGAGGCAGAAGCGGGTTTTGCCTACTGACCTCCGCCCCGGTGCTGGATGCTGAAGTGACTCACGTCGGCACAGAAGTTTTCTTTATCTCCTTTCAGAACCAGGAGACACTGTGGGGCCGTGAAGTCCTGTTCCCTCCTTTTGAAGAGGAGGAAGCTGAGCCCCAGAGAGAGGCCCCAAGTCACCCAGTGGGTGGGGGCAGACACGATGCCTGGGCAGGAGAGAGGAGCTAGTGGCGTCCACTTGGGCATTTCTGCCCTCACTCCCTCCTTGCCTCCCAAGATTTCCTATGTGCCTGGCACGACAAAGGTGCTGGGTCCTTGCTCCCAGAAAGTGTTCTGGATGTTACCATGGTTAGAATTTTTTAAACCTCTGAAATGGCTCTGAAAGACAGCTGTTTGGTGTAACGAGCTGGTGTGAGGGGAGGTGCCCAGCTGGGAGGGAAGAATTGGTGGTTTGTGATCCTGGCTGCAGCACCTGAGGAGCTGGTGACTTTGGTAATTCCTGTCCCCTGGTGTCAGTGGACAACCTCTAAGGTCACATCCAGCTCTGGGATTCTGGAAGACAGCGTCAGGCTTGCCCCTGGATGCTAAACCCATCCTATCTGAGCATGGAGTCTCTCATGTTCAGAAAATGTTTCATTTTGACAGGCAGTCTAAGGGTATTTTCTTTTTCTTTCTTTTTTTTTTTTTAGGCAAGGCAACCCTTGGTTGACCTCACAGATTGCAAGGACCTTGTCATCTTACAATCCCTTAATTTTTTATTTTTTACACCTTCAGCACCTGGTCCTCCTAGGGGGTCTCCCATCCAAGTACTAACCAGGCCCGACCCTGCTTAGCTTCCGAGATCAGATGGGATCGGGCTTGTTCAGGGTGGCATGGCCATAGATGTAAAGGTATTTTCTAAGTCATAAGCAGCACACGCTTTAACACTTGTCGGTCCGTTTGTTAATTTAATTGAAGTGATTACCGACAGAATAGAACGAAATGAGATTTGAACGCAGCAGAAGCATTTGAGGGTAGACGCAGATGGGACTTCCCACATGTGATTGGTTAGCACTCAGAGATCAGAAATGGGGGTCTGGCGTGCCCTTCCGTGGGGTCCCTGACCAGCGCAGGCCAGCCAGACTCCCGTTGTCATGCCTTCCAGGCAATGTCAGAGAGGAGCAGCTTATTTTTTTTTTCACCCAATGAAGTCTCAGAAACTATTCTTGCATGTTAATTATCCTACCAACTGCCTATGGAAAAATCAGTTTCAGTGGCAGCAATAAATAAACCAAGATAATATTTAACCCATTTCCTTTCTCTCCCTGCCGCCTCGCCGGCTTCATTAGGACTCCCGCGGGCGCCTGAGCGAGTGCGGCGGCCACCCGGCGGGGCCATGGCCAGCACGGCCGTGCAGCTGCTGGGCTTCCTGCTCAGCTTCCTGGGCCTGGTGGGCACGCTGATCACCACCATCCTGCCGCACTGGCGCAGGACGGCGCACGTGGGCACCAACATCCTGACGGCCGTGTCCTACCTGAAGGGGCTTTGGATGGAGTGCGTGTGGCACAGCACGGGCATCTACCAGTGCCAGCTCTACCGCTCGCTGCTGGCGCTGCCCCGCGACCTGCAGGCGGCCCGCGCGCTCATGGTCATCTCGTGCCTGCTGTCGGGCGCGGCCTGCGCCTGCGCCGTGGTGGGCATGAAGTGCACGCGCTGCGCCAAGGGCACGCCGGCCAAGACCACCTTCGCCGTGCTGGGCGGCGTGCTCTTCATCCTGGCCGGCCTGCTCTGCATGGGGGCTGTCTCCTGGACCACCAACGACGTGGTGCAGAACTTCTACAACCCGCTGCTGCCCAGCGGCATGAAGTTCGAGATCGGGCAGGCCCTGTACCTCGGCTTCATCTCCTCGTCCCTGTCGCTCATCGGGGGCACCCTGCTCTGCCTGTCCTGCCAGGAGGAGGCGCCCTCCAGGCCGTACCAGGCCCAGCCCAGGGCCGCCACCAATACTGCAGCCACTGCGCCCTCCTACCGGCCACCTGCCGCCTACAAGGACAACCGAGCCCCCTCGGTCACCTCGGCCTCTCACAGCGGATACAGGCT
Source organism: Eidolon dupreanum (assembly GCA_028627145.1). Classification (NCBI taxonomy): domain Eukaryota; kingdom Metazoa; phylum Chordata; class Mammalia; order Chiroptera; family Pteropodidae; genus Eidolon; species Eidolon dupreanum. The sequence goes on from CM053507.1 coordinate 3,493,102, forward strand.
CAACGACTATGTGTGAGTCCCCAGGGCCTGTCCCTCCCCCTGCTCCGAAAGGCACTGGGACCCAGGACCCCCGCACAGAATTGACTTCTGGGCTGTTCGTGTGCCCGATGGGATAATGTGAGCGTGAGGAGTGGGCTTAGAACACAGGGGAGGGGAAAAAGAGAAGAGGAGAAAAGCTCTGTATACCAATCACTTAAAAAAAATCCTTCTGTTTTTGTATTTATTATATGTATTTATGTGAGTGATTTAATAACGGATGAATTAAAAGGGGCTCGGGAGTTTGGTGAGCAAGGTTCGTTCGCCATCCAGGAATAAACCTTTTGGATGTGGTTGTTTATGAAATGGATAGTATTCACTTGTTTCCAGACTGTTATTCTGTGTGTTCAGGGGCTAGGGACACAGCACAGTGTCGGGGCTGCACCTTGCAAAGCCATGGGGACACTCAGGAAGTGTCCCCATGACCCACTCATGATAAGGAAATCAGAGGAAGGCCAGGCTGGTACTCATCCAAAAGATGCTTGAGCCACAGCCATCCCAAACAGGTGCCGTACCCCAGCTTACACCCAGAGGCAGGGCAGGAAGTACCGGGCTTCCTTGGGATAAAGATAATTGCCATAAATCACAAAGTAAAGACAAAGTCATTTTCCACCAGTGAGCGGTAGGCCTCATCCACTCGTACAAAAGCAAAAGTCAGAAGAACAAAAAGACAGAGGAGAACGTGCCTGGTGGGGTCTGACAGGGAGCCAGGCTGGAAGCACAGCTCCCTCCCAAGGGCCCTGGCAGGACGTCACCAGCTTCTTTTCTGGGGACAGAAGAATGATGGAGAGTCTGTTGACGGCTCCACGAGCTAGAAAGACTGATGAGGGGTCTGGTGAGTTCTGACCACTGTAAGAACCCGATGATGCTTTGGGCTGCGATCTAAATCACGTGGTCAGAGAGCTGTAAGTGGTCGCACACGCACACGCACACGCACACACACGCACACACACACTGCTCCCGCCTTAGCCCAAGGAACTTGGCCCTGCTCTGTGTCCATTCATTTCAGAGCCATGCCCATGACGTGTCCTGATGGCGCCTGTACATGTCTCTGTCCCTGAACCTCAAACTCCAAACATGGAAGGAAACACTCTGCTCTGTGGAAGGGCTGAGTCTGAGACATACAGCCAGAGCAGCTGTTACAAAATCCTTCTGTTCTCGAGGGGTCTTGGAGGAGGGCCAGCAGGGCTCCAGCTGCCCCAGAGGGTCAGCAGCAGATATGGGGGTACCCCAAGCAACCCTCTGTGATTCCTTTAGTCCTCACCTAAACTGCACCATCAATGAGACCTAGCAACATTAAAAGCTGTGGAGTTCAAGAAATCATCCTACACGTATTTCTTCTCTATTCTTGCTGACCTCTAGACCCCAGGCAAGGGGTGCCACCTCTGTTTGGAGGGGGTACCAGGCGTTTGAGCCTTTATCTGACCACAGAGAAGCTGCAGGGCTGGGATCTGCCACCCCATTCAGGCTAGGGATCAGAAAGTTCATCATTTATGCATGATGAAACAAGCAATTTCAACGTAGTCTTTAAAGTTTAAAAATAAATTAATCTGAATCAATAAAAAAGAGAATAAAATCGTCTACAAATGGATGCTATTTCGTCAGTTTCACCTTGACGGTCACGACCTAGAATGTGAGGTTATTCTAGTTAATAGACCTGTTACAGATTAAAGAAAAAATAAAATAGCCTTTTTTCAAACTCTTTCTCTGAATTCTGTCACTACTAAAATAGAACACGTCCCTCCCTCCTACTCAGGTGAAAGACTAATAATAACAGTGATTACAGTTTATTGAGCACTTACTATGTGCCAGGCATACTTTCTGTTTACTAATTTGGTCCAATGAGATTCATGAGAAGACAATGAGATAAAAATGATTCTTAACCCCATTTAACAAAGGAGAAAATTTAACCACATAGAGATTAAGTTACTTGCCCTGGGTCACAGAACTAGTGAGTAAATGACCCAGGATTCAAACCCAGACAGATAAGCAGGGGGCAAACACGTTAACTCAAGTAGACACATGACCTATAGTCTAATTATTTCTATCTCCAGACTACTTCCAAATAATTAAACAGATTTATTTATGACCATATTTGGTTCTTTCGAGAACCATCACTCCATGGAGCTATTGTTGACTGAGTTTTGGCTGGATTAGATGAAACGTGATCACAGACCCAGAAGTCCAAGTTTGAATCCCTATAGAAAGTGACATACTAGAAGTGACGCACACACAGCTCTATCCTACGGCTGGCCAGCCAAACAGGAAGTGGATCTGAATATGACCTCGATCCCCTCCCTCAAGTGACAGGGTGCAAGGACGCAGTTCCTAGTTCCCTCTTGCTGTTTAGTTCTCGTTCACTCCTAAGACTGGAACCGCAGGTCCTTCGAGTCCCTCTATGTCACATTACCATGGAGCCATTCAGCAGATGCCTGTTGGCGCCCACATCTTCAGGACTAGGTGGTCTTAGCCAAGGTGGTTTGACAAAAGTATGGAGATACAACAGACAACCCCAAATTTCAGAGTAAAAAGAAAACATGAGTCAGACTCCGATGCTTCCCAGGAAACCACTGTTACGAATATAAATTACAACATGGTCCTCATGGGATTAAAAAATGCTGTATTTCTTCGCTTTTCTTAAATTAAATTTGGCTCTGAGCCAGAGAGGTCTAAAGCCATCCATATTTTCTTTTTCCCTCCACCTGCGTTTAGGTCTCAGGGTCCCTGGACTTGGGGAAGGGATGAGGCCCAATATTTAATCCTCGGGGACACCCTGGTTACCCGCTGACTGCCGGACGCCAATGCCTTCACAGCCCAGGGCCCCCCGATGCCCCTCAAGGCCACTGCCCACCCATCCCCACAGTCACCCACGTCCTGCCCTCACCCCCCCCCCTCCATATGTGAGTAGGCATTAAGATCCGGGAAGCCGCATCTTGAGATGGGGCCACACCCCTCCTCTACTCAAAGCACCTGAATGTCTCTCTTCTTGGGCAGCACATTCTCATTGCTCTCACGGGTGTAGCCTTTTGAAACCGAAGGCCTCTGAAATGTCCCAGAGAACCCTGCTTTGGTGTCTGCCCCTGTCGCCCTAAGTGGAAATGTTCTGGAAACTGTAGCACATTTGCAACCTGCATAATAACAGTCTGTACCTGATAGTAACAAACCAAAGATGGAGCCAAAACATGCACCCTCAACGCCTGACCTCAAAGTCCCATGCTTGGCCACGATGCCATCCCACGTCTCCAGCCTTGGTGCCTCTTTGCTTTCTCACCACCAGGCAGAGGGGACAGTGTGGATGTGACAGTGTGGACAAGAGATGGTCTAGGCCAAGCAGCGGTAGTAGAGGAGAAAGAGAGGAACAGGATGTGCCCAAAAGCAGGATGGCTTAGCTGTGGGGTCTGAAAAAAAGAGACTTAAAGGATGATGGCAAGATTTGAGGCTACATCAACTGAAAGAATGGGGTAACCATTTTCTGAAATAAAGATGACTTTGGGAAGGAAAGGTTCTGATCTGGTAAGGCAAATTATTTTACGTGTTTGGTCTGAGCTGCTTCAAGTGAGATGTCAAGGGTGTCCCGAGAGAGAGAGAGAAAGAGAGAGAGAGAGAGAGAGAGAGAGAGAGAGAGAGAGAGAGAGAGAGAGGGGTTGAAATCTGAGGTCCTGTATGTTTAAAGTCATTTCTCGAATCAAAAAGCACAAAGCCAATTACTGGGCAGCTATCCAAAGGGAAACACAGAAATTTCATTCTAGTGAATTATTTTAAAATACTACCTACTGGCTTCTGCAGGTGTGTGTGGCAGGGCAAGGCATCAGCAAACAGCCCATTTCCTGCCCAGAAAGGCCAGTGGAGGTCGCCCCATAAATCCAGGAGGGCCCAGCCCCCGCGGCAAATCACCTGCATCCTCCTCACACCTCTTGCTCAGCCAGTGTTGCCCCAGGAAAGCCCAGCACAACACGCACTTTCTTCATTCCCGTCTCCTAAGGGGCTTTCTATGTAAAGCCCACCAAAGAGCCATCGCCGCTGGGTAAACGGTCAGGGGCTGGAGCCTTCTGTCCACCAGGGCAGCCTACCAGCTCCTGCCCAGAGCATCAGCTGCCTCCAGCTCCAGGGAGGTCTGATTTTTTTTTTCCAGTCATCCCAGGCATTTTTCCAAAATAAAGCATTTGCATAGGTTTCCAATCCAGCATAATAAATAGCAAGACGACAGGATTTAACAGCCAGAAAAATGTGGGAGAGTTTTGGTCTGGTGGCTTCAACAGGTGTCTGGAGAAGCTGGTGCCTGCCGTGGGTAGGAGCTCACCTGTGACCTTGCTGAACAAGGGCTGGAGGCAGCAGGGGTCCCAGGACAGTGAGGAGGTGGTGGGAATAGGGAGCCCCGTGGCACACCAGGGAGCCCTTGAGTCTGGACAGGACAGGACCCTCAGCCCCCTCCCCAGACAACCCTCTCAGAGGGAGAAGTAGCCTCTTTTCCATCCGTAGCTCCCACAATACTTCTGCTATGAAACTCATTATTCACGTTTGTAATGATTAGGAATTGCTCTGCAATGCCCAGGCAGGAGACTGTCACATGCTTTGTTTTTCTAAAGTCAAATCTCGTTCTGATTAAAACCACAACGAGCTACCACTACACACCCATTAGAATGGTTAAAATTTAAAAGGTCGACAGTAACAAGTGTTGACGAGGAGACGAAACAGCTGCAACTTACATTTCCAGGGAAGAGTTGTCCATCGGTACCGTTACTTTGGTAATTGGAGGGAGTGGTATTTGGGGAGCTTCTGGGTGCTGATAATGTTCCCTCCCCTGACCTGGGGGTAGTCATGCAGCTGTGCTTATTCTATGATCATTTATCCCGGTAGACATTTATAATTGGGATTTTTTTTTTTGGTTTTGTTTTTGTCTTCTTCACAACTCGCTCTGTACTGTGTCTCTTCCCTCCCATCCCCAGAGTGTGAACCTCCCATTCTAGGCACTTTTTTTTATTCCCATGGCCTTGCATTCAGCAGTTCAGTGACTTGTGATTGACTGCAAGGCTTTGTGCTCTATGAAAGAGTACCACCATTGAATGCCTTTAGATACGCGACACTCCTTCTGTATTTCACCGACGACTTCCTTTTTAAAAATAAAAATCCATTGCACAGAACTTCCTAGGACCCGTTGTTTGTAAACACAAGACCCTGGAGTACTGGAAACAGACCCAGGCACTGGGATAAAGCTGGAGGAGGAGAGAATATGCAAGATGATGTATTTTGCGTGGCACCCAAGAGCCCGGCTCTTCCCCTAAATCGAGGCTGCACCTCATTTCACCAGGAGAGTCAATAGTAGACGTTAGAGAGAAGCACATCCCCCTACTGGGCCCGAATGTGGTCAAGGTTACGGTCAAAGCTGGGCCTTTGGGGAGAAGTTCTGCCGTGCAATTCCGGTGCTCTGCACCTTCTGACTTTCATGAAAGCAAAGCCTTTCCATTTACATGTAAAGAAAAGGCTTTAAGCTTCCCCTGTCTTAATCATCTTCACATCTTCAGATTTACTTGTGTCTGTTTCTATCTTTCTCCTGCTTCCTTTCTGCTTCTCTCCCTCTCAAAAGCCTTCTTCATACAAATTAGGGTCCCAAATCCTCCAGACTGCCTCCTTGACTATTTCTCCATGTCCTGTGTGGTTCAATTCTTGTACGTTCTTCCTGGTGTTCTAGTGATGATTGAGAGAGGAGTACTGAACTCTCTGACTATAAATTGAAGATTTATTTCTCCTTACAGTTCTGTAAGTTTTCACTTCATGAATTTTGGAGCTCCGCTATTTAGGTGCTTAAACTAGAATTATGTTCTCTTAAGGGAAACATAACCATATCAATAATTACATTAAATGCAAATGATTTAAATACCTCCATTAAGAAAAACAGATTGTCGGAGGGCCAGGGGAAGGAGAGAACAATTGGGGGGATCATTTTATGAACTATATAGATGTCTAACCAATGTACTGTATACTTGAAATTAATTTAAATAAAATTTTAAAAAAAGAAAAACAGATTGTCAAACTGGATAAAAAAGCAAGACTCAATTATATCCTATCTACATAGAAACCTCTTTTAAAAATAAAGACAAAATTAGTTCATAGTAAAAGAATAGGAAAATATACAATGTTAACATTAACTTTTTAAAAAAGATGGAGTGGCTATATTAATATCAGACAAAGTATATTTTAGAGCACAGAAGACTAACAGGGATAAAGAATGTCATTTTATAAAGACGAAGGGGTCATAACAGTTCTGAATAGTTCTAGAATACTATTCACTCTTCCACTTCCTTTTCGTAAGTCAATCAACATAAAGTTTTTAAATTGGGAGCTTCTAATCCAAGATAGCAGGCTAAGTTCATCTGCTTAAAAGCCTATCCCTCTTGGACCCCATTAAAATAATAGTAAATCATAAAAGGGTAAAATGTAACAATAAAGAGAATAGGAGAAGGACCATCAGTTATTTTTTTTCTTGAAGACAGAAAGCTGACATAAAAAATATAATTTTTGAATCAGAGTGTTGGGAGCCACTCCCAGGAGTACAAGCGGAGGGTTTGCAAATGTGAGAATGAACTTGACCGAGGGCAGACCCCAGGATATTCAAGATGAAGGCTGACCAAGCTGACCAAGATGGGGCGGGGAGGAAAGTGGAGCTGAAAATGCAAAACGTCAGGGGCTTACTTAGTCCTTGCCTCTCCCCACCCCCACCACTCACAAACAGAAGGTTCTTCTAAAGCACTTGAACAAACTGGAGAGAGAGTGAGGCAGGTGGTGTCAATGCTGACCATGAAGCCTGCTACTTCAGGAGTTTGAGAAGTCTTTGGGGGTAAAACCAGCCTCCAACTCCCTCTGGCTAAAGGGAAGCCTTCCTTTCAACAAGCCCTGTGAACATGAACAACACTCTCTGCTGGCTCTGTGTTGCCTCCTGCTTCAAAGAAGCATCAGACAGTTGAGGAAAGTCTGCAGCCTGGAAGAGAGAGAAAAGAGAAAGAGAAAAAACTGATACCAGAGGAAGCAGATAGTTCAGGGAAGAGAAGAGAATGTTTTAAAATCCCTGTTCTATATCCTCAGAGGAATTCAAGACCTTATTTCATCCAGAATTCTGTTGAATGTTATGAAAGAGATCAGGAAATAGAAAAGGCTCTTAAACTGAAAATATATATATATATATTTAATAGGGTATTTAAAAGTTTTAAATAAAAGAAGTACATTTTAAAAAAATTAAACTAGAAGGATTGGAATGAAAAGTAGAGGGCATAATGGAGATTAAAATACAAATAAAAGGGAACGAGGGACCGGAAGGCCAAGGATGTAGAGTGTCAGTGCCGGACACTTTGGTCAGACCCCAAGGCCAAGGGTGTTAGCACTGATCCCTCCTGGGCCTCTGGCTGTGGACCAGTAACTCTCTCTTGGTGGCGGCCAACGCCCCAGTGAAAGCTAGAGGCCCTTTCCACGCCAGCCAGGCCACCGGGGCAGAGCACGCCTCCTCTTTCATACGCTTTTCCCACCCCTGAAACACCAAACTGGGTGAGGGCCAAGCTTTTCCAGGGTTCAGAACCCCTAACGTGCACCTTGGAGTCCATGACTAATTTCTATGAGAGCATTTCAAGGGGGCGAGACTGGGGAATTTAGACAGTGTGAATGATGGATGAGAATCCTCTAGGAAGCCACAGAAAATTATGTCATCAACACATTTTTAAGAGTAGAGAATTCTTCTCAGTAAAATGTAATCGTGACCCAGGAATTCCGCTCCTAGGTATCTATCCAAAATAATGGAAAACAGGTACTCAGACAAATACTTGTACACAAATGTTTATAGCAGCCAAAAAGTGGAAACAATTCAAATTTCCATCGATGGATGAATGGATAAACAGAATGTGGTCTATCCATACAATGGCTCAGCCACAAAAAGGCATGAGGTACTGAATACATGTTACAATGTGGATGAACCTCAGAGAAAACGTGCTAAGTGAAAGAAACCAGATACGAAAGGTCACACACATCCCGTATGACTACGTTTATGTGACATTGCCTAACATCTTCAAGATTCATCCCCTTGTGGCATGTATCAGAACTTCATCCCTTGCATAGCTGAAAGACGGAGTGGGCCGGCTGTGTTCTGTGTTGGTCCAGCCGGGTCATTTCACTGGCGGGTCCTAGAACTGGGGGCGAGGGGTGGGGGGTAGGGAGAGAATAACAAGGGAGCGGCGGCTTGATGGGTAGCGGGCTTTCTTTTACGGTGATTAAAATACCTTGGCACTGAACAGATGCGGTGGTTGAACAACATCATGAATGGAATAAGTGACGCCGAATTGTACACTTGGGTTAATTTTATTTTACCACAATTGTATGTTATACTATTTGCGTTAATTTTACGTTATGGGAATTTCGTCTCAATTTTTAATACACGTAACAGGAGATGGTTCGCCGCAGCTGTGAGCAGGGAGGGAACGGGAGCTCACAGCCCGAGGCTGCGGCGGGCAAGGCAGAGGGACAGAAGTCCCCGCTGCCCAGCTCTGGCCGCCCAAGGGAAAGAGGACTCTCGGGGTGAGGGCGGTGACAGAGGGCGGGCCTGGGGGGAGCAAAACCCCGCATGAGGGTTTCTCAGTTGTTTGCAATGAGACGTGAGATCAAAGCCCCCTCCCCTGGCTCCCCTACGAAACCCGCACTAAAATCCGTGCAATCGCCCATGCTGGGCACGTCTGCAGGGAAGCGGCACGGAGTCCGCCGTCGGGGCTGGCGCAGCCGGGCCCGTGCGCAGGGTGTGTGGCTCGGGAGCAGATGGACAAGGAGACAGTTGGTTTCTGGGTTCCACGAGAAAGAAAACTCCATTTAGGCTAAAATTGTGAAAGGCAGGCCCCAATCTCTTACTGTAAACTTCAAAGACCATTGGCCAGGTCTGAGGGAGGGAGGACGTGGCAAGGGTGCGCATGCGAACACCCAGCTCGCCAGCACAGTGGGGGTTGTCGGAGAAAGAGAAGAAAACTCTGAAAGGATGTCCGTCTCCCCGGAACATGCCCCGGCTTGAAAAAGCTGAAGGCAAGGGTGGGCTGGGGAAGCGCAGGACAACCCTCACTTAGAACAGTCCCACTGCAGATGGGCAGGCTCAGCAAGGCTCAGAGAAAAGGCTCTCAACCAAGCAATGGCAAGCTGTCTCCAGCTCTGGGCTCGTTTGCCTGCGGGTCCGTCTACCTAAAATGCTCTCTCCCTAAATCTTCAAACGGCTTGCTGCTTCTGCTCAAATGTCAACTCCTCAGAGAGCCCCTTCTTTCCTAACTTGAAAGATCTGGAAGTGGCCGACGAGTGGCAATTATTAGATAAAAATACATGCTAACACACAGAACAAAAATCTTACAAGCCAGGCTGCAAGTCATCCTCCCACTGGACTTCTCATCAAAGCGGCTTCATCACTTCAATGCAGATGAACAAACTGAAATCCAAGGGTAACCACACGTGTGCAGAACAAGGTAAGACATCAGCCAGTTTTCCGTTGAGTCAACACATTCGGAGAGAAACCACTGTGTCCAGAATGCAGCTGCCCATAGCCTCCACCATCCTCCCAAACCCTCCAGCAACTGAAGATCTAAATAGTGAATGAAAATGATTAACATCCCACCTTCCAGAATAAATGCCAAGGGGAGGATTCAAATAGTGCACAGGAACACAGGAAAAAGGGAAGCATCACTCATATTCCTTTTAAGCAATCAAGATTACAAACATTTCCATCATCTGCAAATGTTTAGCCACGCCCCTTTTACTCTGTCCATCTCTCCACCCCCAGGCAACTACTGTACGCTTCCACATATAAAAAACTCTAGAAAGTATAAACAAGGATAATTATATTTTGCCAATTCTTATCTCTATGCCTTTTATTTCTTTTTCCTGCCTTATTGCAAGTTTGTAAACTTCCAGAACGATATTGAATAGAAGTGTTTAAAGTGAGTATCCTAGCCTTGTTCTCAATCTTAGGGGAAATAACTCAGTTTTTCTACCATTTGCTATAATGTCAGCTATAGTCAAGTATATTTTAGAGGAGACTATATGAATGATATAGTTCATGAATTCCTGACAATTTTGTAACATCTTTCTGTTGCCTTGTCATTTGAACGATTACTTAGCTGGCTATGGAGAAGTGAGTCATAGAGTGTCCCTCAAACAAAGCCCTCAGTATATATTGTTCCGTTTTCTTCTTTCACACAAAATTGCTAAGGAGAAATTTTAAGTTAGACTAATATTTCTTCAGCAGGTAACATTATTTCTGCCATATTATCTTTAACCTTGCCTTTCAATAATTCCACTCAGAGTTTGTAATTCTTTATTACTTTTGTCCTAAATGAAAAACTCTTTTGATGTACAAATTTATGTCCTCCTTGGCTTCAGAAAGTTCTGGTTTTTATTATGCCTTTTAATTATTTTTCTATTCAACTTGTTCTATGATATTATTTAGGTCTACAGGATTCGCTGTGCACTGGATAGTTGGGGTGTCCTCTGCATTGAGCGTTGCTTTTCCTCAGATGGACGTGTTTATTATCTTGAACTCTGATGCTTTCACAGATGTGTGTGTATGTGTGCATAAACTGATCAAATCGTACACATACTTTAATGTGCTTCAATTATACCACAATAGAATTGAAAAAAAAAAAAACCTACTTGAAAATATAAACTGTTTGAGAGATAAAATTAAAAATAACTCAGAAGTGGGGAAGTTATAGGATGAAAAACCAGCACTGAGTATTGAACCTATTAAATATAAATACTATTCAAATGATGCAGAAATTCTAATGATAATATCATTGTTGTGATTCTTAGTTAGGCAAGAGGGGACTATTTAATTAGTTTTAATTCACAGTGATATAAAGTCACATAAATACTCCAGGACAAGCAATAAAATTGTGGAAGAGGGGAACAGGTGGTCCAACAGTACTTATTTTCTCATCTTTTACAGAAGAAAATAGAGAGGGTTGTATTATTGAAATTTGAAAATTGATACATTGTGAAAAAATAGGCTTAAATGTATTATTCAAAATTATGAAGATAAATACTAGAACCCAGACTAAATGCCTTCTAAATTTAAAGGAGAAAAAGTTAAAAGGTACAACACAGAAAAACAGTAAATATTAAAAATACATCAAAAAGTGCTTTCAGATAAATGTAATTATTTATAATATCATCAGATAAATTTAAAAAAAGGTAAAAAGTCTCATATGGGTTTTTGAAAAATCTATTTGCTGATGTATTAAAATAAAGTGACTCATAAAAAAAACAAAAGTAAAAGTTACAAGCAAAAATTACATGTGAATAATATGTAAAATGATAGATAAATGATATAAAATGGTGATAAATAAAAAGAAAGGGAAGGTATACAATATTAATATCAGAGAAATCTGAAGTCATGAAGAACTCATTAAGTTATACACAAAGGTCACTATCCAAAATAAAATAAAATATCTCTTAGGAACTGGAGAAAAATGAAAGATACACATTGATAGTAAGATATTTTAACTCATTTCTTTCAGCCCCTATCATCAAGTAAGGCAAGAAAGCAAAAAACAAAAATTAGATATAGGTGATTTAAATAATAGGATGAACAAGATTGATCTTATATGTGTATGTCTAATTCTGTGTCTCAAAAAAAAAAAAGAACATACTATACACTGGGTTTTCAAAAACAAAGAAGACTTAACGAAATTTTGCAATACATTAGAGCACAAAGAAAACCTCAATAAACCAAGAAGTGAAACAGAAACCACATTCTGAAGTTATAATAAAACTAAAAATAATAAAGTTGAAGCAAAAAAAAATATTAATACCCAACCTATCGGAAATGAAAAAAAAAGTCCATTTTTCCTTGTTTCAAAGAGGAAATCAAACTAGAACAGCAGACTATCTAGAAAATTACAATAATGAGGATATTATATATCAAATCCCATAGGATAGGGTCAAAGCTGAGGGCAAAGTAATAATCATATCTTTAAACACTTCGTGCAAAAACTAATCAAGCATTCTAAAGAAAAAATAGAAAAATTAATTAAAAACATAAAATGTAAGGAGGAAAAAAACATAAAAATTGATAACATTCAATATTTAGGTTTTTTGAAAAACAAAGGAAAAAACACAAAACACCTTGATTACTTTAAAAAAGGGGGATGGGAGAGCACAAACACATAAAATCAGGATTAAATAAGGGAAATAATTACAAGACAATACTTTAGGCAGATGCCAGTCATTGGTCTTCTGGGAAAGTATAACTTACCACAACTTACCGAAGAAAAGATAGAAAGCCTAACTCAGTAATTTGGGTAAAAATTGGACAAGTTGTCAATATATTCCCCTACAAAAGCCTCATTCTCAGATGGTTTGACGGGAATTCTTTCGAACTTTGAAAGGGCAGGGACTTTCGAAGCTATCTGGACTATTCAGGGGGCGTGGAAAAGAAGATGCTGGTCATTTACCTACTGTTCACAGAAGTAAAACTAAACTGGGGTCCTAGGCTAGATAGGGGGACAGGAACCCTTTGCCATTCGGATTCCAGCAGGAGGCGCTAGAGAGAGATGAGCATCAGTAGCTGCATCTGGTTCCAACCTCCAGGTTCTTTTGGCAATCTCTATACTAGCCTCTTGCACCTTCTTAGAGTCCCGTCCAAGGCCAAGTGGCGTCCCTCCTCAGAGGTCTGAGCACAAGCTCCCAGGGGCCCCTCCTGCTCCCTTTCATCACTTCGGTCCTAGGCGTGGAGGCTGCTTCCTGAACTCCGGGTTTATCTTGATATCTTCTTGATTCTTCAATATCTGTGTAGCAACTTCCTTTATTAAATCCCTCCGTTTGGCGTATTTAGCATGGTTTCTGTTTTGCTAGCTAGACCCTGACTAATACAAACACTGATAGCAAAGCCAGTTAAAAGTATCACTCACACACACACGCATACAAGAGGCCAATCTCAGTATCTCAGTTATAAATATTGATGCAAATGCTTAATAAATATATTAGCAAACAGGTCACATAAAGTTAAATATACACCGAAAATAAGATGAGTTCATTCTAAATAGATCTCAGAGGTCTTATAGGTTAAAGAAGAAAAAAATATATGACAATCACAAAAAGAGCCATTAAGACATTTGATATGCTTCCACTGCCTTTTCTCATCAGAAGAGGAAAACAAAGGAGTTAGAAAAAAAGCTCTTTATGTTTGTATTTGCCTAAAATATCTCTAGAAAGATACTGATAACTTTAGTTGCCTCTGGGGAAGAAGAGCAGAGGACAAGGGTGTGAAGAAGATATTTTATTATACCTTCTTATTATAGCCTTCTGTACCTCTTGAATTTTGAAGCATGAGAATGTATTAAATATTTAAAAACTAATAAATAAATTTAAGTTTAAACATGAAAATGTTTTTAAAACTTGAAAAATACTTTAGTAAAATAGGGTTTGATTAATATTTCTTTTCTTTTTTTGATTGATATTTCTTATAAATGATCGCTTATATTATGTACATGTGTGGGCATGTACACAGACTTTACACATAAAACAAGGACACCCACCTCTGTTACTAAACATTATTCTGAAAGTGTTGGACCCCTACCTTACACCACACACAAAAATTAACTCAAAATGGATAAAAACTTGAACATAAATTAACTGAGGAAAGATAAATTACTCAAGAAATGGTGTTTGGAAAATAAAGCTTGGATTTTCACCTCACTTCTGACACCAAAATAAATTTCATATAGAGCAAAGATTCATTTTTAAAATTATAAAACCTAGAAGAAAAGGAATGAATATTTTTATAATCTTGGGGTAATGAAAGCCTTTCTAAGCAGAAAGAAAAAAAAAAGATATTTAACTATATAATAAATGTAAAATTTAAAGTTGGCAACAAAAAAAAACATAAAAAATAAAAAACACAGTAGAAAATAATTTTAACACATATATCAATGTGTTCTGACAAATCAAGAAGAATGTAAAAAACAACTGAAAAGAAAAATAGGGAAAGAAATGAATAGAAACAACCAATGAGAAAAAGAAATTCAAGGAATTCAAATGAAAACAGGATTTTCCAGCTACCAGTTTACTAAAGACGTAACTTTGTGGAATTCTCCCGCCAACAGTGTGTCAGTTTAAGTCAGTACCATTTTGTAGACATTTGTTAATATGAATTACAATTTAACACACGTGTAGCTTTGAGACTCAATAGTTGTAGGCCTTATCCAAAAGAAATATTTTCACGTTTGCAAAACTGTATGCACAAGATATTCATTGTAGCATTGTCGCCATTAGCATAAATGGGGGGAAAAGAGAATAAAATAATGACTCAAGTGTGTAGAATTAGGGGAATGGTTAAATAAAGTAATCTAGTAGTTAGACAGCTACTAACAGCTCTTATCGGTGTCAGAACAGCCTCTGCTTTGCCAAAACTATTGCTGTCTTCTGTCCTCGCCTTATTCACCATCTCAACAGCCATGTCCCATCCTGGACCACTCGCTCCTCCTGGAACCTCTTCCTTAGGCTTGGGGACGGCGTGATCGCCTGGTCTTCTGCTTACTCCTTGCTCTGGTGCAGTCTCTCGGCTCTCCTTCCCTCCCTGACCTCAGGCACTATCCTCAGCTTTCTTCTCACCTTGCCTGGCGAGTTCCTCCAGTCTACGATTTTTTAAATTTCTTTCATACGCTGTTCCCTCTCAAATCTGTATTTCCCCAGAGCTCCAGGCGCATACAGTCCACTGCCTCCTTGATTTCTCTCCTGGAAAGTACCACGGGCACCTCAAACGATGTGGCTCAAAGAAAAGTACGGATTCCCAACCCCGAGCCTCCTCGTTTCAGAAGCGCTATCGTCCACCTCTCAGTCCCTTGGTCCTAGAATGGAGGTGTCATTCTTGCTTCTCTCTTCTTACAATTATTCAGCAAAATACTGGGCAGACACTAGTAGTTGTGTACCTGTTATCCTTTCTATTTACCATTTTTTCTTACTGACAAAACTCCAGTTTTGTTTGTGGGTAGCAATGTGACCAGATGAAGATATTTATATTTCCTAGCCTCCCTTACTGCTAGATTTGGGCCAATTAAATATAGATGAAAGTTGCTCGGGCTTCAAGGAAGTCATTTTTAGCAGATTTTTTATCAGTGCCTGGAACACAGATGTGATGCTGGCGGTGTGCAGCCACCTTGTAACCATGAGGCAGCATACATGAAATCATTTTTATGCTTAAACCCTCCAACTTTTCGCTTTAATATATTTACTGAGGTGCTCTCTTTTTAAGCCACAATTTGAAGTTTACTTGATCAGTTATCATCTGTTCAGAAGACCGATATTAGCCGTCCACATGTGACTGCATCCCAGGTCTGGCTTCTGGCCCCCCGAAGCTGGAAATAAGCTGCAAACAGACTTATAGATGTGCTCAAAGTTCGGCAACCACACTGTTCTCTCCTGTTCCCATAGTCCGCCTGAATGCTGGTCTGCCACGAAGCGATTCTTGAAAGGAAAAACGAAAATTTATAAACTTAGAGGCTGTAGCGCTCCTCCAACAGTTGACAGCACCTCTGATCCTCAGGATGGAAAATGGAGAGCCAAGCACAGACGTATGCGGGAGGAACCTCAGCTGTAACTGGTTACGCAGCTCACCAAGCACACACCCAGGCACCGGCTGAGGTTGGCTGCTGTGGTTTGTGTTTCCGAATGTCATTGCGGACAGGGCCCACCTGTGAAAACGCTTTTTGCACTGAGCATTCGCACTGCTGGGTGGTGGGAGCAGGGGTGGCAGGGGGGGCTCATTTAATCCCTTGGACTTGTTACAAGGGAACAAAAGAATCTTTTAAATAGATAGTTCATTGACACATGCCGATCACTGCCTTTTGAGTTTTTTGCTATTGTCTCTCTTTACCCTATTTTTTATCTCCAAAAGTATCTCTTTTTTCCTCCATGGACTAAATAAACAAGTCTGTGAAAGGTTGAATCCACAACAAGATACGGGGACACACTGACAGCCAGGTGGGAAATATACTTGCCAGGGGTCAAGCGATCTCTGTTATGAGGGGTGCTTTTGATTTCTGGAAACAGCCTGAGATTTTTCGGCCAGAGAAGAACATTCAGCAGCCCAGCTCCGTGCAGGATGCTTTGTTGCAGGCACAAGTCTCAGCCGTGAGCCTAGAAGGTGCTGGTGGGGGCCGAGAGGCCACAGGCAGGGACAGCCGGCTGGGCCGTGTTACATTCACTGGGACTTGGGCCCTTAGACCCCCGGCCAATTCTTAGACACCTCTCTCTCTTCTGAACCAGGGCGTTGGCTTCCACCTGACCTGGACTCTTCCGGAAGCAGCTATCCAGGGACACAATAAGCCAGTGCGAGTGAAGACCCCAGACGACATTGATGTGACTTATTCGATGTGTCATCTTTATGTTGAGACACGAAAAAAATCTCCCTGTTTCTCGCTGCTACGGGGCATGATGCACGGTGCTCTCTACAGTCTGCACGTGGTGCGAGGCGAGGGGAAGCCCCCCAGGATGGAGAAGTGTGTCCCCTCTGAGGATGTGCCTGGCAGGGTCACCGAGTCTCGGGCTGGACGCTGGTAACGGCAGCTCCTGGCTGGGGCTCGGATTTCTCCCTCTGAGGATGAGACCGGACAACATCGTATGGCTCCAAACACTTTCTGCTTCATTATCCGGGGCAAGGAGAGCAGCAGGAAGAGCTGGGGCAGGGAGCAGCTCCAGAGGCCCTTTGAGACCCCGTCATCTCTCCCTGGGAGTGGGAGATTTTCAAATGCCGAATCGCCGCGTCCAGATAGACATCCATGGTGGTCTTTGGGATAACCAAACCTGCGGCTGGGCCAGGACCCTCCTGATCCCCAAATCAGTGAGGCCTGGCGGGAAACCTCAGAAATCTCCTCATGAAATCTTGTCAGGGAACTGCCCTAAGCAAACTACCGCCCCAACTGGCAATATGTAGGGCCCACTGGGGCCACGTGCCCATGCCCAAGCACCAGGGGTGGGTAACGGGTGGGATGGGTGGCTGGTGGGTGGGTGACAAGTCAGTGGGTAGGTTGGTGGTAAGTGAATGAGGGGGTGGAAGGAGAGAGGTAGATGAACAGGTGGGTGGGTGTTGGACTATGATAGGTAGATGGTGCATGGACAGGGTGTTGGTTGGAAAGGTGGGTGGGCAGATGGTGGGTGGTGGTAGGTGGACAGGTGAGTGGCTGCTATAAAGAAGCCATCTTCATACTAGCTTTCAGAGAGAAATGACCAGTGTTTACAATGATTTGCAATGATGCCAACAAATCCTCTGGCTAAGGAGCAGTTTGAGAGACAAGTGACCCTGTCGGTTTAATGTTTTCCAGCTTGTGGCTTCACTCGTCACAGCTGTCATGCGTAGAGTTATATGACAGTGCCTTTCTTACCTTAGTGGATAATTCATTCATTCAACCGCTACTTATTGGTTATCTAGCTTTTGTCAGGCACCAGGCAACGTGTTGGTTCTATTTTTGTTTGTTTGTTTCAAATAAAAGGGAAATACTTATAGTCCAGAGTAAGCAGACAAAAAGCAAAAACGCGAATGAATTTATAAGCATAAAATGATCAAGGCTATGAAGAAAATGAGCGTGGAGTAGTGAGAGAGAATGACAGGTAAATCTCAGCTAGAAAGAAGTCAGGGAGGTTGAAGCCAAGACCCAAAGTCCAGCCAGCAAAGAGCCAGACCGGAGAACAGCCAGAAAGGGCCTCCAGCCACAGGAAATAACCCGTGCAAAGGCCCGAGTGGGCAAAGAGCTGGGGTTCGAGCGCAGACAGGAGGCTAGTGTGGCTGAAGTGTGATGACCAGGCTGACCTAGGAACCTAGGAACCTGGGACAGCTCCAAGTGAGGCCTGTTATCCCAATGTCTCTCTCAAAAGTGTCCCAGTTTCTGTAATCTATTTCAAGGTCACCCTGATAATAAGAGGGAATCCTAAGAGGCAGGTCAGGGGGTGGGTGGGAGCTGACCGCTCAGCAGGTGGGCTCCTGACGTTCATGCTGTGCACAGGAGCAGCCACCAGGTGGGGCTTCTGTAATGTTCTCAAGGTACCATCTGCCCTTGACGACGGCACCTGGGAAGTTCAAGACCAGATATTCCCATCCACCCATAAATCACAATACACTTATTGAGTATATCAGACATTACATTAAGCACTGGGGATTTAAAAATGAGAGAGAGGACATACATACGGCCAAGAAGCACATGAAAAGATGCTCAGCGTCCTTACTCATTAGGGAAATGCCAATCAAGACCCTAATGAGATATCACAACACATCCACCAGGATGGCTTAATTTGAAAACAAGGGTTGGTGATGATGTGGAAAATCGGAGCCCTCATACATTGCAGGTGAGAATGGAAAGTAGCCTCTCAGGAAAACAATCGGGCAGGCGTTCAAAAAGCTAAACATACAATTATCCTATGTATTGGTTTGTGGAGGCGCCTCAGTAAAGTACTACACGCTGTGCAGCTTAGACAACAGAAATGATCATTTCACAGGAGGCCAGAAGTTCAAGATCAAGGCGTTAGCAGCATTGGTACCTGCTGAAGGTACCAATGTGAGGGAGAATCTGTCCAAGCCTCTCTCCCAGCTTCTGGTGGCTCCGAGCACTCCTGGGTCACTGATAGATGGCCATCTCCTCCCCGGGTCTTCATACTATCTTCCCCCTGTACGTGTCTGTCGCTGTGTCCCATTTCCCTATTTTTAAGGACACAGTTATATTGGATTAGGGTCCACCCTAAAGACCTCATTTCAACTTGATTATCTCCGTAAAACCCCTATTTCCAAGTAAAATTACATTCTGAGGCACTAGGGGTTGGGACTTTAACGCTATCTTTTTCGGGGAACACAATTCAACTCGTTAGACCATGTGACCCAGCAATCCCACTTCTAGGTCTATATCCCAAAGAACGGAGAACAAGGACCCAAGTACATGCTTGGACAATGTTCATAGCAGCACTATTCCCAATAGCCAAAAAGTGGTAACAACCCAAGTGTCCACCAACAAATAAACGGATACATACGATGTGGTCTACCACACACGAAGTATTATTCAGCCACAAAAAAAAAAAAAAAAAAAAGGAATTACGTTCTAATACGCAGGGATGAACCTCGAAAACATTATGCAAAGTGAAATAGGTCAGTCGCAAGAGGACAGGCGTTGCATGACTCCACGTACATGAAATATCTAAAATAGACTCGTAGAGACAGAGGGTAGAACACAGGTAACCAGCGACAGAGGGAGGCAGATAGGAAGCTCACGCCTAATGGTACAGAGTGTCTGTTTGGGGTGATGACAAAGGTATGGAGATGGATGCGTGAACGGTTGCACGACACGATGAATGTCATTAATGCCGCCAAACCGTACATTTAAAAATGTTACAACAGTAAATTACATTTATATGTATAATTTACATGCATTATTACATATATATATATATATGTATAAAAAAAATCTCCACTTTTTTTTAATGGAAAGGTCTAGTCCCTGCTTTCCATGAGTCACAGACAGTGATGGGAGTCCCAGGTCTGGGCAGGGGCAAGAGCCAGCTCCGAGAGACCGAGATGACGCTTAGACCTTCTGTCACTGGTTTTCAAGTTTAAAATCACAACGAAACACTGGTGCTCAACGAGCGCCTTCTACTTAGAAAGCTCTCCACCGTGTGTCATTCGCTGGAAGGGGGTCGTGGTCACCGGTCCCCTCATCTTTCCTAAGGGGAGCTGAAGCACAGGGAAGCCGCGGAACTTTCTAAGGCCGCAGAGGTTCGGCGGCAGGCCACAGTTCCAGCCGGGCCTTTGGGCCCCTTTCTGCCATCGGAAGCTCAGCGGACCCATCCCGGCAGTGGGGCGGGGAGGGTGGGGGCGGGGTGTCTCTCTGGCCAAGCCGAGAGGCAGGTGGAGAGCTCAGTCTCCTCCTTGTCATCCCGCCAGCTGGCTGTGTTCCAGCCCCTGCACGGAACATTCTGGGCTCCACAGAGCTCGCCCCAGGACCTCCACTGCACGTCCTACCAGCGCTAAGGCCTGAAGGGGGCACGTCCAGGGACAGAAAGACCCGTGAAGAAGGACCAGTCCCGACTCCTCGGTGTCGCAGAGCTGAGCCCTGAGGACAGACTGAAAGGTGCACGCCCAGAGAAACCAGCTTCCCGCTCCAAGGTGGTGCTCAGGGGCATCTTGATCAAGGCTCTATTTTTAATATTCTCATTTAGTTCAGCCCCATGGTGCATCAGAAAATAGAGCTCTGGTGTGCAATTCCCCACACTGCGGGCGGATGAGCACAAGAGACCAACCAGAAGCCAAGGCCAAGGCCACACAGGGCCCGGGAGGCACGAGAGCAGAGAGGCGGCTTCCCGGCCACCCCACTGAGCTCGAGGTCGGCCTCCTCCCACCCCCACCCCGATGTCCAGCTCCGTCTTGCATTTTGCACAAATTGGCAGATTACGTTTCTTCCATCTTTCTTCCATCGGCAAGGAAAGAGGACCCCCAATTAAGCTGAAGCTCCAGCCTTAGAAGTAAAAATAGCCCGTGACTCACTGGAGCCGAGACCAGACAGACCGGGTTTTGTCACTTGGGCCCGGCCGCTCCACGAAGATGTCATTTCTTCCACCGACCAAGCGGCTCCACCACCCAGGGCAGGGCAGTGGTTTGTCAACTGACGGGTTGGGATGTCCCCCTCTTCCTGAAGTGTGTCGAGCCTGGAAAAGAAAACCCCGAATCGGGAGGCAGTATTACCTGCAGTCCTGGAAAGAGGGTGCAGGCTGCTTGGTGTGGCTCAGAGAACATGGCCAGAGCCAGGTTAATTCCACAGATGCGGGAGCTGGCGACCTAGGCTGAGAGGATGTGGGCAAGCTTCGCTGCCAAGTGGTGAGCTCCCCGTCCCTAGGAGGCTTCAAGCTGAGGCTGCGTGAGATGAGGTAGCAGGGCGGGTCGCAGGAGCAGAGCTGTCGGTGGTGGCAGGGAACCTGGGCTTGGGGCTCCCTTTTCCTGGAAGCAGATTCGGTATCTGCCCCTCGTACAGGCAGCGTGGGCACCTACCCTTCCCGGCCTTGGTGCCCACTTCCCCCGCAGGAAGGGTTAGGGGAGATGGTGCAGACGTGGGCCACCCCACCAGACTGGCCGCTCTGTGCTCTGAACACACATCCCGAAGGCCATCCCGACACCAGAGTTCCAGAATTTCGCATCGTCAGCGAATGACTAACATAATGAGGGTCAGAGTCACTGCGATTGGTTTTTATTCTCCAGTTTTATTGAGATTTAATTGACGTATCGCAGCGTGTTAGTTTCAGGGGTACAACCTAATTTGAGATCTATGTGTGTGTTGCCAAACGATCACAATAAAGTTTAGTTAACATCGTCACCACGGTTACAACTTTTTTTCTTGTGATGAGAACTTTTAAGATCTATTCTCTCAGCAACTTTCAAATGTGCATAACAGTACCTGTCACAGCATGCGGTCACCAAGCTGTCCGTCACACCCCCAGGGCTCATTTTTCTTACAGCCGCAAGTTTTCTCCTTTCCAGCTCCTTGCTGCTGTTGTTATCTTGACCTCCAAAATGCTCGAGCGTGTTCACCCCTCTGCTCCCCTGTGCCAGCGTCTGGCCCGGCCCTCGCCCCACCTGGACCAGGGCAGTAGCTGCCCGCCTGCAGTCTGTCCACAGTCCATCTGTCACGCCGTCCAGAGGGCTTCCCTCAAACGCAGGGGAGGGCAGGTCACCGCAAAGCGTTCCCTTCCGCATCTGAACACGTTCAGGCTCCCTTCCACGGCCCCTGCCTTCCCTGTCATCACATGCCATCTACCCCGCTGGTTCACACAGCTACAGGCATACAGGTACCCCTCCGTCTGTCCACTTCTCCAACGGCCTTCCCACCTCGGGGCCTTTCTGGCTGTTTCCTTGGCCTGAAATGCCCGTCTCACCTCTCCTTTATCTAGCCTTGGCTTAAATGTCATTCCTCAAGTCAGTGCGTGTGAACCCTCTTTGAAAAACAGGTTTTCCCTCCTTTACCCCGCCGCCGGTCCTTGTTCACTGCAGCCCCCTGGGACCACTACTCCACGCAGCGGGGACCGGCGTCAAGACGGGAAATCATTTTCTCTTTCACTTGGGCCCCCCATTGCGCATGCTTCCTGCTCCCCTCTACTTCAGGGCCCGCTCATGAGCTGTGTCTCCGTCTTGCCCGTGGGTTAGAGACGACTCCGTCAACTCATCTTGGAGCTGAGGCTCAGAACGGTGAGCCGAGATCGGTGCCGCCACGTGGGGCTGGGTTCGTAGACAAAATGTCTTTTGGGTCCTTTACTAGTGATCGGAAAACCAGTGCTTGACGACGGATGAAAGCCACTTGATCTGGAGTTTCTCCTTCGCCCAGATAATCCAGGCTCCGGTGACAGCTCTGTGGCCACTTTCTCTACATAAGGACAGAATCCTAGCAAGTCACCAGTGGGCGAAAGTACAGACTTCGGAGCCAGATGGCTACTAGCCAGTTTCTAGCTTTAATTTTAAGACTTGAGCAAGTTTCCTGCCCTCTCTGTGCCTCAGTTTCCTCATCTCTCCCAGACCTGTTTGTGAGGATCCAGTGAGCTAATGCAGTCCCTCTGGGCACCCACGCCCCATGGCCACTGTGAAAATTAATAAAGAAAACCTCAGTGGAAATTGGAGTCGGGAAGGCCAGTGAAGGGGGCGCTTGTCTCTCCCTCCTCGGCACCCAGCCCGCCCTTCGGGGCAGGTGCTCCTCTGTGGGTGATGAGTGCGAATCCTGCCGTCCTACAAAGAACATTTTACTAAGAGCTCTGGCGACACTAGCTGCTCAAAGTGAAGTGTCCAACTGTCAAAAAAGGCTCTTGAGATGTTAATTTTATGGCTTCTGGCATCTCTGAAGGTCAACTAGGACAGTGGGTGGGAGCCAGGGCCCACCGCGTTGGTTTTAGACCCAAACTCCCATTGCACGTGTGCTCACAGAGGAGGTGTCACGTCATGTCCAGTGGTGAAGGTGACGGAGGTCTGGAAAGGAGCAATGGCTGAGGCGTTTTGAGGCTCGCTCTGGGGGCACCTTGCACGGTGCGTGCTCCACCCACGGCGTCTCATTCAATCCGCACAAGTCCATAAGGCAGGGGCTTTCTGTCATCTCATCTTACAGGTGAGAAAGGCGAGGCTCAGAGAGGTTAAGCAACAAACCCCTGGTCACACAGCCGGAGGCAGAGCCAGGATTTAAGCCCAAGCAGACTGGCTGGCCTCAGAGCTGCCACCTTCGAACCCATGACTGCTGAAAACCCGTGTCCTGCCCAGTGCAGGTGACTCTGGAGGTTCTGCTGCAGGAACGCACGTGCGTGCTGCCACAATGGGTTCTCGGTTGCTTTCAGAGGTCCTCGGGGTATCACGTGTCCCCGTTCTGTAGATGAGGACATTCGGGTGGAGGAGGGGCATTCTCCTAAATGTCTAGGAGACCAAATTAGCCTTGGATGAGGGATCCAGACTCGCCGTTCAGAGTCCAGTCTGGTGGTCAGCTTGCCAGGCCACGTGCGTTCTCAGTTCCCAAGGCTGGCCCAAGCCGGCGGCTGTTGAAGGTTAATTTTACACGTCGGTTTGTAGGGTGTTTTTTGATGAGGTTAACATTTAAGTCAGTGAACTATGAGTAAACAGATTGCCTTTCATGAATGTGGGTGGGCCTCATACGATCAGTCGAAGGCCCGAAGAGAACAGAAAGTCCAGCCTTCCCAAGCAAAAGAGAATTCCGCAGCACTCCGCCCTTGGACTTCGTCTGCTCCTAGGCTCCCCTGCATCTCCACCTGCTGGCCTTTGGACCAGAACGGCAGCATCAACTTTGCTGGGTTTCCAGGCTGCCAGCCCACCCTGTGGGTTTTGGACTCACCAGCCTCCCTAAATGCGTGAACCAGCTCCTTCTAAGAATTTCTCTCT
>CM053507.1:3517539-3551445 GCA_028627145.1 Eidolon dupreanum
TGAGTGCGTTCAGCAAGGACAACAGAAGTGGCTGCAAGGGGGCAACACTGAGTCACTGGAGGACTGGGTGTGACTTACGCTCCTGCCTCCTGCACACTTCCTGACTTTCCACTGAGGTGCCCTTCCCTGGTGGACAACCTTGACGCGACCCCTTTCACAACAGCTCGGGCTTGGTCACCTACTGTGGGCCCCGGCATGTGACGGCGGCTTCGCCCTTCGCCACCCGCTCTCCTCTCTGCTGCCCAGGCAACCCCGCCAGTCTTCCTCCTGGACATATGAGCGAGGGACAGGTCCTGGTCCCCACTGCTACACTCCCAGATTCCAGGGGACGCAGGTCAAGTCCTCCTAGCAGTCTGCCCGAGCCTCGCCTGCTTCTAGCCACCTAGTGGCAGGGGCTCCCAACAGCAGAGCCGCTGGAGATAGCTGGCAAACTGCATGACAAACAAACAAACAAACAAACAACAAACCCCCTCCACCGCAGATCTAGAACACGGAGGATGTCCTTACACACGGCGCTGTCCGCCGTCAGGGGGAGCCCTGCCCAACCTGCAGGCAACGGTCCCTTTGCAGAGGGTCGCTCAGTAAACTACCGATGGAAGCCACACTTGTAGACCAGGACACCGAGGTAATGGCTGGGCTTTTATTGTGATTCTGAAATTTATACTCAAGGTGACAGCTGACGAACAGGCAATTAGTCATGCCTCTAGACACATACTTCAGGCCGAAGGTGGCCCTGCACGCAGACCCCCAAACCCCGTCATTACTGGGGCACAAGAGACGGACACAAATCCGGCTCCTCCACGAGTGTGGCCTGGGAAGGAGGCCCGGTCACCGAGAACACGGGACCC
The DNA here is from genome assembly GCA_028627145.1 of Eidolon dupreanum. Lineage (NCBI taxonomy): Eukaryota > Metazoa > Chordata > Mammalia > Chiroptera > Pteropodidae > Eidolon > Eidolon dupreanum. The sequence continues at coordinate 3,518,388 of CM053507.1, forward strand.
ACAATCGCTCCTGTGTGCACAGGGATCAATGGCTATAAGATACACCTCGGTCAGCCGCGGAGTCTAAGACCATGTTTTCTCTCTGAAGATCTGATGGCATCTCCCACACGTCATCCTTTAGGTTTGGCAGCCTTGGCCAAGAAGCTTTCCTGTCAATCAGTGATGAACCAGAGCATAAGGAAGAAAAAGCTTTCAGTAGAAATGCATTTACTAGAAGAGACACGTCAGGGAGAGCTTTTTCTCTTGATTTCCTAGTCTTGGCCGCACCTCAGAATCACTCAAGGAGCCTGAAAGAATCCCGATGTTCAGACGACGCCCCAGCCGATCGGGCGAGACCGTCTGGGGGACCCAGGTGTCCACATTTTTGCCAACTTGAGTGATTTCAGTGTGCAGCTAAGGTTGAGAACCGCTGGTCACAACAGATGCTACCTGACGGTTTAAAATATCTTCACACTGAATGTGGCCCACGCGTGCATTACAACTCTGCACACGCTCACAGTCCAGTTCTCTGAAAATTATTCCCATTTGCCGCTTTTGCATCTAAAAAGGAGGCAGTTCTTTTTCTGGTTAACTAGGTTGCGGATTAAGCAACAGACTGATGCGTTTTTCCGGTTATTTTCTTTGTTGCTGAGGATGTGAGTTAAAAAGAGCACGTTCTCCCCGGGGTCAGGATCCCGGTCGGAGGCCTGGTGGGCGGGTCTGAGGGTCTCGTGGCTGCTGCTGGCTGTCAGGTGGGGAACGCCCCCAGTGGCGTGGCTTTGTGCTCATTATGCCAGAGTGACAGACGTCGAGCATGATGACATTCAACTGGAACACCCCTTCTCGACGTGAAGCAGCAGCGCCGGCTTCTAAAGTGGGGTTCCACCCAAGTGCCACACTAGCCACCTCTCAGTCACCCCGCCCGGTGTCTCCTGAGCGAAGAGAAGATTCCTCGCTTGACTGTTTCCCGCAGCAAAAATTGTGCTTCAGAGTCTCTTCCCAACAGAAAGAGAACATGTCATTGTCCCAGGGGCGGAGAAAGCAAAGGCAGAGCCGTAAACTGCTAAGTCACTTTTTTTGCTTTAAAAATTCAATCTAAACAGTTAACCTATTTGGATACCAAACTGTACCTAAAGGAAAATCTCAACTCTCTCCCTAAGAAAAACAAACGAAACGAAACAAAAGCGCGAAGGAGGAAATATGCCAAAATAGTAACACGGGTTCCAGCTGGGGGTGAGGCGATGGGGATTCCCACCTGCACCCCGCTTTTTCTGCTTCACTCTAGTATACCAGCTTTCTAGAATGGGCATTAATACCTTTAAAATTAGAAAGCAAATAGAACAAACTTCTAAAAATTAATCAACTATTTAGATGCTAAAGCTAATAACCATTCAAACACTCTTAATATTCCACAGAATAAAGCTTCACAAATTATTTCCAATTCCAGCTATATTGAGGAGTCCACCCATGAAGTGCTGACACTTTCACAGAAGTAGGTCAAGGGAGGACGGACTGATGTTCACACCAGATAACGTTGAACTGCTCCAGTTTCAGAAACTCATCAAAAAGAGGATTTGGTCAACTGAAATGTTCACATCTCCGGGGTAAAATTGTATACCGAATACAAGAGCGAACGTATTTCTGGAGAAAAACCAGTCCACGCGTGTCTTCGGTTCGGAAGCAGTTTTCTAGCGTCCGTCGGGCTCCGTCTCGTGGCCCTGGTCTGAGGTCCTACGCCTCGCCCCTTCCCTGTGCACGTGCGGGTCCCGAGACCTGGCAGCCTTTGAGCGCAAGACGAGGCTCGTCAAGGGTCCAGACCTTGGGTGCTTCCTTCATTGTCGCCGAGTCTGGGCCGCTTGAGCTCCAGAGGACTGCCCTGAGGGTCCCCAGGTGTCTCTGAAACATTAACAACCGTGAGGGGGGGGAAGCAGGCGAAAGCTTCTGTAAGTTAACAGCTGACGTCTATGAAATAAATTTTGTGCCCAGACAAGGAACTAAACTGCCTGGCAAGGTCCTATATGTGTATAAGTGGAGGAATCTATAGCAGTGGTTCTCACCCAAGGGACAGTGGGCAATGTCTGGTGACATTTTAGAATGTCATCAGTGGGGGGATGGGTCCCAACAGCCAGGGGTGCTGCTAAGCACTCTACAATCACAGGACAGCCGGTGCAACAGAGAAGGACCTGCCCAGAACGTCGGCAGTACTGAGGCGGAGAAGCCTGACCGAGCCACCCGCCTCACCACGCATGCGCATGCTCTCCCCAGCAGGTGGCCCCCTGCTGAGAATGGACAGCAGCCAGTGAGTTTGGATGATGGGCCTACTAAGATGCATCCTTGCTTTCTCAGAACTGACTTAAAATTAGGGCGTGGTAATTTCCAAAAGAACAAACGAGAAGATGTTCTCCTTAACTATATGAAACCAGTAACAGCATCACTTACCTGACTGGATTTCTTCTGTGGAAGGGGCAGAATTCACACTGGCTGGTACAGAATTCGGCGAAGTATCTGTCTTCAAGGGTATTAAGTTTATTCCCCTTGATTAAAAGAAGTAGAAGGGGACATGGTGAATTAGTGTCATAGGAGTTGTCTGTGTACGATATCAAATTTCAAAACTTCCCAAAGGAAAGATTTATCATCTGCAGCTGATCATATCATGCAAGAATTAAATAAAACATTGATGCGCCCACTTAGTAACTAAAGATTATGTTCACGTACTAAGTTAAACCATCACGGTCTAACCTTATAACCTTATAACGGTCAAACCTTAACAAGTCAACTAAAATTTCCAAAACCTGTGTTCTGTTCATAGCCAATGGTATGCTGAATGCCCTCCTGGATGCTGCAAATAAAGAGCTAAAACATGGCATCTACCATGGAAAGCTCTAAAACACAGACAATTCTTTTTTAAAAGTCTACATTCTTAATTTTCAAAAACTATTATTTTTTTTTTAAATTACAACTGCAAGAAGCTTGCAGGAAATTAAAAGGGGAAAAACTTCAGTGCCAAAAATATTTCAAAGAACACCTTCTCATTCCTTCCCCCACTTAAAAACAAACAGAAAACTGCTAGTCTGCAGAACGAAATCAGATTCAGAAAGAGCCAAACACTCCCATGCCATAGTATGGATCTGCAATGAAGTCACGTGAACAGAGCAGAGTGAGACTCACGGTGCTTCTGTCATCTGTCGCCACCACCCCTTCCCTCTGGTGGACCCCAACCCCGGCCGCCTCCCAGTACAATCTGTCTGGCAGGTCAGGAGGCAGGGAGGGGACCGGTGGAGAAGGCAGCACACCGAGCCGGAGCAGACAACCTCCCTCCCTGTCACGGGCTGCCGCCGCTGGATGGCAGACACCTGACAGAGTAGATGGCTCCACCTGCAGCGCCAGCGGGGGACTCAGGCACGCTCCGCAGCCCGGCTGCCGTGAACAGGGAGAGGATACCTGCACCATCGCCTGGGGACTCTCTGTTATTAGACCAGACGTGCTGGTCGCCAGGAGCCAGGCTGCGAGATGCAGCAGAAACCGCCCCGAGGTGTCCCTCTGATTCCTTCCCTGTGGTGAAGTGCCCGTTACAGTTCTGGGCAAGGGAGCACGGGAAAAGAGGGGACATGCTTCCTGTCTCAAGGGGCAGATGTCCAGGGCTTTCCAGAGCAAGGTAAAGACAGAGGGCGGAGTTCACGGGTGAAGGACAGAGAGGGCTGACACCCAGACGGTCTACGTGCCGTGCACAGGGGTCTGGCCCTTACCCTACAGGTAGGAAACGGGGGTGCCCATCGAGGTCTCAAGTAAGAAGGTGGCACTCCCAGATTGGGGTTAAGAAGCCTCTCTCTGGCAGCAGTGTGAGTACCTGCTGTGTGGCATTTCACCTGCTAAAGGTTGGGGGCCTTTCAGCGTGAACTTGGTTTTTCAATTGCAGTGTTGATTTCTCCTTCCATCAAAAGTTCTTACCGGGGTGTCGTCTTGCTCCAGGCCTGCAGGGTGTGCAGAGTGACCCTCCGGGACGGCTGGGCTTTCGTGTTTTGACCGCTGGGCTGCAGGGCCTTCTTCTCCTCTGAAGGCCCAGGCGCCGAGCTTCTGGAAGCAGCGGCAGTGGAGGGCGCGTCCTTGGCAGTCGAAGGCGTGTCCTTGGCCGCTGCCCGAGACGGGGACTGCTTCGCCTGAGGGGGTGTCTCACAGGGACTGCTGGGGTCTTGGATTCTGCCAGTGGGCGTTCCCTCTCCCGGTCTGGGTCCTGGTGAGGACCCTTGGTGTGTCTGGCTTTTAGTTTTCTTTGCTGTATCAGTTCTCACACTCAAGTCTGGCTTCTCTTTCAAAGGTATTCCAAGTTCATCCTTCTCAAACGTCACGAATGAACAATAACCATCCGTGGAAGAAATGGCCAGGAAGGCCCCATCGCTGGACCTTTGTTCCCAAAACAGGAGAAAAAGTCAGAAAGTTTACCAAAGTCTACAGGCCACTCTTCACACTCTCGTTACTAGTTAAAAATGCGAAGTTTGAGCGACGTCGCAAGCTTTGTTTGAAGGCGGGTCGGAGAAAAACATGACTAAGGGGTCTGTGACACTTCCTCCTCACACCCTCTCCTTTCCCAGCCCCGTCACGATTCTCTAAGGCACTACGATCTCTCTGCTCTGTCCTCAATGCACCTGAATAAAGGTAAAAATACCTTTTTTTTTTCCCAAAAAGAATATTAAAATAAGGAAAGAAGAGTTTTAAAGTGTAAGAAGAAATGGCTGCTGCGTGGCCAGGCCTCGGCCAGAGCTCCAGCTGGGCCTGAGCAGACAGTGGGGCTGGATCAGGGGACCAGGGCCTGACGACTCACGGGGAAAGCAGAGCGCGGAGTGACACCTTGGGCCAGGCGTGGTTCTGGGCAGCGGTGGCTCACAGGTGTGGGCTTCCGCCCAGACAGCCTGGTGAAACCCCCAAACCAGGGAGCCCCACACCCCCTGATTTATGAGAATTACATTAACCCCAGGGAGCAATCTGAATGGCACCAACACCATGGCTGTTACAACAGGAAGCGAGATTATAGCAAATTAGAAACGGCTTTCTTGTTCATGTCGACTCCTTTTAAAACATGGTGAAGAAGGGCCAAACGGTCCTCTGTAGTGATGAAATGCTCCCTGACTCAGGGGTGTGCTCCAGGGTGACATACACTATACCTCCTCCATCCGCCTTCCCTCAGCACCCACCACTCACCAGGAGATGTCACTCAGCGTGTGGTAATGTATGTTAGACACGTAACCGAAAGGGAAGAGCTGCTGGGTGTCGTAAAAGAGCACGGAGTCTTCAGAAGCCACTGCGAACACCAGGCGGTAGGGCAGGTGCACCAGCTCCGGTCCCTGCTCTTGTGACTGTCCGTCTGCAGGGAAGGAGGGGGCACGGGGACAAAGGAAGGACAGTAAAACAAGCAAGGGCCAAGTTCCCAAAGGAAACAAGTAACAAATTCCCCCCCAATAAGTCCTCTCCCAGGAGACATACATAATCTGACTAAAGACTAGTTTGCTAGATGCTTTACAAAATGATTTAGTTATTCATATTATTTTATATATGAATGTATAAATAAAGAAGAACCGTGTATGAACCAGTGAGGACGCGGGGCCACGATCCAAGAATCATGGGCACCGGAGGTCCAAAAAGAAGAGAAAAGAGCAGAGGATGTGTAAACGAGGCGTGGACCTGAGGGGTCACTTTCTTATAAGGAAAAATAAGGGTCATGTAGAAACATTTCATCAAGTGATGTCTTAATGCCCTTTTGAGTTAATTATATTCATTCACATAGAGGATTAGAAAGTTAAAAACAGCTTCTGCTTCCAACCATGGAGTAAAAGGGACTTGATTCACCCTCTGGTTTTTTAGGACATCAGCCATCAGGCAATGAAGGACAGCGATCCCTGAGAGATGGGAAGCAAGGGAGCTAAGTCCTACGACTGCCTCGGCCTGCTGCCCGGAGTCCCCAGGCCCAGCAAAGGGAAGGGGAACTCAGGTAGCGCCCAGCAGATGAGAGCACAGAGCCTGGAGTCCGGGATGGCCAAGGCGGCCGGAGCTCAACGGGTGGAGAAGCAGAGATGGGAGAGCTACATGGGCCCACAGGGGCCCCCTCATCTGCAGCTGAGCACCCACCAAACAGTGTATGTACGTGAGGAAGTGACCCAAGGCCAGTGCAAGAATAGGACAGAAAGAGCAATCCCTGAAGCTCACACAGACCAGAAACAGCGCATGTCCCCACCAATCAGAGTGCAAAAGCGCCTACGTCACGGGCACGGATCAGAGCGCTCAGAGACTTCCCTCAGAAGTGGGGAAATTCGCCCTGGATTCCATGCTGCTCTGATCCCACCTAACAAGGCTTCACAGCAGGACCCATAAGAAGCAAAATGTTTCCAGGTAACTTCGCTGCATCCCAGAATCAAGCTCAAGGATATCCGTAAGAATAAAAATATACCCAGCATCTGATAGGGTAAAATTCAATGTCTAACATCAAATAAAGAATCATGGGGCATGCAGAGAAGCCAGAAAACATGGCACACAATGAGGAGGAAAAAAAAAAACAATCAAAACCAACCTTTGTACACAAAGACATTGAGAGTTATTGTAAAAACTGTAGTCCATAGAAAGATGGAGAATGTTAAGTAGAGACATGGAACATAAAGAAAGACCCAAAAGAGAACTCTAGAGATGAAAACTAGTGTCACCGATAGAAAATATACTGGACAGCACCAAGGGCAGATTACATAGAAGAAAAGATTAGTGAACTCAAAATACAGCTATAGGGACTCTCCAAAATAAAACAGAGGAAAAATATCAAGCAAACAGAGCATCAGTAAGCCGTGGGATAGTTTCAAAAAACCTAACATGTGTAGTCAGAGTAGCTGAAGGAGAGAGAGAGAGGATGACAAAATACATCAGTAGAAATAATGGCTCAAATCCCACAAACTTGGGGAAAAGAAAAATCCAATTCATGTGTAACCTTATGCATAAAAAACTGACAATGAATGACATTCAACCTGCTTCGATCCTTAAAGCAGCTTTAAGCAAAGAAAGTGTGTTTTGGACTGTGCAAACAGCTGACGCACATTTTGGTAACATCAGTCTTTACTCCAGCTCTTAGGAGTAACTAACCTGAACCAAACCCGCACACTCATCCTTCCACACAAGATAAAATCCAAGCCACCATCCCATCCTGGTGACCTGCCTCGAAGAGAACACCTCAAACAACCTCTGATGTACCTGTTTCCACCACCGGCCTCAGCTCAAAGTAGACGGGACAGCAGCGGACGGCAATTGTCGCTTTCCCAGGACAGGGGAGATGAGCAATAGGCCTAAAGATTAACCATGGTTTTAGAAAACGGCACCGTTACTCAACAAAAGCAAAAAAGAAAGGGTAAATGTTTCAAATAGATCTTCAAGTGCTTACCGTTTAAGATTTCTCCTGGGGAAGATATAAGTTGTGTTCGTTACGTTTTCACCAGACTCCACGCATCCGGCTGGGGAGGCAGGAAAAGGGAGGCACAGGGGAAAAAGGCGACATTTTACTAAACTGTTCACACGTGAAAACTCGAGAGCGTCCAATTCTGCTTTGTAAAATAATTTTTCCAAAAGATGTGTGTTCCCTGGACAATGTTTTTGTGACCGAGGACAAATATAAGCACAGGCTGGGCTCAGCCCTTACTGTTTCTACCCACTTGTCATCTCTCACCTGAGGGGCTCGGCCAACCCCCGAACCACTTCTGGGCCTGGGCAGGGAGAACATAAAGCGGGAACTCTTGCTATAGAACCCTGCGTGAAAATCCAGCCAAATGCCTGCTGAGGCGCTATGACTACATCCCCAACCTCAGTCCCCTGGATTCTGACCTCAGTTGCCATCCGAAGGCTGAGACTTGGGCCTTTTCCCATCTGCCTGACGGAGTCAGGAGGAGAGCTAGCCATCCACCTGCCAAAACCTCCAGTCCCTGCAGAAGCTGACTCTGCTCCGGGGAGCAGCCCACACTCGACAGCTCTTCTACACCCACCCCAGGATGTACATAAAACTAGGTCAGACCCTGGCAGAGAAGGACCATCAAAACCGGTTGCTCTTGGGAACATCTCCCTGTGTTATGCTGATATGTCCTGATGTATATACACATACATAATCTTACCTGTGACTGTTTCATATTGACTGGGGACAGCCACAGACAGCCTCAGTAGCATTTCCATCCCGTCCCCGTCACACCCCATCCTCCATCCCCAGGCATCCACGCTGACACACCATTATGTCAGTTTTGTATTTCCTCCATGCTCACATAATCATTACATCCAGTTATAACTGAATTGCCTATGTAAGCATATGGTAGGGTTTTTTAAGTTTATTTTACAAAGTGAAGTATTATTTAGAATTTTCCTTATTTTGCTTTTCTTAGTCAACTATTCGTGAAAGTTAACCTGCATCATATTAATGCATTATTTTTCCCTCTCCTATTCTCTCTAGTTTTCCTCCTCTTATATTTTATTTTTATTCTTGCTTTTTGCCTTTTTCTATATCTACACATTATACATTGGCACTCACTCTGGAACCCTCAGACCAGTGTCCTGACAAGGCCCTGGCTTGTTCAACGCACCTGGTGTGAGGAGCAAAGATCCATCAGGAGTAAAACTAAGTCTACGGACGAATGACTTCATGCTGTCATCGTGAAACATCCGGTAACTTCTTGCCTGTGGCACAAAGTTTAATTATTATTCCAAATCTTTACATTCACAATAAAGGCTTACCAATTCCTGGATTTTTTTCTTTACGTATTATCATTTATTACTGACATACTAATAAATGAAAAAAACTATATTACGAATCAAATAATCATGCAGGACTGCGAGAGTAATCGCTCACGAATCGATTGCCCCTTTTGGTTAAGGAAAGCTAAATGTATGTGTGTGTCTACATGTGCTTGTGTGCTTCCACAATTAGTTTTAAAAAACCTCTGGAAGAACACACGGCACACTGTCAACAGTGGTTTGTGTGGGGACGAGACCAGCAGAAGGCAGGAGCATGACTAGGAGCACTTTGCTTGTTATCCGTGTGTATACATTTAGTATTTCCAACTGAATACTTTTTAAAAAGAATACAGTTGATTAATTATTAAACTGGTAATCATATCGTCTTTTCAAACATTTCTTGAACACCTGTGTAAAAGTTTTTGCCGCCATTCACCAACACTTTAAGAACATCAAAACTTTAATCTCAAGACTCCAGGGAGGCATCACTCCTTACCTTACAAAGTGCGTCACCTCTGCGGCAGCCAGCTCACGGCCCACGTGGCCTCAAGCTGCCGCCCTACGGCTGGATTTGTGGCCCAGCCCTTTTCTGTGCCAGTAATCGACTTGCTCCCTTTGGCCTGAGCGCCTGCCTCAGCAGTCTTGACTCCTCCAGGATGAGGGCCCTCTTTTCATTTGCCGTTCTTGCCAAGATCAAAATCCTTCCTATTCCTGAACACCAGCTCAATGGCTGGGTCTCTGCCGTCTGCTACCTGAGTTCTCTATCTACCTGCCAAGTGGTGGACTGCCTGCTGCTGGACGATCCAGCGTGCGACCCACCTGCTTTTCAGTGCTCAGTGCTGGGCTCTTCCGAGCGCTCGACCCTTACTACACCTCAGAATCTCAGAGGCCCTGCCTAGGTAACTCTGCAGTGCAGCCAGAGTAGAAAGGTAGAAAACCCCTGTCCTCCACCATCAGCCCTGTCCCAGCCCCAGATGTCCCATCTCCAGGCAGACGAGACCACCCTACCGAGCCTGGACTGAGAAGAAAGCTTCCTGTGGGTCAGGTGTCAGATCCCCGAGACAGTGACTTAGCTGCAAGACACGGAGGTGCTCACGATTTTCTAAGTCTCAACTAAAGTCCTGTGACAGTGGAAAGTCCAAATATTTCATACCTCTCCTTCAGCCCCTATTCCAGACAGCATCTTTGAAACATTAAAAGCCACACGTTTCTTCTGTATGCTGTACACCCTCAGGATCCTAAGTAAAGAAGAAAAGTCTGATTCATCTCTTCTGGTAAACGAATTATGTTTCACATAGAAACAATCTGCTAACAAAACTGAAGGCCGCTTAAATAAGTTTTGGCCTGCAAAACCATTCACCAATGACTTTCCTGCTTAACTGAATAATTATGACAGAAGTATGAATGAGCTAAAAGATAGCACTAATGAAGTGGAGAAACAGGTCATTATTTCATTTTTCTATTGCATGCTTCAACTTCTCAAGATGTACTTTAAGGTCTAGCTTTATTTTTCAGGTCTCAGACATTTGGCCAGTGGCAATATGTATGACTGTGATGAAGTTTACTTTATGTTGAAGTCTCATCTTCTAGAATTTGCAAGAGTAAGGAAAACACCAGCAGATAAACTTGGTTGCTCGTAACTCATATTATTCCCACTAGTTAATGAGATTGTTTCACTCCTAACTGCCTGAAAAAAACACATACATCAGAAAATAAATGATATTTGAAATATTACAGAAGAGTTTATGAAAAATACACACTAACTCTTCCATATTGCTCTCATTCCAGGGCCATCTGAAATTAAATTTGCTATAATTAAAAGTAGTAGGAAAATATTCAAAAGGACTATTTTGACTGATGAGTAATATGCCTGGCACCTCTGCTTCTTTTAAATCTTTGTTCTAAGAACACAATTAAATGCAATAATACCAGTAAACACAACAGTACATTCTCCTTTCAAATGAGACAAAAGATTTTATTTTATATTAACTAAAATCGAGTCATTAAAGTCACTAGTAGTAAATTGTAATCAAAACATGAAATAAAGTCCAACCCTACCGCTAGGTACCTCTGCTTGCTTAAGGCATATTTATACAAGACATTTTTGCCCATGAAATTCAAATTTAATTCAAAGCTTTTTCTGCATTCATTCATCCATTCGATAAAGATGTACTGAGTGCTAACTTCATGTAAGGCACTTGCACTAGTTTCCAATTTTTCTTATGTTGTAAGAATAATGGTAAAATAAAATGCATTATACGAAACCAAGAACAAAAGAATCGAAGCTAGAGCACAGTTTATGTTGGTTAAGTTGCGATAAAATACCTCTGCAAAAATTTCAATTAAATAGATATAAAGACAATTTGCCCAATACCAACATACCTGTCACAGCTCAGGGTGGCCACATACTGACCCAAAGGATCCCAGGTTACTCCTTGTACATAACTTTTATGCTCATTAAAAATTGAGATCTTTTGTCCTACAAAAAAAGCACACGACAGCATTACCGGAACCTCCTCAAGCACAAACGGTGTACACAGCTTAAATATTACCGCCTTTATTCCGTTCCATCATTCAGCAGATGGTCACTGAGACTCTACCACAATCTGTGTCAGGCTCTGGGGACACAGAGATGACTGCACACAGCCCCCAATCCCAGGCACTCAGAGCCTGGTGGCAGAGACAGACCCACCGACAGGCAAGCACACTGCGCCTTGATAGCACTGTGCTTACGACACGCAGAGGCAGGAGACAAGCTGCGCCCAGTTCTCCGGGTCGGGCAGGCCGAAGGGGTCACTGAAGGGGGGACGAGGTATTCTACGCAAACCCACAGGGCGAAAGCCAGCTCGGGAGCAGTGACAGCACCTGAGAACTGCTGGAGGGTAGGGTGAAGGGCCGAAACGGCAAGACGAAGGCGGAAGGAGCATGTGACGGAAACCCCGTGCGCAAGGACAAGGCTCTGTGTGGTCGCAACGTGGCCAAGAGGAACACTAAGAGGAAGCGATCGGACTGCAAAGATGAAACCCGGGTTTTGAAAAGAGCACAGCGTGTTACCAGTTAGGAGGTGACAGCAGGCCAAGTGGGGGGGCCTGGACCAGAGCGGCGCTCACAGGGGCAGACGGGGACTTTGGAGGAAATGTGTAGAAGAAAAAAATCCAGCACGCGGAGATTATCTGGATACGAAGAGGGAGTTATGAAGCTCTGACATTCTTTTAAATAACAAAAACAGAAACAAAAACAAAACAAAACAAACACATCTTTTCTGAAGAGCAGTCTACACTCACTCCCCCATTTTTCTCACCTTCCCTTCGCTCAGCCCCCCTGCAGCCTGGTTGCCGCCCCCCACGGCTACCACCGCCCATGGCTGCCACCCCCCACACCGCCGGCTAAAACTGCTGCCTAACTGTTGCCAGCGACAGACACATGTGAATGCGGTGGGCATGTTTCCTGCCCCAGCTCCTTCTTGAAACGCCTTTTAGGGAGTCTGCTCAGATCAAGGTGGCCTGGGGTGAAGAAGAGGGCTTGAGGAGACCTGTGGTGGTTTGGGGGAGCTACTGGGGAGAAGAGGAGGGGGAGTCCGACCTCCCAAATGAGAGAGGGTGGGGGACACTGAGACCCCACCTGAGGTTGGCCTGGTCTGCAGGGTGGCAGGTTTTTAACCACGTGCTCAGCCTGGGACTAGGCCACTCACGGGAGACTGTGACACCGATCCCGTCTGGGGTTTGTCTCTGTGAGTCAGAGGGAAGAAGAGGGTCCGAGGGAATGGACCGGGTTCATGAATGATCACTTTGGGGAGCAAGCTGTATAAAGACGATACGAGGGCTGACGGGCCGGGAAGCACGAGGGCTCAGGGGACCCGCAGTCTCAGGGACGAGAAAGAGCAGAGAGTAAAGGTGTTGAGAACTGCAGGAGATGGTGCTGATGGGAGAAGGGGACACTTGGCTTAAGACGTCACTGACAGAGCAGTTAAAATGACAGAGGTCTTCAGAGAAGCCCAGCGAAGAGAACTGTGGACTGACATGGCATGACAACTGTGGATTAAGCAAACGTTCTTTTCAAAAGTGCTCTTTTGAAGATTATGGCTCAGATTTCGGGGGAACTAGGTGATGGGCAATAAAAGGACTCACATGTGGAATTCCTTAAATAAAAAACTTTTGACCTTAAATAATTTTGCCTATGTTACACATAAGAAAAGAAAAACCCTCTACAAAAAAAAAAGGGGGGGGGGGAGAAAAAGAGCGCAGTCTAGGACGTGACCTTGCTTTCCACACTCCCCGCCGAACCGGCTCTTCCCCCAGGGTCCCATCTTAGGAAATGGCACCAACAGTCACCTGGTTGTCAAAAAGCTTAGAGTTACGGCCAATGCATCAAATGTTGTCAGCTCTTTCTTCAAATTACATCCTAACCAATCCCTTTCTCAGCCCTTCCATCACGAGCACCCCGGCCCAAGCCATTACCGCCTCTCTCCTGAATTACTCCTGTACCACTAACAGGCTCCCTTGCTGTCGCTTGTGTTCTCCTAGGACCAATTTGCCAACCGCCACCCAGACACATCTTTTTAAAACAGAAATAGAATCCGGTTACTCTCCTGCCCAAACTCCTTCAGCAGCATGTGTCACACTTGGGATACAATCTAAACGCCTTTCCATGGTCTGCGACCCCCGGTGGCCTGGCCCCGCCACCTCTGCACCCTCAGTTCCTCCCATTATCCTGTCCATTCTCCATCTCCTGTCCATTCTCCATCTCCTCCCACGCAGGGCCTCTGCATTTGCTGCTCCCACAGGCTGGAATGCTCTTCCCCAAAATAACGCACATGGCTTGCTCCCCGACTTCATTCAAGTCTCTGTGCAAACACCACGTGCTCCGAGGGCCTTCCCTGATCACACCATCGCTCTCCCGCCCCCTCACCGCACCTACCACTACCTGACACTGTTCCCCTTCATGTATCTGTCTGACACTTCGCTAGAGCATGGCCACTTTGCGTATTTTTCCAGCACCCACAACAGTGCCCAGCATGCTGGCAATGTCCAAGGTCACTACAGCTGGCTTCAGGGGGGTGCTAGGTGGACTGTTCACACAAATTATCCAGGACAATGGCCGGGTTTGGCGATGAGAAGACGGTGACACTGGTCTTCCATTTTGCCTAATGTTGGGGACTGATTGGAAAGAGTGACAGAGACGAGATAGATGGCTTAGCTGGATGGCACGGTACTAAAAGAGCACTCTTACGGAGTGGATGGACAGTGGACTGACGCACTGCTGTGGTGGCGGGGAGCCCACCAGGGTGCCCGGGTTGTGAGAGAACGGGCAGCCTGCACGACACAGGAAATCAGAGGGAGAAGCTGGGGAGAAAACATGGAGCCTGAGTAACGGACTGCAGGGCGAGGCACGAGCCGCGACTGGCCTTTGGCATTTCATTGTTCTTTTCATAGTAGCTGTAACTTCTCTCGTGTTTACTCTCCCCAAGTTAGGGAACAGGTTCTTTAAAAGAAGTGAGGTGCCCTTGGCCTTCCTCGATCTCCTAAAATGGAAACCTGACCCTATGTACCCCAACATGGAGCATTCAATGCCCCATTAATTATGACTTGCTAATCTTCCCAAGATCCTAAGCTCCACCCAGGCAGGGCTCAGCCCCGTCCCCATCATGGCTGCATCACCAGGCACGTGGGGTTCGCCTTGCTCTGGCTCCGGTAACTCATGACATCACTGCTAAGCCTCAGACATTCTGCCCGAGACCTTAAAACTGAGTGGGATCCATGGCACATGGGCTAATCCCTAACCTGTTGCGCCAAACACCTAATGCAGCTCACTAAAGAAACTCTTCTTATGCCTTTAAATATAAAACGGGTTAGGCTTTTTAGATAATAACAGAAACTTATCAGCTACCTTTACTGACGTCCCATATGATGGCCGTGTTATCCACAGATGCAGAAGCCATGAAATTCCCATCAGCTGCCCAACAAATATCATACACATCTTCTAGGTGGCCCCTAGAATCCAAAAAGGAAAAAGAGGGAAGAAAACAGAGAAAAAAAGTATCAAAAATCTAAAGGCGAATTCAGGGACTACACATTAGAATAGGATTTTAGAAATTTCCACTGGAACTGTATTAGCTATAGCTACAATCTACTATCTTGAAGGATAATTTTATCTTTAAAATTGATTCCGTTTTACTAGGGAAAAATTTATAGCAGAAACTAAGAAAATCCATTTTAATCACGCTTTTAGCTTTTAAAACCATTCTCTTATTTGTCTTGCATGAGAACAAGTTTCAAGTGCGATATAAAAGTCAAAATGTGTGTCAGTTTAACACCCTCAGAAGGTAAAGACGAATCGTGCCCGTGGTCCTGCCCCAGTTACCTCAGGGTTTTTACCACGGTCCAATTCTCCTTATTCAGCTGAGTCTCATCCTCATCCTGAAAAGCAATCTGTTCTGGCTCCTTGTTGTCATTCACCTTCCACAACAGGATGACAGCATCTGTGGAACGAGCCAATTAAAGATGAGCCCTGCTTTATTGCACATGCTTCCCTTTGGGGTTTTTAGGCTATTAAACAATATTTATGCTGTTCAATAGACACCGTGGCCACAAGAATTTACTTCTAAGCATCTAGCCAGGAAAAACAGGTTTGCGTTCAGAAATGAAACTCTTAAATCAGCCCGATCCCATCTGATATCGGAAGCTAAGCAAGGTCAGGCCTGATTAGTACTTGGATGGGAGACCACCTAGGAAGACCAGGTGTTAGAGGCGTAAAAATAAATAAATAAATAAGTAAGTAAGTAAATAAATAAATAAATAAATAAATAAAATTTAAAGATTTAAAAAAAGGGATTGTAAGCCAACAAGGTCCTTGCAATCTGTGAGGTCAACCAAGAGTTGCCTCGCCTAAAAATAAATAAATAAATGCAAATAAAAATCTAAAACTCCTAAATCAAACTCATACCAGATCAGAGCTATAGAAAGTTACCTTAAACAGAAGGGTCCTCAGGCCAACAAAACACCACTGCGAAGTGACTGACGACATTAACAAATCTAAAGCCATAACCTATGAATGACTGAATGGGAGAAAAACAAGGAGCCACCAACACAAGGGTTGGCAAATCATTCCTAGCTGTGTAACCTCAGTAAGTCACTTGATGTCTCAGTTTCCTCACCTATAAAACAGGGATAATAACAGTATAACTACCTCAGAGGGCTGCTGCAAGGATTGAATTAATATGCATAAAGCACTTACGATGCAATGGGTGGCACACGGTAAGCCACATATGTGTTAGCTATTAATACCACAGATGCATCAGACACCTTAGCCTGACGTCATCAACTGAGTCCTGTAACTCCCCGGGTTCCGACTCCACACTCAACCACACAACCAGACCACGAGTCGACTTCTCCTTGGGGAACACCTGCAGGAGAGTGACTGAGGTGGTCGTATGGAATTCTGGGAGCTTAGTTGAGAGGAGATTGGCCCGAACAGAGGGCCACTCCCCACGTGCTGGCTAACAGGTTTCTGGGCCTAGCCAAGGCCAAAGGACTTGGCAAGACAAGTGCTGCCCCGTGCAGTCCTGCGGAAGACAGCCCGCCAGCGCCCCCAGGTGGTGTTTCCCACTCACCACCTTCCCCCTCCCCGCTCGCCCTCAGAACACCACAGCACGGAATTCCTCCTGTAAACAAAATCTGAGATTTGTTTTATTTTGTACTGACTTCTAGACTGTTCTAGTGTTAGAGCATGGTAGAAAGATTTACTTTTTCTGTATTGTTTAAAGAAAGAGTAACAATAGGGAATACATATAAAATGGAGTCACTTTAACCAATCTGCTAAGATTATTAGCATTAATGAAGGTCGAGGCACGAAGAAAGACTATTCTTGTTCTAACTAGCCTGGTAACTCAAACTCTTTAAACTTTCCAGTCCTGTGTCAATGCCTGGCTCTACATCTGGACAAACACCATACCTCCAGATAACTCTCTGATTGCCCGCCAGAACACTCACGTGTCCAGGCCACCTGACATCCATTATCCAGACTACCAGACATGACCAAACCTCATGGTGCTCAACCTATAGACCAGGGGTCCCCAACCCCTGGGCCGCAGACCAGTACCAGTCTGTGACCTGTTAGGAACTAGGCCAAATAGCAGAAGGGGAGTGGGCGGGCAAGCAAGAGAAGCTTCATCTGTATTCATAGCCGCTCCCCAGCGCTAATGTCACCGCCTCAGCGCCACTTCAGAGCAGGCATTAGATTCTCATAGGAGCACCGGTCCCTGGTGCCAAAAAAGGTTGGGGATCACTGCTCTAGACGACCTGACACCCATCATTCAGACAGCCTGACATCTGACTGATAACGGTCCTGGACCAGTCCTAGGGCTAAGAATGCAGGACTGGTCATTCTCAAGAACGTGCTTTTGGCTATAAGAACTCTTAACCTTCCTTCTTCTTTGGAACACTTGAGGTTTTTCCCTAGCTGTGTTCCTAGTATACAAACTCTAAGACCCTGGAATAAATTTCCATCATTATTTTTAACTCTTTTTGAGTTATTTCAACAAGTTTTATGCCATTTAAGCACAAGCAGAAAATATGAATCAGTCTATTCCCACCTAACAAACATAATTTTCAGAGCCATTTGGACAATACCCCCTGAGCCAATTATTAATTAAACAGAGACATAGAATGGAATGTGTGATCACTTACCATTACTAAACCAACAATCAAGCCAGGCCAGGACAGTTGCTCGGGACTCTGACAGACTGATAAACACCTCCTACTTGTCTCCAAACCAGCCCCATAAGAGTAAGTGGGAAAGGGGCCATTTTCTAATAGGTCTTCTCAGTCCTCCAGGCTCTCATGCTCCCCAGAGCATTATTTTACTAAACTATCTAAATAATAGATCAAGAGGGTCAAACGACCTCTAAAATAAAAAAGAATATCTAGTGCAAATCTCACTATTTAACATGAGACACATGGTTATGTGGTTTCTAAGGAATTTTGAAGTACGATACTCACCATCTCCTCCTGATGCTAAAATCTCTCCATTTGGAGAAAAACGCACAACATTGACAGCTTTGGTATGGCGAAGAAGATTGGACAAAAATTCAACAATGGCCTTTCCATCTGGTCCTTTTTCTACCTTCCAGATCTGTTGAGACCAAAACACTCATTCGGAGAAATACACAATGAGCACCTACCATAACGTGCACACTAAAATAATACTATGCTTATTCTCAAGACGAAAATGTAGTTTCTCTTTTGAAACATAAAATGAAGAAAGCTCTTTCTGAAACAACCAATAGTCCCATTGCCTGCTGTCCTCTCTCCCACCACTTCCTAGTGCAAATCGGTCCCCAGTAGGAACCCGGCTCAGGATTCTAAAACGAGGGGCATCCAGTTACATCAACCTAGGAAACTGACCCAAGGAAGAAAGCTGCTGCTTTTGCTCTCATTGTTCACTCAAGGCCCTGAGAACTTATTCCTCTGGATTAGAGGAGGAAGCAGTTTGAGTCGGTTGACATTACTTTTAAATCAAAGACTGGAGGATGCTGCCGTCATGGTGCTTCCCTGTGCCTTTCTACTTCCACCCGATTTACCCTAACGGCAGTGTCCACCCCGGCGGAAGCCAGTCTGTGGATCCTCCCGGCCGCGCCGTGCTGGAAGTCCAGGCTGTACACCGGCTCCTTGTTGTGCCAGGCTATCTCGCAAGTGATGACTTTCATCCTCCTGAGTCTTGGAGGGTCAAAAATAGTCCTTGGGCACCGTTCGTTTTCCAAAGACAGAGGAAAGCTGAAAAATCATTGGTAATGAATTGAGAATTATAGCAGGAAAGATGGATTCGACAATTATTATAAAGCAGGAACCCTGCTATATTTATGAAAAAGGCACGCTGTGCTGGGAAAGGGTGTTAATGGGGGCCGCTGACGCAGCGCCTTGAGAGTTCCACCTAAATGCCTTTGCTGAGCCGCGGCTGCTACACAGATGGTTCTGCTGCTGCGTCCGGAAACGCAAAATGGAACAGGAGTGCGAGGAAATAAAGGGGCCAGGCAGGCTGCCCTCGGCTTAGTGGGGACTGCGGGGCACCCGGAGAACCAGAGGCCGGGACGCCCGGGAGAGGGTGCTGCGCGAGGGGGCCGCAGGAGTAGGGGCTGCTCGGGGGAGAGGGACGCGGCCGGGCCGCCGGGAGGAGGCGGATGCCGGGCGGAGGGGCCAGAGGGGGGGCCGGGGCTGCGGGGGCACCCACGTCGCAGGGGCGGGCCGCCCAGGGCAGGGGACCTCCCAGCGCAGGGGAGCCCCTCTCCTTCCCAGGCCGCACGAAGCAGGGCGCTTGGCCCGGGAACCCCGGACCAAGCCTGGCGGGGAGAGAGCGCGCGGGGCCGGAGACCTGGGCGGGAAGCGGCTGCCGGAGCGCGCGCTGCTCCGTAGCTGTCCCGAGCCCTGCCGCCTGCCCTCAGCGAAAGCCTCTCGCCCCAACCCAGCCCGGCCCGGTCCGGAGACCCGCGGGGACGCGGGGACGCGGGGACACGGGGACGCGGGAGCCGGCGCCGCGGAAGCAGTACCTGCAGGAACGCGGTCAGTCAGCGGCGCCGCGGCGCGCTAAGCTTCCCGCGCGCACACAGGCCCCGCCCCGCTCGGGGGCGTGGTTACAGACGCCACGCCCCCCGGCCCGGCCCCGAGGACGTCCCGCGCGGCTGAGTCGTCCAATCAGGGCTCGCGCCAACACCTCATTCATTCCCGGCTGAACCCACGCACGGGTGGCAGAATGCGTGAGCTCGCTGACTCATTCGCTCAGTCATTTCTTCCCTTGCTGACTCATTGTTTTAGCAAACATTTACTGAAAATCTGCTCTACGCTGGACCCAGTGCTGGCGCTGGATACACAGTGGATAGGGAAGCTGACCCAGACTTACCCGCAACGGTAAAAGGAAGAGAAGTCCGGTAGGATGGCGGGGGGACTGTAACTCTGACCCGCCCAGGGCCACCGAGCCTGTCTTTCACTGGTGCAGCGAATATTGTAGAGCTGTAACCTGTTTCAGGCCCTGTCTTGGTCTCTGGAGTTTCAAACAACTATAAGACGCAGAGGCTACCTTTGGGCCTCCTGTAGTTATGTTCACAAATAATTATAATAAAAAGATAAAGTGAAAAGCAGCGTGAAAGGACATATGTACTCTTATAGTTCTGAAGGCAAGGTTATTTCGGATTCAAAGGCTCGAAGTTTGAAGAGAAGGAGGCAGTTAAAGTGGGCTTCAGATGATAGAGTTTGGGAAGAGCAGTGGTGGGAAATCAGGATTCAAGCTAAATAAACTCAGAGTTGAGGAGGGGCACAAAGTGAGAACAGTGAGACCTGGCGTGGGAAAGGGTGGGTAGGACAATGACCCGGAAGCCTTTGGACTGAATGAGCAGGTCAAATGGACATTTGTGTTTCAAAGGCAACTTTGATTCTCATTCTAAACTAACTGGAATCCTGTTGCATACATTAGTCTGGGAACTTGGTGGAGATGAGATGGGCCGTGACAGATGGACATCCTCCTCGTGCTAACAGCAGGTTTCTGGGCCTCCAAGACCAAGGGACTTTGCAAAAATGAGAGCTGCCCTGTGCAACCTTTCAGAAGGAAGGCTTCCCCAGGTGACTCTCCCACTCCCCACCTTTACCCTCTTCTTTCTCTCTCTAGATATCATAGCACTGAAACCAACATGTCTCTTTCTCCTTTTGTAAACAAAAATTGAGATTTTTTTATATATTGGCTTCTAGAACATTTTGGAGAGTTCAAAGCTCTGGGATTGTTCAATACCTGGATTGCTTACTTTGCATCTCAATTAGCCAATGTGGTTATACACACTTTTTAAAAACAGAATTTAAGATTTTAAAGGGAGGTTGTAAGTCAGAAGGCAAAATTAGATGCAGCTGACCTTTTTGAATGGGACCGTTTACCCATGAGCTTCCTTGAAAGCCAGGAAACAAATACCTTGGGATGCATAGCTTTTACTTGATAAAAGGAACATACAGGTTCATCTGAGGAGCTAACTATTCCTGGCATTTTTGAGAAAAAGAATTGATATGGATTCTTATAGAAACGCTGGTTGACACTTTTAGCCAGTTGTATGAAAGGTACAGAAATTGTCTACAAATAGATGTCTCATGTTGACAAGAATCAAGCTCTTAAGGCTCATATCTACGGTAAACTAGGATAATGTAATACAGATATACAGCCTTTGCATGTTCCCTCTTAAATTATGGATAGGATTTAGAGAGTTTGGACTGGGAATGAGAAATATGTACTGTAGATAATCTAGCTGTTTTAAAAAGTACAGATTCCTGGCTCTGCCTAGTCCATTGATTTAGACTATCCAGCTGGAGGTGGTGGGGGGTGGAGGGCAGCTACCTGCCTTTTCACAAGCTCTCAGGAGAGTCTGATAATCTTTCTGATTTGGAAAGGCCCGGATTCAATGTCTCATAACTATCAGATTTCTCCCAATTTCTGACCAATGCTGTCAATTCACAAATGAATCCTCTGACCATCTCCTGAGGTGCCAGGATTCTAGACTGCGGATTAAAAAGATTAAGACATATGCTTAAACATACATGAAAGAATTGGCTTTCTTGGTGAAAATTTTTGAGACCTGATGTTCATTCCTGCCTGATGAGCCATCACCAGGAGCTGGTGACCCAGAGTGGGGCCCTAGAACTGTGACAAATCTTTTCTTAAAAAGAGAGAAAGAGAGAAACAGAGAGAGAGAGAAGTATTTGGTAGAGACCTGAGTTTGACTCCAGGCTGGACTTAAGTTCCATCACAAGTCACTCTGACTGGATGCCTCAGTAACCACTGAACGTCACTTTGGGCCCCAAGCACTAATTCTAGCAGCTCTGAGGGGACGAAAGTTATTTGGTCTTTTATAGTGAAAATGAATATAAAGAGAATAAATCTTAACTTGGCTTTAAAAACCAATAAAAAGACTTCTCTGAGCCCACTTCCCTATCGTTTCGTTTTCTAAGTGTGAAAACTCTGATATAAATATCTGAAGTCAGAATCAGTACTAATAAAACATTCTTGAAGAATGGGAAATAAAAGTGCACAACAAATTTAACAGAAGAAAATTCAGTACTGGGTTGGGAAAAGATGTCGAGCAAACTTTATCAGAATAAAAAGACAAGGGAAAGAAAATAGGGGAAAAAGTTAGAAATCAGCACAGAATGCACAGGAGCTCTGGCACACTGCTGGCGGGAGTGCAAAATGATACAAATTGCTATGGACACAGTGTTTCGTGTCCCCCTAAAATTCCAGTGTTCAAGCCTTAATCCCCAGTGTATGGTATTTAGAGGTGGGGTCTTTGGGAGTTACTTACAGTGGAGGTCATGAGGGTGGAGCCCCTCATCATGAGATTGGTGCCCTGATAAGGGGAGGAAGAGACTAAACTCTATCCCCTGGCCCTACTTCCTTTGCTATGTGAGGACACAGTGAGAAGACACTGTCTACAAACCAGGAGTACCCTCAGGTTCTGGATCTGCTGGCCCCTTGATCTGGGACTTCCCTAGCCTCCAAAACTGTGAGAAATAAATGTTTGTTATTTAAGCTATCCAGTCTATGGTATTTTTGTTGTAGCAGCCTGAACTAAGACACAAAAACTGTAGGAAACTGTTCAGTAGTTTCTAATAAAGTCAAATGTTTACCCTATGACTCAGCAATTCCACTTCTTGGCATATATATATATATGAAATGAGAGCAAACTTGCACAAGAATGTTTCTAGCAGCTTTATTCATAATACCCAAAACGGGAAAGACACCAAATATCCATCGACAGTAGAAAAGATAACCAAACTGTGCATATTCGTACAATGGAACTCTATTCAGCAATCAAAAAGAAACAGACACATGGACTAGTATGTATGAAGAAGACTTATGATGAGCACAGGGTTTATTTCCAGTGATTGGCAAGCACAAAAATATGATAATCTCTCAAAGAAAGTTTAAACTTGTTCAGTCACCCTATGGCTAGAATGATATTGGTATTGGTACATATGTATATGAATACATGTGTTTATATACGGGAAAAGCAAATAAATAATTATGTGCTTAGGAATCAAAATTTCCAGCAAAAGAGAAAAGACCAGAATTCTAGAAATATAAAATCTTAAGAAAATAAATGAAATTTCTAAATTGGCAATACTGGTATATATTCAATATTATATTTTCTCTTAAAGAAAAAAAAAAAGGATTTCCTAGCTCAGTTCACTAAGAAGGCCTGGAAGAAATGTCCAAACAAGAAGCAATGAATATGTCTGTGCCTAGATTATGGTCTCTATGAAATAAACCAGAGCTCCTTGGAGGAATGGCTGTTTCCTGGTCTAAAACGGAAAATGTATTAGATGAGCCTCAAACATCCTATTGTACCAGAAAGCAAGAAAACCATCAAAGACTACTCAGGTTTATATAATAAAGATACAGGAGTCAGTTTAGAAACCTCCAACCCAAGTGAAACAATTTAACACTGGAAAATTGCCACAATGAACTGAAACATAGTAAATGTTAAAATTCACAAGTTCGTCATGATATTAACAACAGTAACAAAAAAACCAATTGGTTACCTTTGGAAAGTATTTAGGAAATAAGGCAGCAGTCATTTATCCTATTTTATATGAACAATACTTCAGGAAAACTAGGTTTTCTTTATAGATTTCCCACCAACTCAAAAGGAATGATATAATGTATACCACCATTTCACAACTCCTTATAAAATAATGCACCTAGGTGTGACTATTAACGAATGATAAAATCATTCGGTAAAAGACTGATAGGGAACTTTATGAAGAATGGATTAGGACCACCTAAACTCACTGACTGATCTTAATATAACAAAAGGAGACAAATATATTATGTACCTCAGTGCGAGGCAATAAGAAGAAATAACACCTATGAAGAATTCTTCCAAAAGGAAAGAATTTGAATCTGCTTAATGATGTAGATCTACCTACCAGTTTATAGAAAATACAAGAGAGGAACTTTGTTTTTTTGAGAGGTATTTTTTAAAAATTCAATGATACCAAAATGAGGGAAATTCTAAAGGAAAAGTGTTCTGGTTCCTCCCATGACTAAAAAAAAAAAAAAAAAAACAACAACACTGGAAGAAAATCTACAGATTTAAAGAAATTTGAGACATAACAACCAAATGCAATGTGTGGATTCTGTTTGGATCTTGCCAAGTTAAAAACAAAGCAGCTGGAAAAATAATTAAGAAGGGATCAAAGAAATCTGAGCACTGACTAGACTTGAGACTAAAGAATTATTAATATTTAATGTATAATAACTGTATTGTTTTTGTGCTTTAAAATTCTCATTTAAAATCTAAAGTGAAAAATTTTAATCTCATATTTTAGAGATAATACTAAATTATTTACAGATATTACGTTTAGAATTTGCTTCAAAATAAGAGAATAGAGAGACAAATCAACAAAACCAAAAGTTGGTTCTTTGAAAAGACAAACAAAACTGACAAACCTTTAGCTAGATTGAGGGAAAAAAATAATTCAAATTACTAAGATCAGAAAGAAAGCAGGGACATTACTACTGATGTTATGGAAGTAAAAAAGATTACTTTTATGGAAGTAAAAAAGAGAATATACTATGACCAAGTAGTTGCCAGTAAATTGGATAACCCATATGAATTAAATTCTAGAAATACACAATAAACCAAAAGTTAATCTTGAAGAAGTAACAAATCAAATTAGACTTATAACTAGTAAAGAAACTGACTCAATTACAAAAACCTCCCCAACATTTAAAGAATTAATTCTTCCCAAACTTTTCCAAAATTAAAGAGGAGGACTCCTCTTTCCTATTTCCTAATTCATTCTGAGGCCATCATTACCCCAAAACCAATGCCAGATAGACACTACAAGAAAACAAAAATACATATCAACATTATGAATACTGATGCAAAAAACTTCAACAAAATACTAGCAAATCAAATTCAGGAACATATTAAAAGCATTAAACACCATGACCAAGACAGATTTATTCCTGGAATGTAAGAATGACTCAAAACATAAAGATCAATGTAACTCACATTATTGACATGGAGGGAAAAAAACCAATCATTTCATTTGATGCAGAAAAAGCATTTGACAAAATTCACTACACTTTCATGATTAAAAAGAACAATAGTAAACTAGGGGAAGGAAACTTCCTTAAAATAATAAAGGTGGTATATGAAAAACCCACAGCTAACATCATACTCATGGTGAATGACTAAAAGCTTTTCCCCTAGGATCAGGAACAAAGATGATATCCAATTTCACTGCTTCTATTCAACACAGTATTGGCAGTTCAAGCTAGAGCAATTAAGCAAGAAAAAGAAATAAAGACATCTAAACGGGAAAGGCAGAAATCAAATTATCTCTTTGCAGATGACGTCTTTTATGTACAAAACCCTAAAGATTTCACACCAAAAAAACAACTGTTAGAGCTATTGAATGAATTCAGCAGACTTGTGGGATACAAAAATCACACAAAAATAGGTTGCATTTCTAAACACTAACAATGAACATTCAGAAAGGAAATCCTCTGTTAAGACAATTCCGTTTACAACATCAAAAAGAATAAAACACTTAGGAATAAACAACCAAGGAGGTGAAAGACTTGTACAATAAAAACTACAAAACATCGCTAAAATTAAAGACATAAAAGATATTCCATTATACGGTAAGGCTTAATATTGTTAAGATGACAATACTGCCCCCAATAATCTACAGATTCAATGCAATTCCTATTAGAACCCCAACAGCATGTTTTGCAGGAATAGAAATACCTGTCCTAAAATTTGCATGGAATCTCGAGGGACCCTGAATAGCCAAAACAATCTTGAAAAAGTTGGAGGACTCATACTTCCTGATTTCAAAATTTACTAGAAAACAACAGTAATCAAAACAGTGGCACTGGCATAAAGACATACAGACCAATGGAACAGAGAACCCAGAAATAAATCCTCATATGTATTGTCAATTTTTGACAAGGACAAGATCACCATTCAATAGGAAAAAGACAGATTTTGACAAATAGTACTATGGAAACGATATCCACATGCAAAGGATGAATTTGGAATCTTACACCATGTGCAAATATTAACGCAAAATAAATCAGACCTAAATATTAAGAGCTAAAAGGATAAACTCTTAGAAGAAAACGGGAAAATCTTCATGACTCTTAGTCAATGATTTGTTGAATATGATACCAAATGCACAAAAAAAAAAAAAAAAAATGAAAAAATGGGACTTCACCAAAATTAAAAACTTATGTCTTAAAGGACACTATCAAAAATGCAAAAACCACCAACAGAATAGAATATCTGCAAATCACACATCTGATAAAGGATTACTATCCAGAATACATTAAAAAAAAAACTTCCTACAACTCAATAAACCCATTTAAAAAATGGGCAAAGGACTTGAACAGGTATTTCTCCAAAGGAGATATATAAATGGTCAATAAGCACATGAAAATACCCCTTCCTCACACCCATTAGGATGGCTATTATAAAAACAACAACACACACGAAAATATCAGTATTGGAGGATGAGGAAAGACTGGTACACTCCTGCATTGCTGGTAGGTATATAAATGGTATAGCTTCTGAGGAAAACAGTCTGGCAATTCCTCAAACACTTAAACATAGAATTACCATATAATTCAGCAATTCCACTCCTAGCTAATGTTCTTAGCATTGTTCTTAATAGCAAAAAGGTGGAACCCAGATGTCCACGGTCAGGTGAATGAATAAACAAAATGTGGTATATACAATGGAATATTATTCAGCCTTAAAAAGGAATTTAAGATATACAACATGAATGAATCTTAAAAACGTTATGCAGAGTAAAATAAGCCAGATACAAAGAACAAATATGTTATGCTTACACTTATACGAAGTACCTAGGATAAACAAATTCACAAACAGAACGTAGAGCTCACCACAAGCTGGGGGTTTAGGGGATGGAGTTTGGTGGATAGTTTGAGATGAAATTCTGGAAATGGATAGTGGTGGTTGCACAACAATGTTAATATACTGAATGCCACTGAATCACATACTTACAAATGGTTAAATGGTAAACTTTATGTATATTTTTCCAAAGAAAAAAATTTAGTCAGCTTTGGTTCAAGTCACAGTACCGACTTTCAAAACACAGGCCATAACTTCCAACATTTGACAGGAAACCCATGGGAATTAGCAAGTCAGTTGATAACTCATGTACTTTGTGAATATGAAGTACAATTACATTTTATTCCAAAGATACAACTGAGTCAGATTTAAACCAAATCTGTATATTGTTACCATATTGAGATCTGCTTTGCAAGAAATTACCTGGAACCTCGAGATTGAACTTGTTTTGCACGTTTGAAATAGTAAATTGCATTTACTCACAACTCATTCTTGTGACGATATTTGTGTAGGAATTTGTGATTTACACTCATTTTATAAGTTAATTCACTTTTTATGATGCAATTAATAACTTCGCCTGTATTTGAATGGCTTGAAATTACCAAGACACTCCCCTTTGGTCTTGACTTTCTCCCTACAGGCCAGTTTATAGTACTAAACTTTGTGACCATGACATTTAATTCTAAAAAGCTAACAAAGCTAACACATACATATTTTCCTCTATGCCAAGCAGATATTAACGGCATTCCTTTTGTGAGCCATGGCCAATGACAAATATATGGAAAGACCTGAATCTAGTGGCCTCACTCCACTCCAATGAGTCTGTTTATGAGACACTGCAAAATAAGACTTAGCCTGCTATGGATTTTCTGAAAGCCAGGCATTGTGTGGGTAGTGTTTAGGCGTAATTAACATGGGCTTTTTGCTTCTTTAAAGCAATGAAAAGAACCCTAAAGAGTAGGCAAAGAATATGATGTAATACACAAAAAAAGAAAATTAAATGGCCAATAAAATATCTGAAAACATGTTCAACCTGAGACAAAAGAAATACAAGCTGCCATTTTTTCATATCAAAAGTTGATGGATAAAGGAAAAGAACACGCTCATGCATTTATTTTTCATGAATGTCAATTCCTGCATACACTCTTTGACCTATCCATATTCACTGCAAGGGATTTGTACTTGGATATACCTGAAAAAGTATGTGATGTGCGTTGATTTTCATAGCAGCCTTTTTTTGTAATGTTTTTGCAAAAGACTGAGAAATAAATGAGCATTAAGAACATTCCTGTCATAGAATGTGACTAAAGCTGTTCAAAAGAGTAATATGGAAATGTTAAGTTACCGATTACGTAGCGTAACACCTTCGTGTAAACTTGATACAAATATATAATCATATATATAAACTTTAATATAAACTGAATGCATATATGTGAATGTGTATGTATGTACGCGGCTAATCTTTTCTGCAAGCGCATACAAAAGACAATAGTAGTTACCCTTAGGCAGGCCGTGGGGCAGTCTTTCCCCTTTATTCCATTCTGTCCCACTTACATTTCTATCGTGGGCACTGTTTCTGCTCCTCTCCCCGCCCCTGCCTTGCTCGCCCCAGTGAGAAAGTGCCCACTGAGTGCCAATCCTGAGTTTGTTTCAGGAGCCACTTGAGTTCAGTGCTGTAAATGCTCATGGCTGGAAGGCACAGACGGACGGCCCTCAGATCTGCCGGCATCCTGGGAGGCCTCGAAAAACGCTGATACCTGGTCCGATTCCAGACTCTGGCATGATTAGTATGAGGTGCATCCTCACACTGCGATTCCAAAAACCTCCCCAGGTGATTCAAACATGAAACTGGTGAGAACCACCAGCATGTATCACTCTAATGATTTCTCAATGACAAATAATGAGCTAATGAATGGGCCACGTGAGAGCAAGAATCAAGTGTCTGAGACCATGGGCAGAGTCACCAGCGGTACCAGTACACATGAGGAATTTCAGGCCCAAATGAAGGGTACATCAACATGGCATCCCCTCCTGCGGTGCCAACACTTAGCTTTTAGGGATTTTTGTAGCCTTAGCTGACTAAAGCATGTCCCATTTGTAGGGACTGTGGACTATTTGGTTTATATCCATGCTGTTTTTAAGAATTAGTTTTAAGCAACACTGTCACCTTACGCTAGCTTTTTACAAATTTAAATTAACAGCAAAAAAGATAGGGATCTCTATCCAAATACCACATATTCCATGAAAGCCCATGTTGGTCTTCTGTGAAAATTTTTAGCTACATTTTCAAAGAATCACAACTTGGTAATATTTTTCTTTAAGGGTGAAAAATATGTAAGTACTTCTGAAGAACCAATTAGCAAACAAGCTCTGTTACTAACTCTAGGATTAATTTTCCCATTAAGCTAGGTAACAGCCATATAAAATAGATTTATTTATTTATTTTTTTGCAAGAATATATCTGACCGAAAGGAAGGGAAGAATAGCAAATTCCAGAAAGAATTGCTACATAAAAATATTCACAAATTTAGACATACTCTACATGGCTGCTATCATTGAGGCAAGTTTTCTTTAGATTAAATGATTTATTTACAGAAAATCTTCTCAAGTATAAAATATATGCATAAATGCACACACTGCCTCTCAAGATAAAAGCAGTCTTAATAAAAAGTCTTAGTCTTCTATATATACCTTGTAATTAATATAGTAAAAAGAGCTCAACTCGAGGGTCTTGATGGACACAATTTTAGTTTTCAAAATATAATCTGAGTATAGAACTCTTTAAAAGTAATATCTGAAGAGTTAGCCATCATATGGTTTTATTTTATTACAAGATATTTGAAATTT
Source organism: Eidolon dupreanum (assembly GCA_028627145.1). NCBI lineage: Eukaryota > Metazoa > Chordata > Mammalia > Chiroptera > Pteropodidae > Eidolon > Eidolon dupreanum. The sequence goes on from CM053507.1 coordinate 3,547,864, forward strand.
TGGCCAGATAGTTGTGACAGAAAACCAGCGTCATACCAAAAATACAGTTTCAATTACTTTATCAAGCAAATAAAACAATCTTCATTTATTTGCTTTTTCTAGAACTTAATGTACAGTCAAACTTTACGACAGACATGTAATTAAGCATACATACAAAAAGGAACATGTACTGAATGTTCAAAAATGAAAGTAAAAATAAATAGCAATGATAAAACTTTGAAAAAAATAATGCACATTTTAGTTGTGGAAAATAATGATTCTTAATTATATATATACATACTTATACTTAATAGAAAGCCATCTCTTTAAAATTGCACAAAACATGGGACCAATAAAGCATAACTTTTATAGCATGTAATACTATAATCCTAGGGCAATTTGTTGCTTAACTCCAGGATATAAAACACTTAGGTTTGTAATATAATAAAAGGTATGCAGTATTGTTCGAGAAAGATTGTCTTCCTCAACTCACATTAACCTGTAGTAATCCTACAAAAGGCTGTACAGGAGATTTCATAAAAAGAAATATTAAACAATTATTGTGCCCACTCCATGCTGACTGAGCAGCCAAAATGGGCTTCAAAGTAAACATGGTGAGACATTTAATATTTTGGCTACTTTCTTTTACCAAAGATCGTTTCTTTGTTCTATAAAATCACTTTGTTTTAAGCATGATTGGCAATCTCAACATAAGAAAATCCTGGCAAAATGGTCAGAGTTTTTGCTTGCCTTACTTTCATGAATAAAATATTTCAGGAGTTAATTTATAGAAAAGAAACATTAATGCTGAATTCACTTGCAACTTATCAGGAGCGTTAACCCATTTTTTAAAATATCCTGTTTAAACTTCTCTGTAAGAAAATCAAAGGTAACATTTCCATTTGTATTATGGCACAGTTCTCAATTCAGATAAAAATACACTTTCGGGAACCAGAAAAGATTGCACGAAGGTTAGGGGTAACCTGAACACCTCTTCATGAAAAACACTCAAGTCCTCTAGGGTAATAAAAAAATATGTCTGCAGACTTACTTGTAAATATTTACATTTGAAACAGAAACATGAGTTAGCTCTTCAGCTGCCCAACACCAACGACTCAAGGGCGTTTCAAAAGGTGTGATAATGTGTCCACACCTGAATGCATAGAATGCAGTAAAAATTATGTTTCTTCAGTCTGTCACCTATCATACGTATTAAACAAAATTGTTTACATTTTGAAAGCTGTACAACCAAAAGAAGTGAGCAAATATTTTTATTATCTCACATAAAATATACTTTAAGTACTACTGATTTCACTCATTTGTTCGACAACCTGTCCTAAAATCTCATCGACGACATCGACATCATAATTCACTTGCTGAAGATCGAGGTCAGGTACAATCATGGCCAGCAGCTGTCCTACATTAACGCGAAGAGATCGGAGTTTGAGGCTGCAAATGCAAATATCACAACCATTAGATGAACATGGTAATACATTTTAATATTCATGTTGGCCTTAATATGTAAGTGAAACATTAATCCACTTTATTTAATAGTTCATAATTAAATGTGGTAAGTACTTATCTGATGGTAAGTAGTGTTTCACAGAACTAGTATCTGTTTGGTTCCACCTAATACAATTTTCATTTGAAACTGAAGAAAACATGAACTGGTAAAAAATATAAATTATAAGGTGCTATTTACAATTCAAAATATTGTTATCACCTGGAAAACCAGTGCTATACTAGTGAAAATACTTGGTCTAAGAATAGGAATGCCTCTTTTTTGAATTTCAGCTTCCTTTTGAGGAAAAAAACTGAACTGCTCCCTAAAAACATGTTCTATGAGATACTCATTGTTGTGTAAGAGGAAACAAATGGTTCTGTGGTCAAATAAGCTTATAAAACATTGAGTCAAATAATGTTAAATAAGACTTAAAAGGCAAAACTTCTCTGAACCTTTCATATACTAAAATTCGCTAATTATTCATTTGCCTATGCATTTACAGGGAAGTGTTTTGCGGAAACACTGGGAAATCCTGGATGAAATCATCAACCCTTCCAAATTCATACACATGTACCTGAATATGAACATTCCAGGCTTGAAATACCTACAACTGTACTGCAACCACTGCCTTTGCTTCAAAGACTGAGTGAAACACACGCACAAGAGAACGTTACAGCGGTTCTTGTTCTGTGTCCCTCTCAAATGAAAAGTCCACACTCAGTCTATGCACACTGATCTTTCTAGGTTGGAAATCTCGGAAGGGGCAAGATGCTCATCCTTGGGTTGACAATGCAAAAAAATTTAATTTTAAAAATGTTTTGTTGTCTACAGCCATGCCACCCTGAACAAGCCCGATACCGTCTGATCAGGAAACTATGCAGGGTCGGACCTGGTTAGTACTTGGATGGGATACCACCTAGCAAGACCAGGTGCTGTAGGCATAAAAAGTAAAAAAATAAAGGATTGTAAGCTGACAAGGTCTTTGCAATCTGTGAGGTCAAGCAAGGGTTGCCTCGTCTAAAAAAAAAAAAAGTTTTGTTGGCTTGCATGCTAAGATTCTACTGGGTCTTTGATAAAATTTTACATCATTCTCATGCCAGCTGTTTTTATCCAAGCTTTCCCATTCATCTTCCATCAGACGCCTATGGTCCAAATATTTCTCTGGGTTGCTTTGCAGAAATTAACCATCCCATGTCCTACCAAAAATATCCCCTTTGTCATAACCAACCTTTTATCTACATGAAAAGTACACAAAAGACTAGTGTGACCCCCTCAACCATGCTTTTTTGGAAGTCTTTAACTGTCCCTAGCTAATTCTTCCCATTGACCAGACATGTCACATATTCCTATTTTTAGTGTATAAAACACCACTGTCCAAGAGAATATATTGTGAGCTCCATATACACTTTAAAATATTCAAATAGGTCAAATAAAAAGTAAAATGAAACAATAAAGTTTAGTTACATATTATAGTTAATCCCATGTAGCTAAAAATATGATTTCATCATATAATCAAATTATTTTTAATGAGATATTTTACATTCTTTTTTTTTTTCACACTACAGCTTCAAACTTTAGCATGTATTTTACACTTAAAGCACACCTCAATTCAGACTAGCTGGAATTCAAGTGTCAGTAGCCACATGTGGCTTTACTATTTTGGAAAGCAGAGGTGTAAAAGATCATCAGTTACTCAAAGATTAGTGTGCAAAAGAATCCTCTGGGAGATCGTTCCAAAGTTTCCATTTTAACAAATTGCACTAAGGCCCAAGGATCTGCATTTCTACAGGCACCATAGATGCTGTGGTTCCCATTTTTAGAAACACTGGTTGGAAGTTTTTTCTGACTTCTTGCCCTCCATACTTGTAACACTCAACTTTTTCTATTTCCATGAACGGATTTAACGGAATCCTTCAAAAACTTAAGCCAAAAATCAAAGTAATAATACAACTGATGTCAAGTGAGGATGGTAGGAGATTATTTCTCAACAACAGTTCCTTTTGAGTGTGAAACTCTACCACATTAGCAGGAAGAGCTGCATGATTTTAGTGAACATTCATTATGAATAAGGAGCCTGTGTCTCTTAATGCGCAGTAATC
>CM053507.1:3551945-3620660 GCA_028627145.1 Eidolon dupreanum
TTGATTTCAGAGAAGCGTCAGCTGCGGACACACTACTGCAGATGACCGGGCACTAATTATTTTCCCGCCACACACTGACCAACACTCACTTCTTTTTGTAGGTTTTTTCATAAGTGGGATGCACCAGATCCTCATCTTCGGGTTCTTCTGGAACATCACAATTTCTAGTCAGAAAAATCACATGGGAATAACAGGTCACCGGTGCCTATTCATACACCCTGAACAGCATTTTCTGCCTTCCCAGAAAGGGTGCTACCAGCTGTACGGTACCTGAACTGTGGGTCAGGGTTATTGGAGCAGTACCATTTTTCGGGAAGCTGGTCTATCCCATCCGGTAATTTTCGCCACTTCAGACAGGAATCACACTGAACCCATGTCTGATCGGGACTTTTTCTGTAACAAAATCATCACCAGATGTAAGCACGGAAACACAGATGCTAAGTACCTTCCCACTGGATTGTTTACATAATTTCCATCACAAAATGTCCCTATTATTTAATTCTGTCCCTGAAAATTCTGTGACATCATTATTGTGTATAGTAAGTTAAATTTTTACAAACAACAATTTTGGTTACTTTCAAAAGGTGAAAAAATCACGGGTCAATTTAAACAGTGACTTAAATGTACTGTTTAATATCATTACTATTAAATTTGTTCAATAATAAAAACTCAAACAACTTAAAGTATTTCAAATGCCTTGCGCTGAAATTTACATAAAGTTAGCATCTACAATGTCAAGTCTAGTTTATTTTTGTAGATTAGCACAATAAACCACTCAAGTACAGAAAAGAGACAAGTTGTATTACTTACAGTTTAAGCACTTTTAATAACTGTATTTACATTTTTACCCTCTATTATAGGAAATCTCTGAATAACTAAAATCTGTATATTCTTTGTTTATAAGATACTTTCATACTCTTATCATTTAAAAATTACAATGATCTGTGGAACCAATCTCTAGAGCGACTTTGTTTCTTCCAGTTTTAACTGATCTCAGGGGTGTCCGTGAGGTGTAGAGGAGGAAGGGACAGAGATGCTGACGGAGCAGGGCCAAGAGAATACCCTCCAGCATGGCCTGTGATCCAGATATTAGGGACTATGCCTGTCACTTGTGGGTGCCCTTTGTTGCTGTTTGTGTTTTTGAATAAATCTGAAATGTTGGCCAACAGAGACATGAAACAAACGAAATTACAATGATCGTATTAAGAATTGATGTAGACTCATTTAACATAGGAAAACTTCACCTAAATGCCAATAATTCTTTAAATCTAGTTTTTAAAAAATGCACTTACAACTACATAAAATTTGAAATAATCCAGAAATTTACAAAGGAAATTATAAACTCCTTGTTTTAGGAAGTTACATTATGCATGTGTTAGGGACATACACACAAAATACAATGGGAAATCATTAACGTACTGAGTTGTAGCTTTGTTTTTCATCATGTAACTTGAGTATCTTTCCATTAGCACAGTTGTTATTCACAGGACTGTTACTATGTGCTAACTGTGTTTCTGAGTGCTTCTCAAGCTTCATATCTTTTACAACTCCAGGGCGTAGGGCGTAAGTGCTATTAATGTTCCCATTTTACAAATGAGAACACAGAAGCTTTTAAGAGGCCAAGTAACATGTTCAATGTCACATAGTTACTTAAGTAGCAGAACTAGAATCTAAACTCAAGTCTGGCTTTTCATTCATGATCCTATTCAACAAGACCACGGTTTTTCAAACTATGAGATGCCACCCATTAGTGGATTGCTTAATTAATTTAAGAGGTCAAGATTTGCACTTTTAAAATGAAAGCAACACAAAATACATGAACAATACTGTTTTGTGAATCTTTTCTGTATATATACATAAATATAAATGTATATATTTATTCATTTTACAGTATGCTGATTTTAGTATTTATTTCTTACTATAGGTTACAGTCAACTGCGAACACTACGCAATCACTGTACCCTCTAATATCACATCTTGATATTAGAGAATGCTGATTTTTTTTAGCAGAACTAGCCTTTTAATTGTTTCACTACTCAAAAAAGCTTCATTTTTTAATTTAGCCTTCTGACTCTGTGCTTCTGCCTTCAACACTCTCACAATGATTTTCTGCTCCTCAATAGGAAAGCGCGCCTGATCCTGTCAGGAACACATTTAGCACACATGGATCCAGCGCAGGCCCTGCTGACGTGTTTTTTCGTTTTTGTTTTTGAACTTTAACCTCATTAGAACTGAGGTCTCAGAACATGACCTCTGCGAAGTCGGCCTGGGCGCACGCCGCGTGCAGATCTTGGCGCTTTCTCAACCTTCTTGGTAGAAAAGTAAATGATCCTATTGCTGGGGTTCAGGGCAGCCTCGTTTTGTTAGCGGCTGTATTATAGGCGAGCCTCCAACGGTATGTCAAACGCTGGACCATTCTGAATGCCTGCAGACGCCATCCCTGAATGAGAATGTTGATTTTTTTTTTAATGTACTTACTGTATATCTTCAACTGGCAAATTTAGAGGATAGTCTGCATTTTTCTTCACTTTCATTTCATTCCAGTAATCATTCAGTTTATCTCCAAGTGCTGCTATTGTAAGCCTTAAAAAGTAAATTATAAAATTCATTTAAGAAAAAAGAATGATAAAGATTAAATCTTTGTCAAACACAGAGAAAGCATAAATAACCTAGTAATGAGTATGTGGACGCTGAGGGGGAAGGGACAACTCCAAAAGGTCCAGCTTGCAAAGAATGCCAAACGATGACCGTTTTCTATAAGCACCTTGGTAAGTTCCTAGAGAAGAGCCAGGACCATCTAGGAAATAAGACACAAAATGATACTTTGTGTCCCCTGTTGTTAAAGTACATTGTCAACCAATTACTGGGAGAACTGCAGGCTCTGAATTTCAACCCCAACCTGACAAGGTTCAAATCGGAACTCATTCTTTTGGTTTATGAAAGTATATGATCATTACCAGCAAGTGTACTTACTTCATATAGCTTCTGTCCCACAATTAAGACTTTCACTTCTTCCACAATAAGAAATTAAAAAGCAAATCAACTGGACCTACTGAGATACCTAAGACTACGGCCATAACTCTTCATCTCTTGCTCATCACCTCTATTCCTCAGTCCAGGAGATGCGCCCACTTCTGTGGAGAACGCACCTCAGCGTGGAACTGCAGTGTCACAGGGGTGGGCGCTGACTTGGTAAGGCCTAATTTTTTTCAAAAATGATCAACAATTTTCACATCCACCGATTTATAAGAGCTCTAACCTCCCTATATCTTGCCAACATTTGTTGTTTTACTCTTGTAGGCAATTTTTCCATTTTTGCCCATTTCGATTAATATTTTTTTTGTGTCAAGTTAAAGAAACCTGTCTAAAGGTTATGTAAATATTGTTTCCATCTTGTTTTTGCCCTTCTCATTTAGGTCTACAATCTACCTGGAACTTTTTTTTTTCATTTGAGAGGTAGGAGTTAAAGTTCATTTTATCTATATAGATGGCCAGCTGACCCAGCATTTTTGGAAAGATGATCATTTTCTTACTACGCAAAATGTATCCTGTCATAAACCAGGTGACTGTATGTATGAAAAGTGGGGGTTTGCTTTGGCTTCTCTACTTCACTAGACTGTCTTTCATTCATACTCATTTCTTAGTTGATACAGCTTTATATATGTTGACACTTAGTAGTGTCAATCCTATCTATTGCTTTATTATTCAATGATTGCCTTAACTATCTTTGCTCTTCTAACTCTCCACATAAAGTTTAGAATAAGCCTATTCATATATCGACACTCATTCACACACACCTACTGGTTTTTTGTTTTTAACTGGAATTCCATTTAATTATTTTGGAAAAAAAATCAACATTTTATATCTAGTATTCCAATTCTTGAAACTGGTATACCTTATCAGATCTTAAATTTAATTCCACAATGTTTTGTAATTTTCAGTGTGTTCAGGTCTTTGTATGTTTTATTTACTCTGTATTTATTTTTTTGATGCTATTATAAATTATTTTTAAAAATTTCATGTAGTTTTTCTGTTGTTACTGACATACAGAAATAAAAGTGATTTCTGAATACTTATCTAATAACCTCAGAATACATGTTACTTGTTCCTATATGAATTCCAATTGCAGATTATTTTGGACTTTTTATATACTTAATTATCATCATCTACGGAAAACAGTTTTCTTCCTTTCTAACCCTTGTACCTTTCATTTCTTTCTCTTGTCTTATTGTACTGGCTATTTCCTCCAGAACAATGGTGAATTGCTAATATCCTTCTCTCATTCTCACTCTTGGGCGGGGCAGCTATCTAATTCACCACTGGAAATGATGCTTCCTGTTTTTTGTAAATACTCTGTATTGTTACTAGGTGCTTTCTTCCAATGATTTTGTAAATATTCCCTTTTTTCCTAAGTCACAAATAGGTGTGATTTAGAAAAAAGTAATTTTCACCATTTTAGGTGCTATAAACATGTTCCTTTGATATCAAATCAATTTTTAGAAAGCTTACCACATATTAAATTCAAACATATAAAGAAGTAGTACAAGTCCTACACAGATCTTTAAAGGTTTTATGAGGCCACATATCTTTGGTAGTAAACTCATAAATACAAGAAAGGAAATTTCTGTACCTATGAAAATAACCATGTGAGTTTCATTTTCTAACATCGATTGATGAATAACACTGATTTCTTAATATTAAAAACCACCCATGCCGTCTTGGAATACAATCCATTTGGTTTTAATGTATTATCCTTTTTATATGTCACTGGATGGTTTTAGCAATTATTTTAATTAAGAGTTTTACATCTCGATCATGAGAGATTGACATAAATTTCCTTTCTTATAATTTATTCATGAGTTCACAACCAAAGTTATATTGCCTCATAAAACCTTTGAAGAGTCTGTGTAGGACTTGTGCCACTTCTTCCTTAAATGTTTGAATTTAATATGTGGTTAAGTTCTCTAAAAATTGATTCACCATCGAAGGAATGTGTTCATATCACCTATAATGGGGAACTCATTCATGCTATCCCTCTGATCAAGGTTTTGTCTGTGGATCTATGGTAACATCCTCTTGTTCATTTCTGACACTGACAATGTTTTCTCCTGCGGTTCCTGAGTCTTGCCGAATGCATACAGACTTTATTAATCTTATTAAAGAACAACTTTCAGCTTTTTGATTGTGTCAGCTCCAATCCCAGTCTTCCTTAGTTTTGTGATACTAGAGCTCGATCCTGTAAACGTTTACCCTTTGCCAGCCTGAGGAATGCTGGGTTAAGAGGGAGTGAACCTGCCAGGCGACAGCAGCAGGACACTTGTCTTTCAGGTTCTGGTACCCACTGTTACTCCTCAACTGGAACCCAGTGGCCTCCCTAAGGAGCTCCAGCTGTGCGCTTAGGCCATGCTCTGCCCTCCAGCAAGAGACCAGTTCTAGCAGACCTGGATCTCAGGTAGACAGATCTCTTCACACCACCGCCAGCTCACCCACAGCCTCTGGCAACAGCAGGCCACATGTACAGACCTACACCGGCCAGGCCATCTGGCAAGGTTCTTGCCATGGCAGGTAGCTTGGTCCTTTTTGTCATGACCTCTATTAAGAGATCTGAATCTCTGACTTCAGGGACAGAAGGCCTTTCTCCTAGTTCCTTTACTGTCTATTCTTTTTCAATCTAGAGATAACACCTGCTCTTTTGTACCTGCTTGTTCTGGACACCTACTCCTTTTAGTAATCACCTTCTACTATTCCAAACTCTTAAGATATATTTATTTTTTCTTGCATGTGTTTCCTAATTCACTGATTTTGCTCTTATCTTTATGCCCTTCCTCTGTTTTATGGCATTTGCCTTTACTACAAATATTTATATATCATTTGCATTCTATTCCATAATATATGTTCATTAGGACTGTTTGTGCTTCCTAAATTTACAAGTGACATCAATAGTCATATTTATTCTACGGCTTCTAACCACTCTTAAAAGATATGAGTCTTTCTGTCTAAGGTACATAGAACAAAATTATCTTAAAATTCCTATCTATCTAAGTACAAAGTGTCAGGATTTTGTGATTACACAAAAAAACGCTGATACCAAGAAAGCAGGGACTTTATATTTTCTATGAATCTCTGAAATATGTCATCAATAAAGAGAGGGGAGAATAAATTTCTACTTGTGAGGAGAGAGAATTCCTAAGATGAAAGATGATGTGTAAATGTGTTTTCTGTGCAAGCTTTTCACCTACCCATTTTCTTCAAGTTCTATAATGTAAAAACATCCATAAGATAGAAAAAAGTCAGCTTAGAAAAAGTTGTGAAAGTATTTCCAAAATAAACAGTAAAAAGTCAATAATTTAAATAGTTAACATACCTGTACTCATTAGTATAGTCAAAATCTTGTTTATTATGAGTTGGCTTTAGGAAATTACACTCTATAATTCCCACTACTCCAACACCCATGTTGTTTGCCTGAAAATGAAAATGGCATTTTACGCATAAGATATGATGCTCTTAATAATTACCCATCCACAAAAATTTATAATTTGTATGAAACATTTTCCTATGTCTCATCTCATAAGATTCTTATGAAATTTAGACAGAAAAACGGTGTCTGGTGGGTAATTTACTTTTCTGGGAATTAATCCTCAATATATTAGAGCTTTCCTCTAAAACCACTTTCACTGTTGTCAGGTACCCATGTGGACAAGTTTTATCACCCTCAACTTTACACAAGGGAAAAAAGACCACCTCTACTGGGATGTAACTTCTTAGGTAGCAGAAACCACAACTAACTCCTTTCTATATTCACAGTGACTAGCAAAGGCTCTGGCATATAATGTTCCATAAGTTTGTTAGATAAAAATTAAAATCATTTATTCAGATTTACACACCAAGTTGTTAACAGCAATGAAATAAAAACCCAGGTCAGTTAAATGAAAGTTATTTTTAAACTCTGCTAGCTAAAATACTGAACTCAAAGCATGTGAGTCATATTCTGGTTATCTACATGACTATCAAGCATATTTTGTTCATGATTGCAGCTTACTTGAGTCTACATACAAAATGTGAAAAAATATGTAACTTATGAAACTTTTCATAACTGCAGATGAAACCGTATAAATCTAATCATAATCCTACTCTATTAAAAACCACCAGTGGTTCTACATCTCATACCATTTGTAAATCCTTCAATTTGTAGTTTTGTTTACCTTCTTTCCAGCCTCATCTTCCTATCTCTCCCATTACTCTATTTCCCACTTGTCATCTGGTCCAGGCACAGCAAATTATTCCCTTAGTGATGTCACAGTCTCAGAAGCTTCTTTCCTTTCCTTTGCAGATGTTCTTTCCTCTGCCTGGAAAGCCCCTGCCAGACTTTCCAACAAAGTACAGTCAACCGAGATTCATCTCAATCACCACTTTTTCCAAAGAGCCTTTTCTGATGCTCTAAGGATGTACCACATCCCCCTCACCAAGCTGAGCTGAAGACATGCTCTGCATCTTATCTTTTTATGTTGAGTATCTAGCATGGCAAATCATACCAGGTATTGGATATGTACTTATTAAATGTGTACTGAATCCAATGAATGCAAATATTAGGCCTAATCCATAATCTGGTAAAGAAAAACGTTAAAAGTTGGTTGTAAAAGCCTATTTTTCATAAGGTCAAGCTTAATCAGAAACTATACATAATGCAAATTTTACTGGTTAGGAAAAAGGGAACATATCTTACTTAAGTCAGAGTCATAAATGGAAAAAGAAAAAAATAATTTACATTCTGTAGCAGATACAATATTTCTTTTGAATTCTAAAGCACCTGAGAAATCAAAGCACTTGAGAAATCAAAGCACTTGAGAAATCAGGCCCATTACCAAAAATGCATTTCCAATTAACAGTGAAATTCAGAAACTTTAATAATAGACTATTTCTGATAAAAAATTACCATTCCTATTATAAATGAAAATTAACATTTTAAATAAAAGTTGTTGATAGCTCATATCGTGGCTGCCAGATTTTTGGATTTATCTGTTGACTAAAATTAGTGATTACAAAGAGCTCAACAAAGTTCATTTACTTTTAGTACATTCTGAGCTCATGCCATGTAAATTATGTAAGAGTTACAAACCCAATGAACAATATTCAAGATAAACCCACACTATCTTACTGTATAGAGCTCACATCATTCTATGAAGAATTTAGAACGAAAGAAGATGAATAGAAAGTCATTGAACTGGAAAACAAAAATATACCTAGACTTAAAACCTTTGAAAAGTTGACCTTCAGTTGCTTCCATGTCTTGGCCACTGTGAGCAATGCTGCTATGAACATCGGAGTGTATATATCTTTGCAGATCAATGTTTTCAAGTTTTTTGGTTAAATACCCGGAAGAGGGATTGCTGGGTCATATGGTAATTCTATTCTTAGTTTTTTAAGGATAAGAAGATGTGGCATATATACACAATGGAATATTATTCAACCATAAAAAAAGATGAAATCCTGTCAAGTGGGGATCCTGACATTATTATGCTAAGTGAAATAAGTCAAAGTTGAGAACCATATGATTTCACTTATATGTGGGATATAAAACTAAAAGTAACAAACATGACAAACAAACAGAGATTCATGGACACAGTCTATCAGTGGTTACCAGAGGGAAGGTGGGGAGGGGAGAGGTAGCTGGGGTAAGAAGAATCAAATATATGGTGGCAGAAGGAAATTTAACTTTGGCTGGTGAACACACAATGCAATATACATATGATATGACATATTACTGAATTGGACACTTGAAACCTTTTTGATTTTATTAATCAATGTCACCCAAAGAATTTTAATTTAAAAACAAGGTGACTTTCAGAATTTATCACTGAATTCTTCACACACACACACACCAAAAATAACCTTTTTGTGACAACATGTGAAAGATAAACAGATTGACACGAAACAGTGTTCATCATCCTAAATTCTACAGTGGAAGTGGTATAGGAGGAAGGCTCTAATATATTTAGGAACTAACTCCAAAAAAGTAACTCAGCTATCAGATAGTTTTTTCAAACTATTACAAGTCAGCACTAAAAAAAGCCAACCAATTTCATTCCAGCATGAAATAATCAGGGGTCCACATCTAAATGCAGACAAAAGATCTGCATCTGTGTCTGAGATCCATACTCATCAGTAGATCTATTAGGTCTTATTAGCCCGTTTCCTCATCTGCGAAACAAGAGATAAAATGTCCTGTACCCCTCATATGATTATTCAGGACCAAATAAGAAACTGATATCAAAAGTGTTTTAAGTTCAAGTGCCATATCGAGGTTATTAAAAACTGACATTTAAAAGTCATCAGGCAAAAAGCATTATTATTTCACATCTGACCCCATAACAAGACACAGACATTTTCACTTACCCTTAATTGACATCCAACTTTTTCGTAAGCTTTGATTAGTCTATTTCTGTGATACATCATTATCCCGTAATGATCTTTATTTTTGCAGTTGAATCCAAAAGTAATTCTCACTGTTTTAGTCTTAAATGTTAAGAAAAATTCTGAACACACCACCTTACTCTCTTCAAATCAATCTATTTCATTATTTATGGGTCCAAAGTGCATTAAAAAGGACAAAGTTAGAATCAGAATCTGTTAGGATAAAAGAAGAAATGGGGAAGGGGATACACCTGATTGATACAGCTCTATACGACATCACAAAAAAGAAAAGAAAGGATACTAAAAATTTGGGTCGATAAACATCACGTTCGATGTAGGCAAGACTCTTTGAAACCAGCTGTGTCTTCACTTTCTGTCCACGTAAGATGATCTGCATTCTTGGCTTTAGATATAATATACTGCAGTAAGCCTGCAAAGATACAACATCTGTCCTTTAGAAATAGTTATCTACATATCTGTTCAACACTACTTACACATGTGTTTAAAAAGAAAGCCACCACCTTGCTTTCATAAAGGACCCATCAACTCTTCAGTAAGATCACACTATAAAGTTCTATGTTAATTTGATTACTTTTCATTAAAAATAAACTCAATATATTGTAGCCAGTGAAAATAATTCACAGAAACAATCTATTAACCTATGTTAACAAGTGAAAAAAAATTACAAAACAGCACATATGGTGTGATCTAAACTTTTCTCATTTTTTTTTCCTGACTCCTGATTTTAAAATCAGTGTTCTGTCATTTATAAAACCCATTAATGATATTTTAAAACACTGTACTTCGTGGTACACTAAAACACCACCATCTGCTCTGGCTGCCTCTAGACCCATCTGATATTTGAGCAAGATTTTCTTAACAATTAGAAGATACTTCACTAATACATCGGGGTACATCAAAGGATAATAATATCTGTAAATGTCAAATGTATCCTCAGCTTGGGGTTATGGAATCTTTCAGCACAAAAATAAAGGGAAAACATAGTATGTCTTATCATAGTAACTAATAAACTTAATATTCTTATTGTAACATCATTGTTATGCTGAGATATTAATTTCCTCAATCTCAAAAAGCACCCATTTCTAAGGTTAAATCTCAGAGATATTTATCACAAAATTATAATAATGTACATCGCATCTAGTCTATACATAATTTACAGCTGTAGGATTTTAAGGTGTGTGTATTCTAAAACACTTTAGATTTAAAAAATAACTGAATTTGATATTTTTGCCTGACAATCATTACGGACGTCATAGGATACACTGATTATAGTATTCCCAATTTAATATGATAACTACATAGGGAAAGTAGTAACACTGTTAGACCTGATGACTTCACAATTAAAAAACTGATTCTAATAAAACAATCAGTGTGCTCATGAAAAGTTTAGTAAGTAGGTCTGTGTGAGATACTTTCATTTAGAGATCAATGGTAGCATTTATAACACAAGTCAGTAACACTAATTTTCATTTGATTTTCTCATTTCCACAAAGAGAGGTGGATACATACCCTAAGGGAATAGTCACTTTCGGGGGCAATTTGATCCATTCTTTCTTGCTTTTTGTACCCTTTCTTTCCTGTTGTCTCATCTAAATCTTCTGGAATTCTGATGTCATATTTATCCTTATCAAAATCAAACTCTGTTGCATTTTTGTATCTGTAAAAATAATTTTTTTTGAAGCAGCTGAATTTTAACTTCACAGCAAGATAAGCAAGAAATTACTATTAGTTAACAAAACAAAACACCCATCTGTGGTAGCGGTGGTGGGGGGAAACAAAAGAAAAAAAATGAAAGAAAAGGAATCTAGGAAAATGCCCAAAACTGAATTCACTCACACATTGCTGGTGAAAAGATCAAATGGTAGAGCAGCTATGAAAAACATCCTAGTAGTTTCTTAAAAAACTAAACATGTGACTACCATATGATTCATCAATTACATTCTTGGTCACCTACTGTAGAAAAATAAAGACTATATTCCCACAAAAACCTGTACACCAATATTTAGAGCTTTATTTGTAATAGCCGAAAATTATAAACAACCCAGATGGCCTTTAACAGGTGAATGGTTAAACACACTGCTCCAGTCGCACAATACAATACTACTTGGCAAGAAAAAGGAAGTGAACTATGAGACATGGAAAAACCTGGCTGAATCTCCAGAGAATTATGCTGAAAGAAAGAGGCCAATCCCAAACACTTTCACATTGTATGATTCCTTTTAGACAACATTCTTGAAATGACAAAATTATAGAAATGGAGAACATGTTAGAGGTTGCCAGGGATTAAGGAGGGAGTGGGCGTGGACGTTAGAAGGGCAATTTGAAAATTCTTGTGGTGATAAACACATCCTGTATCTGGACTAGTATCAATGTCAGTACTGACAGCCTAGTGAGTGTACTCTAGTTCTTTCTGCAAGATGTCACCATCGGGGGAAACTGGGGAAATGGTACATGAGATTTCTCTATTATTCTTATGACTGCACATGAATCTATAATTATCTCAAAATTAAAAGTTTAAATTAAAAAAACTGGAGGAGGAACACGGAAACAAAAGCAAGAAAAAGAAAACAGAAGAAAAAGGGAATACAGGAGAATAGAAAAGCACAGATTTAAAGCATTTTAGGTTTACCAGTATTTGTGCTTTGTTCCCATGGTTTAATATGTCTTAAGTCTCTCAATATTGCATTCATTCTAAATTTTAAAATTTTTATTTGCAAAGGATCTTATCCTCACTATAAATTCAAGCAACACAGAAGTCTTACCTATATTACCTTTCTCAACATGTGCTAAATCACATTAGCTTTAAGTAATGGACCAAACCGACAAAGATCTCTCTTTCAACTTGTAGGTTGGGACTTGGCTGGGTTTTTACCTTCTCGTGTGTGTGTGTGTGTGTGTGTGTGTGTGTGTGTGTGTGTGTGTATTTTGTTGTTGTTGTTGTTGAGGAGGAGATGGGTGGAATAACAAAGAGCAATTGAGTGCTAATGAAGACTAAATAGCAGGGCTAGGAAATTTATTTTTAGTAATATAAAATTACTGCAAATTGAAGCCAAAGTGGCCTCAATAAAATATCCTTGGGAAAAGACAAATCATTAACTATGCCACCGTCCAGTGTGTTTCTACTCCGAGTAACAATGGATGAATGTAATAAAATCATTCCTGCACACGCGCTTTACTTTCCAAATGATTAACAACTAGCAGAGGTCTATATTTACCTTCTAAGATTCCAAATGATGATCCTTGTCCCCTTCTTACCCATAATAGCATCCAGTTCTGCTAGTAATTTCTGTTCCGTAGAAAAGAGAGAATGCTCCAGAATTGCAGCAAGGCTTGCTTGTGATTCCACTAAGTTAATCATCTGTCGTATATCCTAAGTTAAGGACTCAGACCAACCACGTATTTTTTTATACTTGCAATATGGAAACCAACTCAAACAAGAGAAAAACTATTTACTAAATTACATTCTAAGTTTTAAAATGGCAGTTTGATTTCAGTTGAATACCCAGAAGGATGAAGTATGAACAAGTTTATTATCTCTAATTGTTTTCAATATTTGAAATGTGTGTATATGGAAGGTATTTTCCTAAAGATCTCTTGTTTTTCATGGTAATTAGTAAAATTTTCAGGCCAGACTGCAAGTCTTATTAGACCATGAGACTGAAGTAAAGAGGAGAGCTATGGGGAGCTCAACATAAAATGCAACCACCTAACAGTAAGGTAAGGCTTTGCATGGCACAATTCAAACAGAGAAAAGCTTAGCCCCAGATTTGAGCAGAGGCAGTGGATAGGAACAAGTGCTAAAATGGAAGGTGCGACTTAAAAAAAAAGAATCTGGAGGAGGGATGAAGGTTAGAATGGTTCGCACAATTTCTTTAGAGCTTCTCCACAGTTCCTATGTCAAAATCAAAAGGATATGATGTTTGTTGAATGCCACTATCGGGACAACAACGTGTTCTGCCTTTATGGCTTCCAAGTAGCTCTGTGACAGGAAGCCCACGCTCATGCCTTCTCCATTTTTGGTAAAAACGATTGCATCTTTACCCAAACGCATAGAACCTGACTTGAAACCATTCCCGTACAATCCAACTGGGACATGACCATTCATGGTGACTTTGTCACTGAAGCCAAAGCTAAAAAGAAAAGGAAGATTTAAAAAAATAAGTATGTATGACGTTCATGTTTTTAATTCGAAAACTGTAATATGGAAAAAGCCTGGGTTTGTATGTTGGCCTCATCCTTCCCATATGTATAATCTTGGGCAAATTACCTTTCAATCTCCCTTGATGTGTTTCCCCAGCTCTGAAATGAAGGAAACCAAGTCTAAACTATAGGGGTACTCAAGGACTACATAAGCTAAAACAGGAGCTCATTGCCTGGCACATCCTGGCTAAGCCGCTGAGTTATAATTTGGGGCTCAGGACCTTGAGATTTCTTTCACCCCATGAAATCTCTTCCTCTACGTATGTATGATTCTCTCGTTTTCAGCAAGCCTGCTATAGTATGATCACTGATGGGGTCACATTGACTTGTGGGCAGCATAAGGAACATTTGAGGAAGAGTAGAAAGGCTTCTGCTGCAAAATTCATCCTCTACCTTGTACCTGTCCTATATACTTTAGTTTCCATATTAGGCATATATGGCTTCATAATGACACCCTACTGTGCGACCCTAGAGCCCAAGGCCTTATGACTATTTTATGCTGCTTCCTCTGTATCTTTTAAAAATTACCCCCCCCCCCAAAGTAGTAAGTTTTATTGGAAATACTAGTTAAAACTAATTTACACTAAAGTATAAATAACTGATATCAATGCGCTACAATCCTATAAAGGAATAATGGAATTTCAGATAAGTCAGACATGGGGAGGGAGTGATGGGAAAAATGGTAGGGACTGCCTAATAGGTAGAAAATGATGGACAATTTAGAGAACAGAACACACTGTAGGTGTAGCATTTCATGTTTAAAAAATAAAAACTATGGGAAATAAGTATGACACATGGAAACCCTTTTACATACCTTAGCATTTTATGTAATTTATCTGAAGTCATACCATTCCCATTATCGGTGAATGTCAAGCATATCTGCTTATTTATCACTGTTTTGTCAATCCATATCTGTTTAGCATTCACATCAGGATCATATGCATTATCTAAGAAGCAAAAGTTTTGAGAAATTTTCAGTTTGCATTTTAAAGAAAGCAATTAGTTCAGAACAATCCTTTAACAAACAACACAATAACATTTTAAGGACGTGTAAAAAGTTGAAATGTTTAAGAACTCCTAAGATTTGAAAACATGAAGCTAACAAACTGTATCCTGCTATATATCGTTCACTGACAATTCAGAATTAACTCTTTCCGAAGCCCTCCATTAATTACATGACAAGTAAAGACTGGTACCTACTCCACTGAAACAGTGTAAAAGCAGGAAGATCACTGCACTACAGATAAAATCAGGACAAGGTCTTCTGCCCAAAGAACTAGCCTGGTTACCATCAGGGAAACTAAGAGCCGAGTGTCATAAAGGAACACAAGGCGGTTACTGAATAAATCAGACAGCAGTATCATGTTCTGCTTAGCTACATACACGGATGGAAGTTTCCTTTCTGCATAGTTCTTCAAATTGTGCTCCTTTTCAACTGTTAAGAGAAGACTACAGGCCCCAAATGGTGTCACTTGTGCTAATAAAAGTCCAGGACACCAAGCCTAGCTTTTAATATAGATTTTGAACTAACTGAAGTTTTAACCCCTCAAATGTTATCTTAATTAACCTTAACCAGTCTGGAATTTTCACCTGTAGCAAGGTCATCAATGTGTCACATAGGTCCTCTCCATCCCCCAAACAGAAGAGGCAAGGCAATCTTTAAGATAAAAACCTTTCTGCCCCTTCTTTTCCTCCCCCCAAAAGATGTCCCCAAAATAATCCTTTCTTTTCTTTCACTAATAGCTCCCCTGTCCCAACCTTCTGATAAAATCCTTCCATTTTGTACAACGTCTCTGAATGCCCTCCTAGTTGCTAGAGGGGATGCTGCCCCATTCATGAATTGCTTAATTAAACTCAATTAGATCTTCACATTTACTCGGCTGAATTGAACACAATCTAACCAGTTTCTGGCGGCTTTTATACTTCTCTGATCTCTGTACACCTCCCCATATAACACCCTTGTTTAGCATCCATGTTCCTCTCAGAACAGCCAAGTACGAAAGAACACATCAAAGAAAGATGACAAAATGTCAACAGTGGCACTAATAAAATAAGCCTGTGAACTATCTAAGATCCATTTGAATATCCCTAACTAACCAAAACTAGTTTTTGAGGTATATTTTTAAGTGTTTATTATAACATACATAATGGTTCTCAAAGTATCCTTCCCTAAGGCAGGCTACAATTAAAATCAGATCATCTTTTTCTCATCAACCACTTCGGGAAAGGCAGTGTTTCGTTTAAAACCTAAAATCTGATACACCACAAAGAGCACCATGACTGGCGGCTGTTCTAAGCGAAAGTGAAAGCTAGAGACGCTAGAGAATCGGCGTCCGTGAAGAACACTCCCGGCTGGGCAGCTCCCCTCGGGTGCAGTGAAACAAGAATGACTGTGCATGGCTGCCGTGCAGCAGCGAATCCACTCCGGGGTTTTCAAAATCACCCGCGTCTACGGCCATGCCACGCTGAACGTGCCCGATCTCGTCTGATCTCAGAGGCTAAGCAGGGTGAGGCCTGGTTAGTACCTGGATGGGAGACCACCTAGGAAGACCAGGGGCTGTAGGTGTTAAAAAAAAATAAAAACTCCCGAACAGCAAATGTCTGCTGGGCAACTTTGGAAAAGAAGGGTGCTCGAAGGTTCCTTTTTTCTTTTTCATCTAAGATAGAACCCTTCCTTGATAAATAATCTCAATTATATCTAAGAATTCCCAAGAATATAATTTTCCTTTATTATCTGTTTCTCAAACATATGCTTAAATTAAAATTCACGTGCATGAATTTTCCCAAAAAAATCATGACCCATAATGTACATCTGATCACAACCTTGTCTCTCTTCTCACATTCGTTAAAATATTACTAAAATCCTGTACCCTGATCATTCTATTGGAGGAAGCAAGAATTTATTATCACAAATCTAACATTAATCCTACTTATTAACACCAGAAAAATAAATGCACTCTACATTATAAATACTTCCCAACTATTAAAAAACATAATTCTCATTTTTTGCAACAAACCTGTTTCTTACATAATCAGAATAAAAATATTTTCAACAAATGTTTTATGGACTTCGCAAATGAAAATACTTGCCAGCAGTATAGGGAGGGTTGAACAGTAATTAATTTGACGTCCATAGTCATTATGCTAGGTAACTCTTACCCATAATGTTATCATTTAAGATAACATTTAGTCATTCATTTTTTAATTTATTTTTTTTATGGTGACATTGGTTAACGAAATCCAATTAAGTTTCAACTGTACACTTTAATAGTAAGACACACATGTGTGTATGTATATATAGATATATATACGCATATATATATCTATATATAGATATATATATTTACACTGTGTTTACCTCCCATAGTTAGATCTGTCACCACATACTGACCCCCTTTAACCAGTCTACCATCCCCTTCCCCCAACATTTATTTTTTTAAAGCACATTTACATACTATTTTTCAATGACAAGTTTTAAAATTCCAATTGCAAGGAACAGATCACATATAAATGTCAATTTTACATACCTATTAATTCAGCAACAGCACTGAATGGCCAAGTGTGACTAGTAGAATTTGTATGTAAAAACTTCGGGCAAAGCTGAAACAAACCAATGATTTATGTAAATTAATTCAGGTCTTACTTTTAAGGACAGAAACTGAGAAGAGAAAAATTCTTCGGAGGTTCTAAGTTAAATCACAGTGGGCAGGAGAGTGAAAGTAGTTAACCAATTAATAGCTGCGGACCAACTACAAATAGAGTGCTCACATCCCTGAGTGCTTCCTGGAGCTTTGAGTGAACTACTGTAACGACCACCAGACTTCACAGCACCCCAACAATGCAGGAACTTTCAGGACTGTTTCCCACACCAATCAAAAGTGGTAAACCTCTTCCTTACTGGCTGTGCACCTATCCTAGGACAGCCCCTGCTTCACCTTTCCCCACCATTCCTTTACCTGTAACCAATGTAAATTCTTTCAAAGCAATTTACATCTGTCTTCCCCAAAACATAATGTACGAAAGTGCCCGTCAACTCCAGGACTGTGGACGTGCCTGTCTTTTCCACCTAGCCCTGCTGCTGCTGGTTTAGACTGCATGTCCCCAAATCTGGTCCTTTTCTGGCTAGCATTTGCCTCAATAAACCCTTTCTTTCAGAAAAGCTATCAGCCATGAAAGTTTCTTCTGTTTTTGTTTAACAAAACCAATATAATTTTCTGTCCTTGTGTCGAACAACACTGAGATCAACTAAAAATAACTTAGCTGCTTCTTTCAGGATGTATCTGGAAGACATAACAGCATAGAAGATAAGATTCCTGGAAGATAAAGCTATCAATCAACTAAATGATTTACTCATCAAGACTAGTTTTGAAACCCCTCCCTGCCTCTTATATACACCACCATGATGTCATAAATTGTCCAATCCATTACCAACCTTGCAAGACCTACTTCAAAATTACCCAGCCAAGACCCTAAAATCTTATGTCATTTCTTAATCTCCCTACTGTGAGACAATACTAATACTTTGTGTTTTCTCCTTAGTGCATTAGGTTTAATAAACTTTGCTTATTAATCAACAAGTGTTTCTGGTGACCTCTGGAAAGTCAACATTTGACACCATTATATTATTTACTCCAAGTTTATTATAGTTGAACTTGTAGCAGTAAAGTAGTATACATCTCTAAACCTTTTAAACGACGTTAAATAATAGTTTAAATACCACAAACCTTGATTTCCAAGGATTTTATGTTTGATGCTATTCACAGTAACACAGTATGAAAGAATATGCCAATCAACCTCATGGTACAGGGAACTGCTAACCTCCTGAGTAATGTAAATATTAAAGGTATAAACATACAAATGGTTTAAAAGGCCAAGTCTTGAAAATTTCAACATGCACAGAATTTCCATGCAATGAAGACTTTATGCTTTAATTTAGGGCAGATTCTCTCATATATAAGGAAAAGTGAGGCACTTTAAGTGTTTCATGTGAAGGGAGCCCTAGAAATGTGATTAGATTACAACCTGACAGCCACAGTTGTAGTGCTCAGCTGCTACCACAAGGTGTCAGAGAGGGCTCTACTTTCCTCTGTCCACACTAGATATCAGACAATCCCCAAGCATGGTTCACATCAGGTTGCATGAAGTACACACGTGAGAAATGGTACTCTAGAACCATCTTCCAACTTGGATTTTCCTATGGCATGTATCACGTAATATGACACAGATTTGTGTAATGTGGAGTATAAGTAATTCGGACTTCCTAAAGCATGCATCACAAAGACTTTCTAATGAAAATCAATTTCCAGATTTTCATCTTGCACAAGAAGCCTATTTTCTAACTAACTAACCTAAGTATGTGCCAGCAGGAAGATCGCCCTGTCCGGGTTCCCCGCTCTGCACAGCTGACATCCCACCATTTATTTTTGAAAAAGAACTGTACTCCTCACCCTTTCTAAATCTTAGTATGGGGCATGGCCTTGGGGTATAAAACTTCTAGCCATCAAAGGAGACAATGATTAATCAATCAACCGCCATAAACCCTCAATGTTTCTGTCTCTATGCATTTCTGTCAAGTGTGAAATCTGTCAGGTTAGAAATGGGGCATTTTGAGCCACACTGCAAAACTTGGACTTTAGATGTATGGCAGAGTGCAGTAGTACGAATGTCAATTTTCATCGCATACACAGACTTCAAATTGAAACAGGATAAGTTGTTCTTAAGAGTCCCAGGAGAGCAAAGCAAAGAAGGCACCCACCAGTAAGAAACAATGAATGCTCAACAGTGGCTTTTCATGTACACATAAGCAATTATTTCCAACTATTCTTAAAAACAACCTCTAGAACATGCCATTAACTGTGAAGAAAACACTTTTGAGCAGCCAGAGCAGCAGTGTAATACACACACTCACACATACACGCAGACGACAACGGTCTATGAAGTATATTTAACCAGGTGTGTGATCCTAGGCAAGCAATTTAGCCTCTGTGCCTCAAATTTTGTCATCTGTAAAAATGAAGATAATTGTATCAGCTTACAAGGTTAAGAGAATTAACTGACTTAATATTTGTGAATGCTTACAACACTTGGAACATAAACCTTGTAAGTGCGTATTTAAAAAAAAAAGTATCCCTTTAAAGGTACAACTAAACTCATATGAAAATAAAAATAATGAAAATCCTCAAGGACCTCAAATAAAGAAGGAATTAAAAACAAAAATAAGATCTGAAGGTGGAGATGCACTTGGGATTAGAGTGACGTGCTTAACTAGAATGCAAAGATTTCAGCTTTAAGGGTGTGACTCTGGAATAGATTTGGCAGAAGAGAAGCGCGCACTGGGGAGTAAGTGCCTCCTCATTCCTTCAATAAAAAGAGACAGGAAAGAGGGAAGTCTGCCTTGTCTGTTTTGATCCGGATTCTACGTTAAAAAAAAAAAAAAGTATAATGTGAAATTCTGTAAAAAGAGACACGCCCTCACTTAAGTTAGTTTCAATTTGCATAACCTATAGAACCACTGTGGATACAGCCTCAACCAGACAGCACAGGATTCCCCTGGGTCATTATTTGGGGAATATATGAGTAAACCATCTAAAATAACATTTAAGGAAACAATCCACCAGGAGAAAATATTAGCAGACAAGACACAGCAGCAGTATTAGACACATCATCCCCAAAATAACATTAGGTAAAAGAAATATCATCCTATAAAATAGGTATCCCTTTAAATAACTAGACATTTAAAAATAATGTCCAAAAAATCCACACACACACAAATGAGATGCTAGGTAGATCACACAGATTTAAGAATCAAGTCATAAATTTTAAATATAAAACTTTTGAAACTTGGAAGCCTGCTTTGTCCTGAATCCACTCACTCTACACTGGGGGGGAAAAAAAGGCATAAACCCAGAAGAACAAAAAGAATTGATGAATAATAGTACACTAAAGTCAGTAGTTTGGAAACCGGAAAACACATACTAGTGGTAACTGAATAGCCTGGAAAGAGCTCAATCTGAAGCCTACAGGATATGGGAAACCCAACAAGAAGCTGGCCAGGAACCTCAACAAAACCCGGAAGGGTTTAGGAATTAGACTTTGGTACCTTGGAATGAAAGGTACTAGAGACTGTCTGAAAACAAGACAGATTGAAAGTTTTCAAAAGAAGTAGTTAACATTCCATGAGATCCTTCTTTCACCCTGAGTAACCCTGCTTGCGACTACCCTAGACAACACCCGTAAGACTGGAGGTGTGTCCTCTGGAGAAACCAATGACAGCAGGCTCAGCCACAACTGAAAACAGATGGGTAAAGAGTCAGTCAGCAAACAGCCCAGAAATAAACCCTCATATACGGTCGAATTATTTTCCAAAAGGGAGTAATGACCATTCAATGGGGGAAAAGACAAATCTTTTTCAACAAAAATAGCTGGGAAAGTTTGGTACCCATATGTGAAAGAATCAAGCTGTACCTTTACCTTACACCATATACAAAAATTAACTCAGAATGGATGAAAGACCTAAACTTAAGAGCTGAAACTCAAAACTCAGAAGAAAGAATGGGGGGAAGTTTCATGACACTGGATTTGGCAGTAATTAACACCAAAAGCACAGTTATTTCAAACAAATGAAAATAAATTGGACTGTATCAAAATTAAAAATTTCTGCACATCAAAGGACAAAATCATCAATGAAAAGCAACCTACAGAATAGGAGAAAACATCTGCAAATTGAGTATCTAATAAGAGGTTTAAATCATAATATATAAAGAACTACTACTCAACAATAAAAAAAAACTAAAAACCCAATTTAAAAAATGGACAAAGGAGCAGCTACTTCTCCAACGGTGGTAGCAAATGACCACTAAGCACATGAAAAGATGCTCAGATTACTAATCATTAGGGAAATGCAAATCGAAACCACAATGAGGTATCACCTCATACTCATTAGAATGGCTAGTATCAAAAAGTAAAAAAATAAATAAATCCACTTCACGAACACAACAGTACCAGAAAATAACAAGGTTGGGGAGAACATGGAAAAAGGAACTTCTGTGCACTCTGAGGGAACGCAGAATGATGCAGTTTCTGGGAGTTCCTCAAAAAGTTAAATACAGAATAACCATATATAATCCAGCAATTCCGCTTCTGAGTATATACTGAAAAGTACAGAAAGCAGGGTCTTGAAGAGATATTTGTATGTAGCAGCTTTACTCACAACAAAGGAAAAGTGTAAGCAAACCAACTCTTGATCGATGAAAGAACAAAATGTGTTATATTTATACAATGGAATACTATTCATCCTTTAAAAAGGAAATTCTGACACATGCTAAAACATGGATGAACCCTGACGACATTATGCTAACTGGAATAAGCCAGTCACAAAAAAGACAAATACTGTGATTCCATTTACATCGGGAAAAGGGAACAGAGAGTTATTTTTTGATGGGTAGGTTTAGTTTTGCAAGATAAGAATTTTGAAGATTGGTTGTACAACAATGTGAATGTACTTAACACTACTGAACCGTAAACTTAGAAACCGGTAAGATGGTAAGTTTTATGCTATGCGTATTTTACCGTAAACAGATAGTCAGCAAACTGAATAGTGTGATGCGCCTTTCTCTCTTCTCCTGCTGAGCTTCCAGAAGAGCGAGCAGCCAGGAGCTGGAAATCAGATGTAGAGTTCTTCTCTGGAAAATGGAATGATTTCTAAAAGTTCTATTTGGTTCTTTTACAATTGTGCTTTCTGGATAGCATCTTATTTTTGTTATTCACACTTTTAAAAATTAAAACAATATTTTTGTTATTTTAAACATACTTATTTTATGATCTAATACTTCTGTTCTTTAGTGTCTATAGACACTGACATAGGGTGCCCCCAGTGAAATAGTGGGCTCCTTCCTATTCAATTATCCAACACTGAGTGATCCATCAAAGGACTAGCTCTAACAAGATATAAAATTTTCCAGTCAGCTTTTAGTGTCTCACTTGGAAATCCAAGCAGAAGGCTAATCATCTCCAGACAGTTGAGAATGTGTAAAATTAGAAATTAAAAACACCACATATTTAAAAAAAAAAAAGAAAGAAAGAAAAAGAAATAAGGAAAATAGAAGCAATGCAGAGTAAAAGAAAAACTATGACTAATATGCCCAGTGATCAGAACAAATATTTTGTCAGGGAGATTTTAAAGACAACCAGAGAATAAGACAGTGTTTATATTAAATGTGTGCTAAGAAAAAGGCAGGAGATCAAATGGAAGAAGTCTCCCAGAAAGGAAAGAGAAAACAATGAGAAGGAATATGAGAGACAAAAAAAGAACTGTAAAATAGAGGGAAGAAATGTGTTAAACAGATGAGAAAATGTCCCAGATATTAAGGACTCAAGTTTCTAGCCGAAGTGCCCATCACAATGCATAGGACTCTGTCAACAATAAAACACATCTTTAGAATTCTGAGAGAAATCATTTCTAATCTAGAACTACAAACCCAGCCAAACTATACATCGAGAGTGAGCAATGGTACCAAAAACATATTTCCAATAAATGACATGAAAAAATTTTCTTCCCACGTACTTGTTCTTAGAAGTTACGCCTGCTTTGAGAAGGATGGATGGGCTCCACCACCACCATCAGAAACAAAAATAGCAAATACTTACTGAGTGTTTACAGCATATACATGCCCTTTATATATATTTGCTGGTTTAATTTTTTTTATTATTATAATGACATTGGTTAATGAAATTCATTAAGTTTCAGGTGTACAATTTGAGAGTAAAGCATATGCCTTATATATATATATATCGCATTGTGTGTTCACCGCCCATAGTTAGATTTCTTTCTGTCACCACATATTTGACTCCCTTTACTCCATCTACCTCCCCCCTCTCCCCACCCTCTGGAAACCACTAGTCTATTGTCCATGTCCATGAGTTTGTTTGTCCTGTTTGTTGTTTTTAGGTTTATATCCCACATATAAGTGATATCATGTGATTTTCAACTTTTTCTGTCTGACTTATTTTGCTTAGCATGATTATCTCGAGGTCTATCCACGTTGTCGCAAATGGCAGTTTTCATCTCTTCTTATGGCTGAGTAATATTCCACTGTATATATGTACCACCAGTTTAATTTATAAAACAACCAACCCTTTGAGGTGGGTAAGATTATTTTCCCCATACTCAGACTGGGCTCTCAGGCAGAGGGAGGTTAAGTAAGTTGCCTAAGGTCACATATTTAGTGGTTCAGTCAGGATCTGAATCCAGGAAGGTGAGCTCCCGAGCCCATGCTCTCAGTCACTAAGCTACTGTGCTTGCCAAGGGAGAAAACCTCAAAAGAGGAACACGTGGGATGGAGACACAACAAAAAGAGGAAGGAAATTTTCCAGAAAAAATGATAAAGTGAAGTCCCCACTTCACAACTAAATAAAACTGACAAATATTGGGTGTGTGTGCTTGAACACATCTGGAAAAGATTTTCCAGTTCTCTGAAAGTTTGGATTAAATAGTGATCAATCAGTACAGAGAAAAAATAAGCAAACAAGCAAACAAAATACCATAATTAACCTCGAGGAAAGCAAAAAGATGTACAGAAAAAAAAAAAAAACCACACACATACACAATCATAGCTCTGGCTGGCTCATTTGTGAATAATGCTGAGTAATAAGTCATAGTTATTCAACAAAAAAAAAAAAAGGGAGAGAGAGAGAGAAGCATTAGAAGGATGGCAGAGGGTGAAGAGTGTTCATGTGTCAACTAAATCCACAGCAGGATTTCTGGAAAACAACAAAATGGCACCGGCATTTTACTTAGAAGTATGGAGGCAAAAAGAAAATATTTAAATAAGTTTTTGTCACTCCTTATTCCATTCCCAGATCTCTTAACTAAGTGATTTTTCAAAATTTGCATACGTTATGGCTCACCCATTGTGCCTTAGGTTCTAGACTTTTGACAAATGCCTTGAGCTCATTAATTCCCAGACCCTTTCTTAGTGCAAGCATTTGAGAGCTATATGCAACTGACTGAGCATGGCTATAGTCCAATGAAACTTATGTATGGAAACTAAAACGTCTATTTCTTGTAATTTTTGTATGTTACATATTCTTTAATTTCTTCTAACCGTTTATGAATCATTCTTAGCTTATGGGCCACACAAAAACAGGTGGCAGGCTGGATTTGGCCCATGAGCTGACTTTGCCAATTCCTGTCCTAAACCAAAGAGATCGGTGGTGATACAGTCCAGAAGCTGCAGATGGGAGATTTTTGTCAATAAGGTTCCAAATAGCCCATGTTACCCACAAAAGATGTAGCACATGGACAGCTGCTTCACCCAGAAGGCCAACTAACAATGCCAGTCTCTTAAAAACTGTTTTGAACACTATCTTTGCTCCCTTGCTCACCTCAATCTTGAGGAAATAGAAACTGAAACAAACATGGGAGGAGAAGAAAAGAGAATACAAGTGCAGACAAGAGGGAAAAAACAGCTCACACCTTTCTCCACCACAGGTTTCTGGGCCAGAATTTGGGAGTGGGGAAGGACAAATAACTGAATAAGATTTTAAACTAGATGAGGTCAGATTTTACAATACCTAAGGCTAATTGGCAAGCATTAAAGACTGCCCAGATTCACCCCGGTATGGGGAAGAACTAGCAAATGTTTAACGACAGTAATAAGAAACAACAAAGTTGCTCTCTATATTCAAACGACTAAATGCTATCTCATTCAATAAATCAGTTATGTAACCAAAGAATACGTAAAGAACGCTTAAAAATCAATGAAGATTCCCACCAAAATAAAAACAGAAAAACGGGCAAAGGATATGAATAGGCATTTTATTTATTTTTTTTTTACCAACACCAAAAACCCAGAAAGTGAATGTGAAAAACTTTCAACTTCACAAGCAGTCAAGGAAATGCAAAGTAAACCCAGAGACCATTTCGCACTGATCAGGAAAAATGTCCTACCAGGTGTTAGTAAGAAACTGGCTAAATGAATGAAAGTTGCAGAGCAATGCATTTCAAAAGTAACGGTATTACCATTCGAATGTTAAATTCAAAGATACTGCAGTAGCCATTCTTTTGCAAGAGCCTACATCCTCGAGAGGAAGTACATTTTTTCATAACTAACTCCACTAACTTTTTTAGGATAACCAGATAGGAAAGCCACGCCCACATTTTAAGATGTGAAATTTTAACTCATACTGTGTGACAGCTCCCTACGTTTTAAGACTCGTAGATTTAAGAAATGCTGACGGATTTCCAAGAACCCAAGAGACACGACGAAGGGGCTAGAGGGGAAACAAAACAGAAGCCGGTGACTTCGTGATTCGGGCCCAAGGGCTTAAGCAGAGGGAAGCGGCAGGAATTTAAATGAATCAGGAAGATGCGTTCGGACTCGCTTCGCCCCGTCCCGCTGCCAAGAGGTCAAGGCCGCCGGCAACTCTGGCCGCAGATTGCCGCTCCCTCCCCCTCCGGAGCGCCCCGCGGGCCCACGGGCCGGGAAGGGTCAGGGGCCCTGCGGTCCGAAAGGCTGGTGAGTCGGCCGCCGAGGCCTCGCCCTCGGACGACAGCTGCCAGACAGCCAAGAAGGAGCCGGGAGGAGGGGCCGCGGCCCGGCCCACCCCGAGGCCGCAGGGGCAAAACAGAAACCTATCGCGGAAGAAACGGAACGCAGCCCGAACGGCGCTGCCCTGCCCGGCCCGGCCCTGCCCGCCGCCGAGCCGCTCCACCGACGGGAGCGAGATGGCTGCCCCCTCCGCCGACCCCACCGCGGCCCGAGCCGCCGGCCGCCGAGTCGCCACCGCCTACTGCCGGCCCCCCCTCGCCAGCCCGCCTGCCCGCCCTCCTGGGACACGGCCCGCTCCACCCCTCACGGCTGCTCACCGCGCTGAGGCGGATCCCGCTGGGTGGCTGCGCCGCCATCTTGAGCGAGCTACAAAGCCAGGACCGGCCTCCGCCGCAACCCGACTGGGAGGCGGCGGGGAGATCGCTGAGTCCAGCTGTGGACTCCGCCCACTTCCGGGGCGGGGCCGCGCGGTTGCCCCCGCCCACTCACTTCCGCCCCCCGGCTCCGTCGAATTCGGAATGTGGGAAAGGCAAATTGCCCGAAGGGTTGAAGGCGCGCAGAGCGGGAGAGCTGGGCTCGGAGCGCGGGGCCGGGCGGGGTAGGGCGCATGCGTGAGGTGCGGCGGGCGCGTGTGGGTCGCTACACAACTGGATCTTGAGGTGTGAGGGTCCCAAGTTTGAAGCCTGGCGCGACGTGCGCTGGTGGCCCAGAAAAGATGCACTAAGGAGAGGCTATAGAAGTCAGTCTAGGGCTGTTATATATTGCAGGTTAGGAAAGATGGAAAGGGTTTTAAAAATATCCATTGCGCTTTTATGATTGTAAAAGTAATATTTTTTTTGAAAAATCATATAATATGGAAATATAAAATATAAAATTTACCTCCAATTCCTTCACCAGAACAGGTGAACAATTTGGTGTACCTTACTCCAGATTTACGATATATTGAATATTATTTACAGCGTTGTGCTAGACTTTACAGATTCTTGTGCAACCTGTGTTTTCATTTTATCTAATTATTTCAACTTGAGGCTTCTATGTGCTCATTCTTGAATTAATGAATAAATAAATGAATGAGGAAATGTTAAAAAAAAATGGTTGTCACCCTTGATACAGACTACTGGGTAAATGACATAATGTGACTCACACAAGTGCTAGTTAATCCCATTTGAAAAGCTCTGGTCTCAGCAATTTCTCAGGTCTCCTCCAGCTTTAAGATTGTATTGTTACATACCAAGCTCTTTAATCAACTGTTTATTGAGCGCCTCTTCGTACTGGCAAAGTGAGGGTGCTAAGTATCCAGTGGTGAGCAAAATAGAGAAACTCTGCTCTTGTGGAATTTGATTTCAAGGTTGTGTTTATTAAATAAGGTGTGGCCCATTAGTGACTTGTGAAATCAATTTGGTAAATCCCAACCAGCACTTTGTATAAAAAAGAATAATAATATAATTTTAATTTAATCGTACAATGCAGTGTCTGTCTGGGCCTAAATCCAGCTTCTTCAGTTATTAACTATGTGATGTTCAGCAAGTTAATTTGCTTTTGAGATGAGAGTAACTAGGGTTATCCAGGTGGGCCCGAAATGCAATCTCACGGGAGATTTGCTCACAGGAAACTATTTGACCACTGAAAGAGGAAGAGACCTGAAGATGTTGTGCTGCTGGCTTTGATTATAGAGAAGGAGCCATGAGCCAAGGAATGCAGATCTAGAAGCTGGAAAAGGCAAGAAAACTCCATTCTAGGGCCCCTAGAGCTTACAAAGGGAGCAAGGCCCTGCAGACACCTTGGCTTCAGCTCAGTGAAACTCATATTGCACATCTGGCCTCCAGAGCTGAAAGAGAATACATTTCTGTGGTTTTAAGCCACTAAGTCTGTGATTATTTATTTGAGAAGGAATGGAGTAGTCTATTCGTGTACAGGCAAATACCTATACATACAAATTATTTCCCCCCACACCTTTTCATGGAATTGAGCACACTGTGGATTTCTACATTCTCAAGGCGTATTCATATGGATAAAATGTGAGGCAAACACATACAGGCTAAACTTATACTAGGTTGGTATAAAAGGTGCTTTTTCAGGAAAGAAAATGCTCTACCACTCCTCTGTGGTGCTTATATCAGACAAACTCAAGATTCTTTGGAAATCTTTATTTTTAAAAACGTCAAAGCTGAATTTCATGTGTTTGTTGTTGTTGTTTTAATGATTAAAAATTATCTTCTTTGGGGAGCACTGTAGACTGAATGTTTGTTTCCCCAAAATTTGTATGTTGAAATCCTAACCTGAAATGTGATGATATTAGGAGATGGGGCTTTTGGGAGGTGATTAGGTCATGAGAGTGTGTCCCTCATGAATGGGATTAGTGCCCTTGGAAAAGCAACCCTACTGAGGTCCCTCAACCCTTCTGTCATGTGAGGAAACAGGAAGACTCAGGACTTCCAGTTTTGGACTTCCCAGCTTCTAGAACTGTGAGAAATCAATGTTTTTTATTTAAGCTACCCAGTCTATGGCACTTTTATTATAGCAACCTGAACCAACTAAGACAGAGAGAAAGCTATTTAATTCCTTACAAGGGTTAGAATATTGGTCAGATAAAATAAAATCTCCAACTGATCTAAATTAATGGGAAATTGTTACCAAACTCAGGGGATTCACTTAGAGTGTTCTATTTAAGAACGAGACGGATCATCAGGTGAGAGAATCCTAACCTGTTCCTCCTTTGTAGAGCAGATTGGAACATGACGGTTGGAGTTCACATGATTTGTGATTATCATTTCTACATAGTCAGGGTTTACAACACGCTGGTTGCTTCTATCTGATTCTTCCTGGAAAAAAAAGATGTGGTTGTCGATAGTTTGATTTACTTGCTGCAAGTAAAGGAGGTGGGTTCACATGCAGAGCTCTTATCTCCCCGAAGGGAAGCTTAGCCATTGTTTATATACTCTACTTGTTTAGTTACATGTTGATTTCTTCTTCTCAGTCTGCTAAACTCTGGTTGTGCTTAGGCCAAGCTCATCCAGTTATAGCTGCATCTGCAGGATGGTGTGCTACATTTGAACATTTAGCAAGAATAGCATTAAGATGAGTGAGAACCGCCCAGACCATGAGACTCTCGTCCTGACAAAGTCTGAATGCTTTCACAAACCTATACAGTTATACATCTTCTCACATTGAACAATACGTCTTAGAGATCCTTTTATAGCTGTACAGAAAGAGCTTCCTCACACTGTTTTGCAGCTTCATAATGTTCCATTATACTGATGGACACAAGATGTGGACACAAGAAGTCTCTAGCTTTTGCTGTTATCAATACTACTACAATGAATAACTTGTATATGTCATTTTGCACATATGTATTTATATCGGGTAAATTACTGAAAGTAGAATTGTTGGGTCAGAAAATACATCCATTCAGTTTTGATAGAAAATTGCCATTTCTTTTACTTTGCTTATGATGATTTTTGTGATGGCAAAAATTATAAAAGAAAACGTAGTCAAAATTGCAGAACTTTCTCTTGTGGCTTCTGGAATTTCTGGCCATCGAAGGAAGATCATTTTTATTCTTTGCTTATAGAAATATCTTCTCTTGTTTTCTTCTAGTATTTTCAGGGCTTCTTCATGGTTTTAATGTTTGATCTGTTTGGAATTCATTTTGGTAAAAGATGTGACATGTGAACCCAATTTTTTTCCCTGTTCCTTAACCCCATTATCCCAACACCGATTATTGAGTAAACCGCATCCCCTCTCCCCACTTGTATCATATAATAAATTTGTGCCTTTGTGTCCACTGATGGACTTTGTTTTATTGACCTGTTCATTCCCGGACTGGTACCAATTATTTCAGCTTTATATATGTTAGTTCTGCTCAGGTTAGTTCTCATCATTACTCTTTTTCAAAAAATTTCTGACTACTTTTGCCTTTTTTTCTTTGTAAATTTTAGAATGAGGTTATCTGGTTCAAAAAAATCCAAGTTGTTTTTTGGAGGATAGCATTAAACTTGTAGATTAACTTAGAATTTACAACTTATGATGTTGAATCTTACTCTTTAAGATCTAATAAACGTTTCCTTGAGCTCCATTTCTTTACTTCTTGGATAGTGTTTTCTTCGTCGAGCTCGTATAAAGTTTTTGTAGTACATATTTTATTATTGTTATTATTTTATTATTGTTATTGTTATTTATCTATCTCAACTGGTCATTTATATATGTAAAAAGATTGATGTCAAAAACTGTATTGATGTTTGCATATTAACTTTTTATTGAATTTGATTGCTTTTTGTACTCATCAGTTGGCCACAAGCTCCATCCCTCCAAATCATATTAAAGGACATGCCTGTTTCCTGAAGGAACTTAGATTGTTAACCTGGCTTGGATTCAGAGCAAACAGAAAATCATTGGAAGGGAAATGTGGAACAATATACAGTCAAATGCCCATTAGGTAACATAGTATCTTTATTATCAGGCAAAGAGCTCCCTAAGCAGTATGGTGCAAAGAGTCAAGTGTTCATTCTCCACACAGAAGTGTCTGGTTGTCAAAGGTCCAGTAAGAATTGAGGATTACCCCCAATGAAGACACAGTGGACTGTCCTCACAGATGTTTCAGTAAAATAGCATGAACCTCAGGAAGGCGATTATTAGATGGATGGAGAATCCAAATTTGGGGCAGAACACCCAGTGTTCCTTGAACCCCTACCTGTCTAATTCTACAAAGTAATTCATTCAAAATTTGGTTTATTACCCTTTCTTTTTCCTTCCAGAATCCCCTTGGCCAGATAAATCAACCTTTATGCTCTTCGTTTAGTTATTTACTGGCTGCCTGTATCTGCCAGACCCCGAAGGAACTGAAGATACAGGCTTTGCCTCTTGGCCAGGGATGGGCTAATACCTTATTAGGTGCTTGAAGAGGGCCTCTCTGTGCCTGAGGAAGTGCAGAAGTTGCAAGACTGAGGAGTTTGGATCTCAAAGACTGGCTCCCATGTGTTTGTCAAATAAACCAACAAATGACTTGAGTAGGACTTCGACAGGTGAAAGAGAAGAGAGTAGTATCAAGCAGATGGGACATCATATGTAAGAAATGCAAGACATAAGAAACATTGAGTAGGTTAGAGAAGGCGGAAGAGACATGTGAGAGCCTTTCAGGAAGGAAGCTAGAAACCCCCGTCAGGTCCCAAGAGTCCATGTTACAATTTCGAATTAGGGTAAATGTTAAGTGACTTGTTTCCTAGAACCAAAACATTGAAGGGAAGGTTCCTCAATTCCCACCTCTTCCCTGCTTCTGGTTGACTGTACAGGGGACAGATGCTTGTTCATCAGATAGGAGGAGAGTCCAGCTGTCTTCCTACCCTCACTTTATGTTCACAGTATTTTGTTATTGTTTTAAAATTTTATTGTGGTCACATATACAGAACACAAAATTTACTATTTTACGCTTTCTTGAGTATACAATTCAGTGATAATACATTCATATTGTTGTGCAGCCATTACCACCGATCATCTCCAGAACTTTTCGTCATCCCAAACTGAAACTCTGCACCCATTAAACAAACGCTAACTCCCATTCCCCCGACCCCAAGCCCCTGGCAACCACCATGCTATTTTCTGTTTCTATGAATTTGACTAGTCAAGGACTTCATATAAGTGGGATCATAAAATATCTGTCCCTTTGTGACTGGCTTATTTCACTTAGCATAATGTCCTCAGGGTTCATCCATGTTGTAGTGTGTATCAAAATCCCATTCTTTTTTAGTGCTGAATAATATTCCATTTATGTCTGCATCATTTTGCATTTACAACTTCATCTGTTGATGGCCTTATGGGTTAGTCTCACCTCTTCGTTATCGTAGATAATACTGTCATGAGCATGGGTGGGCAGATTTCTCTTCAAGAGTCTGCTTTCAGTTCTTGTTAGTGGTATTGCAAGACCATATGGTAGTTCTATTTTTAACTCTTTGAGGAACTGCAATACTTTTTTCCTAAACCCACAGTATTTTATAGTCCATTTCCTTCACCCTTGGCTTAAAGGTGGGCTTATTCGAGTGAGACAGAGAACCATTTGGGAAGAGCTACCTGTGTAGAATGAGAAGTAACCAAATAAGCTTTCCACCTTGCTGGTTTCCTTGCTATTTTTGTAAGAACCGTCATCTTAGTGAACGCATTGCTCGGAAAACTAGCGTTTCTTTGAAAGTGGCCCGAAGGGCCCTGGCATAAAAAATAACTCACTATACATTCACATCTTGAACGTCACCTCGTCTACTGATTTAGACCTTGTGGAGAGAGGGTGGGCATTCTGCAAGTTAGCAAGCTCTCCAGGTGATTCTCATGCACGTCCAAGTGCGAGGCCCCCCACTATGAGTGATTGCTTTGCTGGATTCAAACTGCAACTGACAGAGTTCTAACTGCAAGGTTCTCATAACCGTCCCGAAGAAATGCTTGCAGGGGTTCTCTTCACTCTGGACTTCAGAGACAGCACAAAGTCTGATGATTGAGTTCATGGTATGGAATGATTATGATTTAACAAAATATGTAAGGACGATCATACACGTAAGATGCTAATATAAGGATTCTCGTAAGGTCCACTTGCCCCTTAGTGTAGAATGGGTGGATCCCTTAGCTGGTCCATGTCTACACTCTCTTCTTTGATGGTGCTGGTTTTGCGTGTTTGTTGGTTTGTGTGTCCCATGAAATTGCAAGTGACGCCTGGTAGGAGGCATTGTCTTACATCAGAGCATTTAATTTCCATGGCACAGAATTCTGTCTGGTCTCTCAGGTCATTGTTCAAAACTTTTAAGTACAGGCTTCACCAGCGATTTCCACAAATCTGTCTACTCTGAATTTAGCTGGGCATAAC
Source organism: Eidolon dupreanum (assembly GCA_028627145.1). Lineage (NCBI taxonomy): Eukaryota > Metazoa > Chordata > Mammalia > Chiroptera > Pteropodidae > Eidolon > Eidolon dupreanum. Next base: position 3,584,970 of record CM053507.1, read on the forward strand.
ATACAAATACTGGAAAACTGGGCTTGTTTTCCTTTAAAACACACTCGCCACCCCTTGAGAGCCCAGAGCCACCTGCTCTGTGCTGTGGCCCTCGGATGAGCCGATAGTGCCCGCAGCCGAGTGGGTGGGGTGGTCATAGAAGCTGTCTTCCACGCATCACTGAACAGCGGCAGCGGTCTCGAGAGTTTCCTGTGCAACTGGGTGTCGGCCCCTGGCTCTGCTGGCTTTGTGACACAGACCAACAGCCCTGACTTTCTAAAGGGGTGGTAAGAAAATCATGCACGTGACAGTTAGCACCAAGCCCGGCCCCTGAAGAGCACTCCAGTGGGAGGGGTCTCTTTGGAGTACATGGGGGCTGCGCTCCCACCACCACCGTCTGCAGCTCCCCGCGTTCGAAACGGCTGCTGGACACCAGTCTGTTCCAGTTGTTTGCTGTGGGTGCCCATGGCAAGCCCCACCTCTCCTGAAATACTGCTCGCCCTCAGCACGGTGGCACCTTGGTCCCTGGGCTGGTCACATGGCTAACACCCTTTGGGAGGAGTCGAGTCAAAGCAGTTGTTTCCAAAGTCGGATACAGAAAGGCCCCCGCTAGGAAGAAAATTACCAGAACCACTAATTCTGTTTTTCCTCATCCTTTAAAAATCTCCATTTCCTTTTATAAAACACAATGTATGTTGGTACTTGGGTAAATTAATGTAATACATAGGCTTATGGACATTGGGGGTGGGCACGTGCTTCATTTTTACTGATGAGTGCGTGATCAAAACTGTTTCTATAGATCACAGAGGGAGCAGAGATGGTTAGTTGCTACAACCCTAAGAGGTAATTACCATTGATAGTCTTGTTTTACAGGTGAGAAAATGAGGCACAACGTATTTGCCCAGGCTAATTATGTGGAGAAGTTGTGTCCAACCCAGGCAAGGTGACTTCAGAGCCTGTATCCTCGACTACTGTGGTATACTCTGAAAAAAGATTTAATGTACATCATGTATAAGGCTTCTGTATTCTGTGATGAATATGGTGATGTGTTGTTGAATCTCTGTCCTCAAAAGTTTGTATTTAATAAGGATTAAATTATATATATTGTCAAGGACCATTAAGTTGTTTTAGATCCTGAAGAGAAAAAAATATAAACAAAATTTTTAAGTTTAGGTACAAATATTAAGAACTACCTTTCATGGCATAATAGCTACTGGTGATATAAATAAGCCATTAGTTTGGTTGTAAATTTTGACAGATGAGCACATATACCCATCTTGATGTTAACTGTCAATGACCACGTGGTTATCGCCTCACAGCTGAATTATAGGTAACTCATAGTATAAGGTAGATAGAATTTATCATTCTAAGCTTCAATATTTAAAATTTTGGTGACCAAACTTGCAAATGTTTTTAAGGATATCCCCTACACACAAAAACAATTTCCATGTAATTTTAACACATATTTGTATGAATAACCATACATACATAGTGATACCTTTGATTCTTATTTTTAGCCCTTATTCAGGGAACCAAATGGTTCTTCGCTCCCCGGATACTGTATTGGGGCTCATGACGCAAATGGCCTCTGCACTGCAGATGAACTAATGAGCAGCAGGATGTTAGAAGAACCTTAATCGACAACATTAGTCAAATTCCAAGACATCGTGTCTACAGAGAGGATGACAGGAGAGCACTCATTAGGACAGCGAGTATCATCCGGCCAGTGAAGCGATGTCATGTGATGCTCTGGTGGCTGAAGAGGGGACATGAGAGGGGCAGGTCTGGAAGGCAAACCACCGCAGAGGGGCGGCCAGCCAGGACTCTCAATACGGTGGCTGGCATAAGACAAAAAGGCTGGAGAGTGGGACGATGGGCCACCAGGCTCGAGACATCCGTGCCTGGGAAGGGATTACCTTAATGAACAGTGACGTCTGCCAAGTGGAAGAGAGGTCCCAGAAAGGGGAGAGGAAGAGGGAGGAGGCCCCAGGCGTGAGATTCCCTGACAGTCTTTTCAGGCATGAAAGGCTCCGTGACAGTGCTGATGGGCTCATGTCAGATGGGAACTGCTGGCAAGGTGCATCATGCGTGGTGCACCACCAAGGTCACAGCTGTCAGAGTTTTGAAATTGAGGTATTTCTTATGCAGCCGACCAGCGCTGACACGTGACTTTAATGGGCAAGGTTTAAAGACACTGAGATACCTTCTCCAAGCGTTCAGCGCTGCTGAAAAGTCAATCATACTGGGCAACTCTTTTCAGAAAATAATATATTTTCGTTTTAAAATGTAATACCAAAGTAAACGTTTTAAAGGACATATGTGTGAAAGGTTAGAAACAACATTCGACAAGATTTTTAAAGAAATTCACCAAGACAGACCCATGTATCTGCATTGACAAAACAACTCTTCATACTTTTACTTCATATTATAAATTTGGTGCTACTGTTAGGTGATATATTAATTTTATTTTCTTTACATAAATTGAGGAAGAAATCTATAATCAGATCCAAATATATTACAAGGCATTTAGGGAGGTGTGTTTTGTTGCCCAACAGAAAATTATCTGAAATCTATAAACTGAAATAGACTTGTTTTTAAAAGCACTATCCTGGCTTCCTTCTTGCTTAGAATACATCCTGGTTTCTGCTGACGTATCAGTGAATATATTAAACAAATTGTCTTACAAGGTTAGCATTCCAGATGTTCCAAAAAGTCATATTCGACACATTCTTCCAGTCGTTTCAAGACCCGTGGGCTGTCTGTGACAGGAAACTCCAAGATTGGAGGTCCTTGGGTGTGAGCGGGCAGTTTGTTTTGGGTTTTAAAAGCGCAGTTTAGAGTCTTGAAGAACGGCAGCAGCTGCCTAATGCTAGAAACAGAATGTTGGCGCAGGAGAGGGAATTCACTCTTCATGGTGATCTCATCAGAGACACTAATGTCCTGCAAGAAAAAAAAAATGATCTGACTTTACTAAGAGCGATTACAAGTGAGGTGTATACAGGTGACAAGCCCTAAGAGATGGGTTCTTTATGAAAATGTGTTATCAGTTCTAATGACAGCATAAACTCAAATGTTATGTCTTCAATTGACGTTTTCTGCCAGGATTTCACCCAAAGCCTACCCCCACTGGAGGCCCCGCCATTCCTCCAACAGGCCCTTCCTCTAAGTAACAAACCGCTTCTACGTGATTGTGTTATCTGTGGCTGTGTTTACTCTTAGCAACTGGGATGAGAAAGTGATATAAAGGAGAAAGATGGGATTTATAACCAGCTGTTTTAACACTCAGATAAGAGAAATTTTGAAATTATGCAGTCGCTAAAAGCAAGTAGCACATTGAAATACTTCGCTTACTGCTTAGCCCTTCTCCCTTCTCCCATGAATATAAATTTTAAAAAGGAAAACATTTACCCCGTATTTTAACTTTAGAAGTTCTAGAATCCTAACAGTGTGAGGTTTGCATTCTTGGTGATTCTCCTCTAGATCTGACAGGAAGGCAGGGCCCTCTGTGTCCACTTCTGGAACAAATGCCCACCTATAACTGGAGGGAGAAAAGTCAAGGTCAGGCATGCTGGCTCAGGCTCCGCTTAGAAAAGATTTTTAAACAGTTTTATTGAGATATAACTCATATGCCATACAATTCCCATTTAAAGTGTACCATTCAGTGGCTTTTAGTATATTCACAGAATTGTAGATCCATCACCATGATCAATTTCAGAATATTTTCATTACCCTAAAAAGAATTACTGCGCCTATCCCTGTTTCACCCCCTGCACCCTCTTAATCTAGATAACCACTAATATATTTTCTGCCTCTACAGATTTTCTTATTCTGGGCACTTCACACGAACAGAATCATACAGTATGTGGTCCTTTGTGACTGGATTCTTTCACTGAACGTAATGTTGTCAAGAGTCATCCATGCTGTGGCATGTCACAGTACTTCCTACTGGCTGCTGAATATTTCACTGTGTGGCTATACCACGTCACTTATCCATTCATCAACAAATGGACATCTGGTTGTCTCCACTTTCTGCCTAGTGTGAATAATGCCACTGTGTACCTTCATGTTCCCCAGGACCCACTTAAAAACAAAACAACAAACCTTTCTTTTTTAGAACTGTTTTAGCTTCACAGCAGAGCTAAACAGAAAGAACAGAGTTCCCATACACCTCCTGGCCCCTTGATGCACAGCCTCTCCCACTATCAGCATCCCCGGCCCCCAGAGCGGTGCATCGGTTATAACTGATGAATCTACACCGACACGGCATCAGCACCCAAAGACCGGTTTACCGCAAGGGTTCACTCTTGCTCGGTGTTGCACATTCTATGGGTTTGCGGTAACTTACAGTGACGCGTACCATCGTTACAGTATCACACAGAGGCGTTTCACTGCCCTAGAAGTCCTCTGTGGTCTGCCTCCCTTTCCCCTGACCCCTGGCAGCCCCTGATCTTTTTACTGTCTTCATAGTCCGCTTTTCGTAGAATGTAATAGAGTTGGAATCATATAGTATGTAGCCATTTCAGACTGGCTTTTTGCACCTGGTAATTGCATTTAAGAAGAACCTATTTTCTAACCACAAGTATTTCTGCATGACTACTCTCTTTAGTGGAATGGGATGGAGAAGTGGGATCTGGGACCAGGCATGAAATTAAAGATATGAGCAGCTGTGTTAAGCCTACAGGAAATATAAGCCAATAGGGGAAAAAATGAATTGAGATGGTGTGTTCCATTTATTTAATTAAAAACAAACAGATAAAAAAAAAAATCTACACAGATGCAGTGAGGACCATTAGTGGGTGATTCCTGTTTTATAAGCAAGCATTCAGTAGCAAAAACCACACACGCACACCTTCCCAGCCCCCCATAAATACTACGGTGAGCCAAATTCACAAAACCACAGATATTGAAAGTAATCTGAAACCTGGTGTCCTGAGCGGGCTCACTGACCACTACTGCCCACACTGGCTTCTCAGATGCTGTACAGGAAAGAAAAGTGAAAGTGCTTATGAGAAATGCCTCTACTTCAGAGGGGACACACGGTCTCAGCTGACTTACATCTGAAATAATGGCATCTTGTCAGGTGGAAAAGAAAGTGCTGTGTCCAGAAATTTACAGGCTGATAAATATAAGATGAGTTCACTCTGGGCAATCTCTCCTGTCAAGGGCCCATTTCCATCAGCGGCTGAAACTTTCTTGATTTTGTTGCTGTTTCTATAAATTTGCAAAAGAAACTTGTTACAAATTCATTCACATCTGCTGTAGTCTACTTGCTTATGCAATACCCATGAGAAGGTTTTTCCTTTTAAGAAACGATCAAAATAGCTGGTCCCTTTCAAGCACGTCAAGAAACCAGGATTTAGCGTTCGGTAACCCTACGTCATAAAGCGCTGTCCACTGACCTCCACGTCTACGTGGACAGGTCCTCGCACTACCTACCTCAGCGGCTCATCGTCCTCTTTCAGATCTTCTTCAAGCTGTATGAATGTCTGAATCTTAAAAAGAAAGTATGACCTCAAGTTACTATTTGAGAGAGATTCAACCTAGCTCAATGTTTAAATTTATATGCCCATAAAAAAAAAAAGCAAATGATGCAAAAGACACAATCAATGAAATAAAAAGACAACCTACTATTTAAGAGAAAACCGTAGGCCCAAATGGCATCATGACACTGAAAGCCCATGACACCAAACCTAGATTGAATACCAGAACTAACTGCAGTTTCAGCCTCTCCCAAAAATGTGATTTTTAATTTAATTAATTAATTAATTTAATTTAATGGGGACAGTGGTTAACGAAATCCAGTAAGTTTTAGCTGTACACTTTAACAGGCATATGTATATTTACGCCGTGCGTTCACTTCTCATAGTTAGATTTCTTTCTGTCACCAGAAACAATCTTAGATTGGAATTTCCAGGCTGGAATTTTCTGATCAACACCAATGAGGTAATCTGTCACAAGGGCCCCCCTGAACATTTGCCAAAAGAGGCCATCTGCATGATACTCTAGGTCCTGGAATGCTTTCTTTTGCTAATAGCTTCCTGGCTCCACCCTTCTTTTCTATAAAAACCTGTTATGCCAATTATATCTCAATAAAACTGGGGGGGGGTGCTTAAAAAAAAATCTCCGGTTACAAGGTCTCTTGATGGTGCCATTCTCTCTTGATGTAATCTCGTGTTGTTTTGTACCATAACGGGGCTGCCTGGGAGCAACAGGCCATACACCATCTAGCGTGTGTGCGGTAGGCTGTTCCATCTGAGGTTTGTGGAAGTGCACCCTATGATGTCCGCACAGCGACAAACGCTAACGACACATTTCCGCGTTGTTAAGCACTGCATGACTTTATATGAAGTAGTATATTAATCCTGAAAAGGCAGTTTTAAAAGTTCCAACTTCACTTTCCAGGGTAAAATATTTGTACTTACTAATTCAGAGACCATTATTGGCCACAATGAAGTCAGATGTTGGGGAGATATTCTTAGCAGCAAAACTCTGAAAAAAAGAAACATCTGAGCAGCAACTATGGATGTCTGTCCAACTCTGAGATTGTCTGTCAGGCGTTCTAAGGAAAGAAAATTTTAAAGACATTACACAAATATGCAGTTTGAGATTTCTCATTAGACAAAAAAAAAAAAAAAAAAAAAAATTGTAATTGCTTTGCCATTTGAACCACAGCCCCGTATCAGAGATGGGTGTGGGGAGACCGTTTCCGTGCCCAGCCCACCCCCAGCCTTCCCATTTGTTCGTGGCCTTTGCTAAAGGAAGTGCATCGATGGCTCTTAGTCCCCAGCTGCATAGAGAGGCATGAACTTCTGACTTGCGCCAGAAACCCATCGGATGATCGATACATTTTTTCTAAGAATTTGGAATACGAGACACGGAAACCAAAGACAGTCCTTGGTGAGTGACGGAACTATAGGATCACATACATAAGTTGGTTGGCAGATGACACCGTATTTTGGTGGTGAGAAGTGGGAAATAAAATGAGTGAATAAAATAGATTTATTCAATAAAGTTTAGATTTGACGCCCATGACCGAAACTTGAATCTTGGAGGAGAAAAATAAAAGTAAGGTTTGTGTTAAACACTGTAGCCCCAAAGACTTTCCCACTTCTCTACTGAAATAATCATAGAATGTGATTCCCCTTCTCCATAATTTAAGATTTCTTAGGAACGTAACAAATTGCTATAACAGAGAAAAGGCACAAATTAATAATGAATGAAAGAAAGGATATGTCTACAGCTCCTATAGACACAGAAAGGATAATGACATTTGAATTACTGTTTAAGTAGAATGCAAAATGGTACACCCAGTCTAGAAAACAGTTTGGCAGTTTCTTATAAAGTTAAACATACGTGTACTTTAGGACCCAGTTATCACACTCTTGTGTGTTCATCCTAGAAAAATGACAACTATGTCCACACAAAAACCTATACATAAATGTTTGTCATAGAGACTTAGTAATTACTAAAAACTGGAAACAACCCAAGTGTCCATCAGGTAAATGGATAAATGAACTGCGTTACATCCATAAAATGGAACATTAATTACCCATTAAAAAGGACCAAACTCTTGATACACCCAAGGATAATCCCCTTACTTGCCTTTGGATGGACTCAAAGGCATTATACTCAGTGAAAAAAAGCTAGTCCCAAAAGGTTATATACTGCATGATTCTATTTATGTAATATTCTCAAAGTGACAAAATTAGAGAACAGATCTGTGGTTGACAAGGGTTCAAACTGGGTGGATGGTGTGACCACAAAGGTGGTACAGGAGGGAGCTGCTTCGTGGTGATGAGAGTTCTATACCCTGGTTGTGGTGCTGACTACAGGAATTTGTCTGTGTGATCCTGTCATACGACCACACACACACGGGCACACACACAAGAGTGCACGTGGAAGCTGGTGAAATCCGAAGTCTCCAGCTGAGCCTGGTGATGGTCTGTCGTTCTCCCTTTGAAAACGGGTCACACTCATGTGAGATGTCACCACAGGGAAGCTGGACAGACGGCACACAGGAGCACTCGGTACCATTTGTGCAACTCCTTGTGAGTTAATGTATTTCAAATTACACAGTATTTTTGAAAAAAATAGTTCGTACACATAAGGTATGTTGTGAGCTCCAAATAAAAGCTAAAGTCATGAGATTCTTCTTCAGCCAAGATGGCCTATTTTAGAATCCCTAACTTTCCTCAATCTCTAATATTCCTTTCGTAGCTGAGTGATGAACCTTGCATACTTAAGGAGTCCTTGTGAGCAGAGGGCTGGAGAAAGCTCGGCCCAGAACCCTCGCACACCGTTCCAGGCTGTGGTATAACCGCGTCTGACCCTGAGGTGCCTGTTATTGGTCACCTTTAGGCAGGTGCTACTCTCTAAGCGCCAGTCCCCTGGTGTGGGAACTGCTCAGCCACAAGAGGTCCTCCCTGTGGCCTGGGCAGCCAGACGCAGCAGCTTAAAGGGAACGGTGTTACCTCTAGACCTTTGTAAGCCATGGTCAGGGGCCTCGGTGGGGCGTGATGCCTGTCTTCTTCCTCATTTTAGACAAACGGCATTTTGCCCTTTTTCTTTTTTAAAATAAATTGCTTTGGGCTTGCTTACTGCTTCTTTTGCAATCACTGTGAAGTTTACGTCATTCTGAGCCAAGGTGTATGGAGCCGCTGGTACCCCGGCCCGTGCATGGCACCCCATTCACAGCTCCTGGCTGGTGCTATGGATCAGGGGGAAAGGACCCCAGAGTGGCTCCCAGTGGGGAAACATCAGGAATTCCCTATTCCGGCCTCTCTTGATTAGGCCTATACCATTTACCATGGTCACAATTGTGAAGCTTCTGGATGCATCTACTCCCTTGATTTGGGCATCACTGCTGCACGGGGACCAGTCAGGCGCCCCAAGACTCTGTCAGAGGATGTTCTGAATCCTATCCCCCAGGACCTCACAAAGGCTGGGCCTGTCAACAGTCCTGGGGACAATGACAATATACGGGGAACTGCTTTGTAAATGGTCAGTTCATAAAATATGAAAGGGAGTCAAGTTTTTTTAGACACGTAGTATTTTTAGAAATATAACACTTGGTGGAGGGCATTTATTTAGAGAAATTCCTCCCTCGGAGCCCACACCACTTTCTATTTCTCAGCATTACACTCACGCAGATGTTCAAATACACGCTGTTATGTGTATAAACACAATGTATAACGTATATAACATTATACTGCTCCTACTTCTCTGTCCCTGTCAGCGGTGGGATTTCTCAGAATTGTTGGATGTTTAAATCCTGCCACGGTCAACTTCTCCACACCACTGTCTGAGAAGGGCTCTTGTCTGCTCTTCCTTGTTCTATAAACCTCATATTGTCTCTTTAGCATTCTGGGCCTCACCCCACGTTGTAAACTGGGGAGCGTGTGCTGTGAGGTGGGGGAGAGAAGGAACAGGTATTTGCTCAGAGTGGAAAGGCATGGAAGGACGGCCAGGCCGCTGCCCAGCACGCTCCCTTTCCGCGCTCCTCCTCTTGCCTCTGCTGAGAACTTGGATTTGACGTTACACCTTCGGGTCGCTGTCCAGGGTCCCGGTGCTTAAAGCACCACCCCAGACGCTGCATGCCAACTACAGCAAACGCGGCCCTGTTCTGTCTCCTGCGGACTTTCAGGAATGCGACAAAGTTCAGCTTTACTCTGCTCTCAGCAGGAGTGTTCGAGGGCTGCCAGCACCCTTACTGAATGAAATTCCTTGTCACTAGCTGATCAGATCAGCCTCCTATCAGGATTCAAGAAAGGATTTGTGAACATCTGAATGTTCACTTTCGTATGTCCAAAGTATTCAAGACATTATGATGTGAAAACCTGTGTTTTACATGTGGAAATTATGTCAGTTGAAGTATAAAAGTTACTTTATTGCATATACAAATTATCATTTTATATAACTGTGAAAGCTGTTAGTATTTTGAAATAAAACAAGACCTGTCAGGAGTTAATCAAGTGGGGAAGTGGGCCGACAATTAGCACTACTATCAAGAAGCATCGTGATGACCTTACGAAGAGCACAGGCTTTGTAAGCTGACAGATATTTAAAAACAAATTTTTTTTAGGAGCACAGTAAGAGTTTTATTTCATAATTCTACCTGGAAACAACCCGAGTGCCCTTCCACTGGTGAACTGGTAAATCACAGGATAGAATATTATTCAGAAATAAGAAGAAACGGCCACTGATGAATACAACAGAATGAATGACTGTCTCATACGTTATGCCAAATCGACGAGGCCATACACCATCTAATTACATTTATACGGCACCCTGGAAGAGACGAGACTACCTGAACAGGAAGCAGTTTCATGGTTGCCAGGGGCTGGGAGGAGGGAAGGGGCCTTCTAGGGGCATGAAGGAGCTTCCTGGGTGATGCAAATGTTCTGTGTCCTGACTCCACGGTTACGTGACTCTGTGTGTTTACAAAAATTCATGAAACTGTGTAACCTAAGGGTGACTTTTACTGTATGTAAATTACACCTTAATAAACCTGACCCCTCAAAAAAGGATTTGCACCATAATTCTAATATTTGTAAAATTATTTGTTACACTAGTCTTCATAATAGTAAACAAAAAATCCTTTAAGGACTGTGTGAATTTTATTTGATTTCATGTAGGCTATGAGTCTTAAGGAAAAAAACATTCCTGTTTGAGCATTGTTTCATACCTTGGAGGAGAATGAATTAAAACAATGTCCACTTTGCCAAACTGACATTTTATAAGTAGGAAAAAAAATAACCTTCAGAATCACGTACAATAGCTACAAATAGTTCACTTTTGAGGGAGACAAACAACACAGTGAGCATGAAAAAGAGAAAAAAGTGTCATGGAAAAATTAGGTATGTCTCCAAAATCTTGCCCTTCGCTGGCCTCAGTGAGTTAGGATTGTAACGGTGAAGTACCGACTGCAGGGGGAATCCAGCAGAAGGCAGTGCTGAGAAAGTACTGTCGGAGTTTAAAAAATTACCTAATACAAGCTAACAGCATTATAGTAATTGATCTTTAAAATAAAGTTTCAGATTTGCCGTTGCATTTCCTAGTTCTTCCACAATCAGCCCTGCTGAGTGCGCATTTATAACGCTGGACCATTCTGCCGCAGCCACTCGGGGGCCTACGGCGGGGGGAGGAGGGTGTCTCACCTTGTATCAGAGGGAGGTAAAGGTGGTACTGATCGAGTTCGCCACTGAAGACGGCGAACGCCTGGCGCTTGAGCAGCATGGCTTTCTGCTCGAAGCTCGAGAACAGTTTTAGAGAGCTGCTCTGCATGTCTAGAACAAACGCAGAAAACACGTTCCATTTAGTGAGAGAACTATGCTTAAGGGGTAAGTGACAGGATAGTCACACTACTGTAATGCCTGTGTTCCTGGGAAAAAACCGTGATCTTCATCACGTAAGGGCAGGGGGTTGTTATTTGCATATTTACTGGTAAAAATACTTATTCCTTTAATGATACGTAACGACAGGGTCTTAGAAGAGGATCTGAGGCAGAGAAATGGACTCTTAAAATCACAGTAATCTTATCAGGACCTTCAAAAGTACTTCCCCACTGTCGAGCACTAGAGAAGGTGGGGAGGTGTTCTCGTCACTATGCTGGAACCAGAAGGGCTCATTCGTTTAGTCCTGAGCCATCGCGCAGGTCACATTACAGCCTGCGGCTTCGGTGGCACCACAAGGGTTTGAGCGGGGTTCTGAAATACGTGGCTAGGGCTGATGATGACGGCGCCGGTCCCTTAAAGGGTGACCCACGTGCCGGTACCAGAACTTACTCATTAAATCTTTAAACATTGTTTTCTCATGAGTCAGAAGATGGTCAATAATGGACTTCCAACTGGATAATAAAAAAAGCAAAATTAATTAAGTATGCAAAGGATGACAATGATTAATAGCATCAAGGACACTCCCCTTTAGTATTTATTAAAAATGGCTCTCTGAAAAGCAGTTAGTGGAACGAATAGTTTCTATGTAAGGGAAAGCTAGGCAAAAATTTTTCATTTATTACCGTAACAGAAGGGATGAATAATAGATTGAGCAACATTGAGAATAATGAGTAATTCCTAGCTTACTGTAAAAGAAACATCAATTGCCAGGGTACTCTGGCTTTTCCAAGGGCTGACTTAATTACATTTCTACAGGATGATATTCATGCATTTGTGATGGTGGAAAGAAGCGGGGAGCAGTGAAGATGAAAACCATGACTTTTCAGATGGGCTCCCCCAAAAGACTAACAGAATTATGCAGTAGGAGCCCCAGAGCTCTGTGGTGGCAGGGCAGAGTTTCGGGCCACACGAGAATGCTCAAGTCTCCATCCTCCATCCCAGCCATAAATAAAGATGTGTTCGGCCAGGCCAGGGGAAGGTCTTGCTGACCTCCACGAAAGGAACTGGAAGATCACCTCGCAGTTTTGCAGCTGGATCTCAACAGATCTTGGCTGCTAGCGCAGCGCCTGGCTGGCTGCAAAGTCTCAGCAAAAAGCCGTGAGTGTAAGCTGAGACGTGGGCTAAGGATGATGCGGTGTCACCAGCGGGCTCTGTCATCTTAACGCTGGTCAAACACTCTGTGATGACGAGATCAAGCGGCACTAGACCAAGTTCCATTGGAAGGCCATACTGACTCTTTAGGAATAATGTTAATTGAAATTCTTTTGATATAAAAAAGCACCTTTGTATTTTTACAAGACTGACTTTCTTTCCCAGGAAGACAGAGATAACATGCAAGCCTGTGACAGTGACGTCGTAAGACTCGGGTTGACGCTAACTCTGCTCCCATTTCAGGTTTGGGGGTTAACCGACTTAAGACGAAACACTTTTTCCACTGCGAGGTCAGGGCCCGTTTTACGGGGACGGCGTATCTTACTGCGCACACGACGTGTCCATCTGAAAGAACGCGGGGTCCAGGAATAACTCCATGACTTCCTTCTTCCACGCTCGCTTCGTGTAGGCGTAACCGCTCAGAGAGCTCAGCAGCTGAGCGCCGGCCCGGAAGCTGGGCGCGTTGTAGGCGCTAGGTGGGGGGGCGGGAGGAGGACAGGGTCAAGGTCAGAAGGTCAGAGACTGCCCAAGGAAAACCACGTGACGCGTCCCCCGTAACCTACTTTCCTGCGTGTGGCTGCGTCCAGCGGAGGCGGCGTTACCTGTGATTGCGTAAGTACGGGAAGACGTAGTAGAGCAGGCGGGAGATCAGCGGCACGGCTTTCTCCTTCTCATCGCTCCGATACACCACGTCCAGGAGAGACGCCAGAACCTAAAAGAATGGGACCGAAGGACACAGCGATCTTCTGAGGCAAGCCACGGTGAGAAACGCGGTCCCGAAGTTCCATTACCACCCGATGAGCACGCTCCAGGTGCGGCCCGCGGCCGGGACGTCCCCGGGGCCCGCCAACGCCCTCCCGTACACTCAGGACGGCGAGCCAGGCGTGGCTTACCTCTGCCAGGAGCGACAGGGCTTGCACGCTGTACACCGAAGGGGCAGACGCGGACACCATCGTCGAGGTGGCGGCGGCGGCGGCGGCAGCATCTGCTAACGAGACAGCCATCTGTGTTTCACTCCTGATGGACAGGTCACCATTTACTGCCCTCACCGACGTGCGTCACAAACTCCCACCTTTCATGCTCACGGTATATAAACATAACCTAGGTGGTGTTCTCTGTTAACGTGCGCGATATCAGCAACTAACGATCTGGACGTTTTCATCATCTATATTAGCCCTGACCTTGCTTTGCTCTCATTTCTATTCTTGTCATAACTCTTGGAACCTCAATGTCCCCTTGGATGATCCATCTAACGTCTCGGCCTCTGAGCCCCCTGACCCTTTCTCTTCCAATAATCATTTACTCGGCTCCAGCTCAGCCACCCACTGTCACCATCACACAGCTGGCCTCAGCAATTTCCAAGATCTCCATTTCCAGCATCCTGGTCTGACACATCTTATCCTTCCCGCTCACAACTCCTGGAATCCTGCTCTGACAATTTCCAGAATCCCTGTGCAGGCCCCCAATCCCTGGAGCCCACCACCTTAACTACTTATCACTTCACTACCCGCTCCCCACCCCCTACTTCCTGTGGTCTATCAGCGACCTTGCAAACACCCTTAACTCTTGCTTCTCTCTTCCTCTGAAGTTCTTACTTAGAGAAATGCAACGCTGGCTAAATCCTGTGACCTGCCTACGTAGTTCTGTGTAGCTAAATGCCCTGGAGAAAACCAAACCACTGGGAAACTGATCCCGCTTTATTTCATGATCATGAACCCTGAAGACACCTGATGCTACCAGATAACCCCACCCCACATTCCTTAGCGGTGTGCGGCTTTCTCACAGTGCCCCTCCCTTCTCAACTAATAACCTCACTTCGTGTTTCATTGACAAAATTAATGCAATCAAACGGGAAACCCCTCGGTCTGGCCACTCGGAGTTATTAACCTGTGTCCTTTGCCTTGTCTCCTATTGCAGAACACATGTCCCCAGCTCCTAGCAAAGAACAGTGATTCTACTTGTGATATTAATCCTGGCCCCACGGCCATCAAGGGCTTTACTTTCTAATCATCCTCTCTCTCTGGTGTGAACGTCTGCTCTGCTGCTCTGTTTTGTCACCATGAGACCATGCTCTGACATACCACGATGATTACAAATAAGGCTGAAAACAATCAAAGACATTCTTTGGTCCTTAGTTCCACTTGGTTACTGCCCTACTGACCACTGAGCTTCAAAGAGTTATCTGCATTCCCTGTCTCCTCTTCCTCATCTCCCGTCCTCTGCTCCACCTACTCCAATCTAGTGAGGATCCAAACCGCCCACTCCCAAAGGCTTCCACGCTGTCAGATAAGGACAGTGGGTCTCTGTCCTTACGTTACTCTACTTCACCGTGTTCCTCCTCCCTCCTTCTTGAATCACTCTAGTCTCTTAGTTTGCAGGACTCTGTGTTCTCAGTTTTTCTTCTACCCCAGTGAACATTCAATTGTTTTTTCTGGCTCCTGTTCTTTTCCAGACATCTCAGATTTAATCATGCAAAACCAAAGCTCAAATGCACTGTCCAAAATGTTCTTGCTTCGGCCTGCTCCACTTTAATAAATTGCTTAAGCCGAAAACCTAAGTCATCCCTGATTGCCCTTTTTTTAACCACCACATCCAAATCCATCAGCAAGTTCTGTTGACTCTGCATTTAAGTCAGTCCACTTTTCCCTATTGCCCTGGCCTCCAAGCCAACATCCTCTCTTGCCTGAACCACTGTGAAATCCTTTTAACTGGATTTCCAGTTTCTGTTCTCATTCAGGACAGCCCACCTAGCTCGTGGCAGCCAACGTGCTGTTTCCTACAGACGGAAAAAGATACTGTCACTGCTCTACACACTGTCATGGCTTCCCGCAGCAAATGGGGTGAAATCCACACTCGTAGCCATGCTCTGTATCGAACCCGCCAACCGCCGACCCCCACGGCCCTCCCTGACATCTCTGACTGGTCACTAAGCTCTTGCCACACCGGTCTTCAGGTCTGAGCCCACTGCCACCTCAAGGACCTGCCATGCCGTCTGGGCGGTGCCTTCCCAGGTCTTTGCACACCTGCCCTTTATCTTTCTTCGGGACATGTCCTGTATCATCTAAAGTGGCCCCCGCCCCACTCCCACTCACTATTTATAACATCTCATAGCACTAAAAGCCATGTGAAATTCTCTTGGTAATTTACTTTTTTTTTGGCCCTTAAAACGACTTTTATTCGAAGTACTTTTAGGTTTTCAGAAGGTGTGAAAAGGAACCTTTGTTGACTGAGTTTTTCGGGGTCTCCGTCCCTGCCCCACGAGAACAAAAGCCCTGCTCACTTTGGTGGCCGCTGTGGCGCTCGTACGCCGTGGTGTGTGGCACACACCGGACACATTTGCACGTAGGAACCTCCGCACCTGCCGCTCGCATTAAAAACTAAGTGGGGGAAAACACACCACTTTGAAGCCTCATTCTGTATCACGCTTTACATGGCCGATCATTTGTTCAAGACCGAAACGAAACAGTTGTGATCTAAACACTCAGGTTTTTGGTACTAATTAACTAATTAAGTCTTACTCAGAAGCTCGAAAATCACCTCAAGCTTTAGAATGCTACGATTTCTTTTTAAAAATCAAGTAATTACAGTATTGTCTTGAGGTTCAATTTAACGACTGCACAAAAGCCAGGCCCAATAACACTCGACACAGCTGGCGGAGAGGCCGATCAATCTATTTATTAGTACGCAGGACAGGTACAACTGAGGGTGAATTTGCCAGGTGGAGGTGAGAGCTCTTTTTCTAGAACCATTACTAAAACCATAACCACAGCCTGCGAAAGCATAATTGTTAGTTTCTATTAGCCAATGATAATATATAGTTATAGCATCCTCACCATAAAGTATAATTATTTCTCTTAGGCAAACCACAAAACTAGCTGTCAAACAAATATGGCAAACAAGTAAGGGACGGTGGTACCACAGCTGGTCTGGCACACACACCATCCTTCCAGCTGGGGGCCCATTTCCTGAGGCTTCGGTGCACCCCCACGTCAGCTACGTGGCCCAAGAGGAGCCAACCAGAATCTCTGCATGAGACGTGACTACCCTCATCTGAGCACCTGGTGTCTGCCATGCCTAAACCAGATACTGACGCCTGGGCTTTTCAGTTACGAAAGCCAAAAAGGTTCTGCGTTGCTTCTCTCAGTCTAAAGTGCATTTCTGTTACCCGCAAGAGAAAATAACCCTAACTTCTCAAGACTTCTTCCCTCGTGTGTTAAAAATCCTAAGTCCAGCTTTGTTTCTGCAGATGTAACTACTGCTAATGATAAAGATAAAGGTAATAAAACATGCCAGAGAAGTTTTTGAATGTTTTGAACACTTGTGGTGGGTACTGTGCTTTTGAGAACTTAAATGTATTTTTTTGCCCTGTGTTAAGAAAACTGAGACAAATTTGATTTCTTTAGCCAGTGATGAGCAATATTGGGACTGGGTGTGTCTTCCTGTCTTGGTGTTAACTGACACTTAGCAAACATAGTTACTTGCTCCAAGATACACTTAATCCTGAAAGAAAGATGGTAAGCCAACTAGAATCGCCATGTATCACAATGAGCAGCGTGCCCATTGAGACCCACCCTGGACAGTCTCATGCTGTGCCCACCCATCCAAAGGCATCATATCACTAACTCTGCGAATCCTGACCAGTTTTCCACTTTGAAAGACCTGCCACAAAAGGCTCAGCCAAGGCCCTACAACCCTACAAATATCCCCTCCAAACTCCCCTTGCTGAGACACTCCTGTGACTGCCAAGTGTCTCCCTCACCGTGGTCGGTCTCCCAGCCTAAGATCTGCTTGACTGACAGACCTGTGTGGTGGCCTGTAGGGCCCTAGCCATTGACAATCTACACTTGCACTTAATTCAGACTCTTCAAGAGTATCTGGCTGATCGGGGTCCTCAGAATAGATGGACAAATCTTTGCAAGCCTCCCGGCCATCTTTTAGGAAGCTATCACCAATAGAGAGGCGGGGCTGTGCCTGGTTTATACGACTCTTATTATAAAAGCCCCACATCCAGGGCAATGACGACACACAAGGATCGCTGGGAGGCCAGAGTGCATCGGCCAGAGATGAAATACACAACGCAGACTTCCTGACAGCCGCTTGTCGCTTTACTAAGGGTTCCTCCCATGGTTCTGCATACATTTTCCTATTTTTTATCCCCTACAGATTTTTATTGCTGAGTCCATGCAAATTATCTTGGGAGTTACTCTCTTGGACACTCATCTCAGCTCAGGAGGGCTAACATGGCAGCCTGCCACTTGGGACACTCGTAGTGGAATCCTGTTTCTTATACATACGACATACTGTAAGAAGTGAAAACAGTTTACTTTTAAGGAAGAACTCGACCCACTAGCTGGCAGCAGGCACTATTTTCTGGCCCTTCTACACCCACCGTACAAATCTTCCTCAGCATCGGATTCTTCCAGAGAGATCTGAGGCTGGGCCTTCACTTCTAGGTTTCGGCTGAGCCAGCTGGTTTGTTCCAAGGAAGAGCCGGCAATGTTCCCCACGGCTTCTAGGATTTTTTGAGTGACATCCTGAGAGGAATCAGGAGAAAAAGGAAAGGAAGTTAATTACAGAAAAGAATCTCCTGTGCCTAAAACTGCACCATCCAATAGAAATACAATGCAAGCCACGTGGGTAGTATTAAATTTTCTAGGAGCCGCATTAAAAGGCAGTAGAAAGGGAAAAGTTGGTAATGTTGAACCCGATATATCCAAAATATTAACAAAGTGGAATCAATATAGAAATTGTTTATGAAATTTTGCATTCTTTTGTACCGTCTTTGAAACTGATGTGTATTTTACACCTAACACATTCAACTCAGATGAGCCACATGTGGCTACTGACTACTGTGTTGACCAGTGTAAGTAAGACACAGAAACAGGAAGTCATCGCCGCACATGGCATCTAGCAGAGCAGCTTTCTGGTTTAATCTTTAGGATCATGGGTTCTTGCTAGAAAGGCACCTTGCGATAATATAACAAGGAACAAAATTAAACTGACTTGCTGGAGGTGAAGAGTCATTTGCATCAGGATTAGTCAGTGAAGAGTCTGCTCGAGTAGCCGGGACAGAGGTGGGAACTCCGAGTGGGTTCCCCAAGCCAGTTCCACCACGTGTCACCGGCTAAGAGGGGCTGTACGTCCCTGACATGTGGGAATCGGACGATCCTGACCTGCACCGTGAACCCAACCGTGTGCGTGGGCGTGAAGTGAGAGCGGCAAGGGGGACGCGGCAGGAAAGATCCGGAAAAGGGGTTGAGAGCCTAGAGGAGCCCCCATGTCACGTGCAGAGTGGATGGGGAAGTGCAGGGTACCTCGAAACAGCAGGAAGGAGTTATTGTCGGGGAGGCTGGGGCATCATGGAATAGAAGTGGGGGCCACTCAGACCCCCCACCAAATGGAGCAGAGCTGAGGTGCACCAGCTGCGGAAATGCCTGAGGCCAAAGCTATGGGGTGAGGGGAGAGGGGACGTGGGACCGGCCACGGGGAACAGGCCTAGTGGGGTTTGTCTAGGAAAGTGGTACCCAAACACTGGCTGTGGTGCCTGCCCTTTACGGGTGCTTTCTTCTCTACAAGGTGAGGTCCAAAGAGTTCCCTGGATGCTCTAATTACGCTTCACGATGCCTTATACAGAACCCCCGTGGTTTGGAACGGGGAGCCGGACAAGTGCAGGGGGCCTAACAGGAGCAGGAGTAGCATCGAAGCTGTAACGCCCGCACCCTGCTTAAACTGGGCCGTTATCTCAAAACCCTGCAATCAATGATTCTGCTGGCTGCGAAACAGTGATTTCTAACTCCATCGTTACTTCTGTTTATACTGGGCATCCCACTCTAAGGAGATTTTCCTTCTCCTCTGGGTAAGTTTTACGTTCAACTTTCAGTATTTTTGAAGTTTCCTATGAGTTTGTATATATTGCTTTAATAAGGGGGTAAGGGTTCAAGGGAAGAGTTCCACATATGAAGTTATCATCCCCAGGGTCAGCTCCACAGTCGCCTGCACACAGTGGGAGGGAGAGGGCGCCGGTCGGCTTCAGCAGATGCTCGAGCTGAGCGCAGGAACCTTCCTCGGGGGACTATCGAGCCCCCCCGCAGACGGGAGCAGAGGGCGTGAGACCTGAGGACCAGCGCGAACGGAAAGATCCGGCTCTCCCCGGGATAGTAACACTCTGCTGACGCTTTGCGCATACAGACCTGCAGGTCCTTTTGATCCTTCTTGCTTTCCAGGTTGGGTGTTCTTGTTACAAAGTCGTTCAGCATGCTGTTGAGAGACAACCCGGTTCAGACTGAGAATGCCGCCGACACAGAACACGGGGCGGCAGAAAACCGCGATGCTGTGAATGCTGCGACTCGGTACCTGAGGAGCAGGAAGTATCCGGGCGGGGCTAGATTCAGCTGCACAGAGTCCTTCAGCACGCCCAGCAAGGAAGGGAAGTTCTCCTGCAAGGCCGCTGCCGGGAGCCTGCTTTCCAGAAACAGAGAGAGGTGGCTTTGAGCAATATCGGTGACATGGCTTTTGGACTCTCAGTTGTATTTTCATGTGGAGGTTGTTGGTTCGATCTCTGCTCCTCGGTGGGGGTCTGAACAGGCAAGATGGCTGTAAAAACAACCACTGGCATCTGAACACCCGCCGTATTTGTATGACAAAGGTCAGGGCGTTATTTCATTTGAGATTTGCCCAAGAAAAGAGAAGGTTACAAATAGATCGAGAGAGGCATTTTCAAAGCATGTGCCATATCAGTGGCTTAGATCTTCTGATCGTTTGTCTAGTCAAGGAGCAGTGAGGTGTCATGGGCTTTACGGCCAGACAGAACTGGGTTCCAATTCCAGACTGATTCACCGCCAACACGACGGGCAGGCTAGACCCTCATCCACGGAGAGGTTTCTGGACATCAAGTGCACCGGACACCTTAACAGTCAGTCACCCCCAGACATAGCCTGTTTCCATTGTCCCTTCCTGAGATCTTTTCCCGCAGCTGCCCAGTGGAGGCACAGAGCCCAGACACCCCAGAAGGAGACCTCCATGCGGGCAGGGCTCACTCTGTAACCCCAGAGCCCTGTGCACAGTTGGTATTTCATAAATGAATAACTGAAAAGCACTGGGGCCTAGGATCAGGCCAAGACTGCTGGTACTTGCGGTAAAAAAGATAAATAAAAAAGGGAAAAATACCTAACCATAAATAAGTCAAAAAACAAAACGTTTATTTATAAGCACATTTTAGATCCAGACAATTGGCAAGCAGAGGGAAGATGGCTTATCTGAGACTGAGTGGCTTATTCTTTTTTTCAATTATAACATACACAAGCTAAACTTTGGTATTCTGGCAAGAACCTGGAGTTTGGAGACCTGAAATCCTGCCACTGACAGGTCAGATGTTCCGTTCCCTCCTCTATAAAACTAAAAGCCTTAAACTAGAGGATCATCTTTGATCTCTTGGGCCTGTCTAGAACTAACATTCGGCTTCCCCGATATCATTGGTAACAAGGAGTCACCCACCAGAAGGTCACGAAGTGACAAGTCACCGGTCACCCACCAGGAAGATGACCTTCAGCAGCCCTCGGGTCAAGCCTCACGGGGAGCGAAGAGGATTCAGGATTGCTGCCACAAAGCGGGGCCGCATGGCACAGTGGCTGCAGGTCAGCCACGGCCAGGTGGCCCCAGGTTCGAGTCCTGGTCCCTGACTTACTCCTGAGTGATCTCGGCAGCGCCTGCTCTGCAAGAGGAGGATAAAAATCTGACCCGCAGCTGCTCTGAAAGCTCAGACGTCACTTAGGCTGCTGTAGCAGAAGCTCGCTCACGTTACCTTACACATGAGCTGTCACGTCTCCTTGTGACAGGAGGAAATAAAAACAGTGGTGTTTGTGGGTGAAGGGTCCCTAGCTGGTCTGAACTTAACCCCAGACCCGGGGCTCCTGGGACTATAACCCTTGATTTACCTTCCTGTGACCACAGGACGAGGTGAGAAGAAACGACTGTGGACTGTGAACTGCTAACCCAGGAGCCTGCGCCTGCCTGTCGGATCCACTTCCTGTGAAACTCCTGATACAGGTGCATGAGGATGCCAGGCCTTCCTCAGGTGGGGTACACGCCCCCCTTCACCCCCACTGCTGCAGCCAAGAACATTCCACACATGGGGGGTCCAGGGAGCTGCACCTGGAAAGTGCCATTGTCAGATCTGAATGAGACCCTGTCACACTTCCCTTCCATCCGTGGAAAAATGCCTGGGGAATCTGTTTTTAAACCCCCTGTGGCTGAGACGGCTGAACACGGAGATGAAGCTCGGTAGACCCAAGCGGAAGCCACCCAGCAGAACACCTGGGAAAGCACGGAGGAAGGGATCAAAAATAATCATTCCTCCTTTTTCTAAAACGAGTCTTGAATATGTTCCAATTTTTCTTTGTATCAATTGAACACAAATTGTTTCTTTGAAAGTTTAGCTCACATAAAGCTTTGCTGATATAAAGTGTTCAATTTATAGCACACGGATTTTAAAATGACAGATCTCTGGAGAAGGAAAAGTAAGATCATCAGGGCACTCCTACGCCTCAGGAGGAAAGCGGGACATCATTAAGATATTTTCGTCAGTAGTCAAGACACATAATCAAAGTTAGCATTTATAATCACCGCAATAACATCTATAATTGCGAAATGTTTTTGAGGGGGTCGTATTACCTTTGGATGAAAGCAGAGCAAAACTGCAACACGGGGATATCCACAAGGGGTGATTTCTGAAAATTAAAGCAAAACCAATTACTCCAAGTTGGTAGCAGATAAGGTTAAACAAGAATTCAAAAACAGAATGACACAGATTCTACATCCTAACAAAGCCAAGGTTTTTAGCAGAAGAGTCTTCAAATATAGTAACAGACATGGAAGTATCAATGAGAGAGTAACAAAGCAAATGTATCCTG
Source organism: Eidolon dupreanum (assembly GCA_028627145.1). NCBI lineage: Eukaryota > Metazoa > Chordata > Mammalia > Chiroptera > Pteropodidae > Eidolon > Eidolon dupreanum. The sequence goes on from CM053507.1 coordinate 3,607,402, forward strand.
TGAGGTCCCTAACCGTTAGCGCCCCTCCTGGCAGGCTTTTAGAGTGGTTTCATTTATGTTTTCCTACTTGCCATTCAGGCTTTTAACAAACATTCAGGGAAAATTTGCCACTATTACTGAACCTCCCAGAACAAAAGTTGGGGGCCAATGTTGACCCTTATGAATGCCTTCGAGCAACTACAGGCGAGAGACAATTAAAAATTCTAATTCTTAGCTCAAGGAATCCCCTCAAGCCCAGCCCAAGCAATATCCCTAAATCTCAAGTGGTCAGAATCACTTAGAAATTGGTTTCCTCCTTGCTTGTAAAAAGCCACTTGTACAAACTATACAAGTTGAGTTAATTCACTGAACTAACCGTGAAACGTTAGTTTTACTATTTGTGCAGCCAAAAATCAGTCAGGCAGATAAGATCTAGGTGTTTTTTCTTTTTAGCTTGGGAGTAGAAGTTGAAGATTTTTGTAGAAATTCAAATAATGTGAAGGAACAAAACTGGAAAGCACCTGCTCCGTCTGTGTATAAACGCCGTCCAGAGCCTTCTCCTGAAGGCCGCTCTCTCACCCTGTGGTTCTGCCGCCTAAGGCCACTCGTAGGGACCGACCATCAGCGTGGCAGCTCAGTCACCACGCGGATCTGACGGCCCCTCTGTCCCTGCTCTGCTCTCCCAGGGTTAAGTGACTCTCATTTTTCCGTATGAGAGTGGAAGGCAACAAGACTACCAGACACTCGAGGGAGATGCAGGGCAGACAACTGGCAAATGCCATGAGGTCACCTGTGTGCATCCTATGTCGGCTCCTTAAACACTTAGGCGGTTCCCTCGTCTGGCCTCACAGCGTTAACCTTTAGGCTGTGCTATCACCTTTTCCCAACTAGAACACGGGCTGACGGAGGGCAGGAACGGCCTCACTAGTCGGGGTCCCCACCACTGCTGCGCAGAGTTGATTTTCAACAAACACGGAATGAAGGTGACCAGGGCTCCGAGCAACACCGATGGGTTGGAAGCCCACGCAGGGCCAGGCCTTCCGGCACAGACATTTCTGTACAGGGCGTCCCTGGGCCACGTGCAGGTGGCCCTTGCCAAGGAGAAGCCCCAGATGGAGAATTCTACACCATGGCAGGCAGAGCTATCAAAAGTGCCAAAGCTGTCTCGGTCAGTTTTCTCACTATGGGGTAAAAAAATGGCTGAAAACATTTGACTGCGAAGTTCGGCTTTTATTCAGGTGATGACCTTAACACCTGAAAACCGTATTCCTTTTGTTGGTTATAAAAATTATTGTGGTAGTCTATGTCCATGCCACCCTGAACACACCCGATCCCGTCTGATCTCAGAAGCTAAGCAGGGTCGGGCTTGGTTAGCACTTGGATAGGAGACCACCTAGGAAGACCAGGTGCTGCAGGCGTTTTAAAAAAAAATTATCGTGGTAAATATACATAAAATTGACCATCTGAACTGTCTTTAAGCGTACAGTTCAGCGGCATCTAGCACATTTGCACGGCTGTGGTGCCATCACCATCGTCCATCTGCAGGACCTTTTCATCGTCCCAAACTAAAACTCTGTCCCCATTAAACACTAACTCCCTCCCCCTCGCCCCTGGCCCCCGGCACCACCGTTCTGCCTTCTGTTCTGTGAATCTGACCACTCTAGGCACCTCATGTAAGTGGAATCATATGATGCTCGTCCTTTTGGGACTGGCTTTTTTCAACTGGTGCAATGTCTTCCAGGTTCATCCACGTTGTTGTGTCAGAATCTCCTTCTTTTCTAAGGCTGAGAAATATCTCACTGTCTTGAAGTACCACATTTTGTTCATTCATCTGCTGATGGATACTTGGGTTGTTTCTACCTTTCGCTACTGTGAATAAAGCTATTATGAACACTGGTGTACAAATATCTGTCTCAGTAAAACTGTGTGTGTGTGTGTGTGTGTGTGTGTGTGTGTGTGTGTGTGTATTTTAAATGTATTAATCACTTTGTCCATTCCATGAATTTTTATTTAGAGAATTATTTTTAAATTTTTCTTAAATGTATAATTTTAAATCACTTGATAGAAGACAATTATTTCAAGATTGAAATAAATCCTTGGTTTTTGTCAAATTAATTGAGAATAAAGCAGCTCCTATGCTTTCACTGAAGAGGTCTGCTTTGGTAAAAACAAAAGTCTCTAAGGGCATAAAGATGTTAAACCACAAAGTCTGTTCTGTTTGAAAACCATCGTGCATAACTGAAAAGGGTCTCTATGCACCACAGACCTGCTGGATGCTATGCAGAAATTAACCCAAAAAGCTACGGAAGCTTCATGGTTCAACCACAATAGCCTTCAACATTCACTGTGGCCAGATCAAATCTCTTCTTTCTCAGAATGTCTAGCACGAGTTACATCCTCGGACCTGTATTTTCTTCTGTGAAAATGTATGCAGACTTTTAATTTGCCCTTTGACGAAGATGCTCTCCCTGACGGAACTCTACTCAGGCCCCTCTGTGCTCTCTTGACGAGGCCTTGGCCTTGGCCTGGGCCTATAGGGACTGAAGCTTTTAGCACAAACCATTCTGTCCACCCTGCAACACTAAGAGACCTGAACAAACACCAGCATGGTTTCTAGCAGCTCAAGGCCGTGTCCCTAGGACGATGACTTAGCCCTTAGAACGCCAGCCGGAGAGAAAGCTCGACGCTGCCAAAATGACTGGCCATTTGTCTGGCTTTGCTCATCTTTGATTTCTTTTTGGCTGTCAGTTCCTTGAAAGTGCCACTTCCTCTTTCTAAAGAGCTTCAATTCGGCGCGCAGTAGGTACCGAGCAGAGCGCTCTGCATCAGGGACGCGAGGAAGGAAGATGCTTTCCACCTTTCACCGGCATCGAAGCCTCTGGGGCGCATTTCATGCCATCTCCCCAAAGCCCAGCAGAAACACCCTCGTTTCTGACCCCTGAATCCCTCGTTGCTCCTGTGACCGGTTTCCCTCCCAAACGCAGCCGATGAGACACGAGCTACGAGAACGGCACGCCTTCGTCGGGAGGTCCCCGGGCTCCTGACCTCGTCCCCGCGGATCTGCGGCGGCCTCTTCACCACCTCCTTCACCAGGTGCAGCACCGTGTCCGCCTGCAGGGTGCTCAGCGCGCAGATGAGGTCAACCAGGGTCAGCTGCGAGGCACTTGCCGCAGGGACAATCTGCCGGGGACAGAGGAATTCCTTCCTTTAAAGCTTACAAACAGATGGGGTCGGATATGTGGTGACGGAAAGAAATCTGACTGTGGGAGGGGGAACGCACAACGTAAATATAGACAGGTCTTAGCGCTAAAACGCACAGCTGAAACTTACTGGATTTTGTTCACCAATGTCACCATGAATATTTTTTTTAAATTTTCAAAAAAATAAATAAATAAATAAAGCTTACAGACAGAAAACGACAATGAGAACGATGCACAGAAAGTATTCTGTAATACTTGCCCCTGGAGAGTTTTTAAATAATTAAAAAATTTTTCAATTACAGCTGGCATACAATATTAGTTTCAGCTGTACAACATGGTGATCAGACATTTATATACCATACGACGTGATCACCCCGATTAATCTAGTACTCACCTGACACCACACACAGTTACTGCAATGTTGACTATACTCCTTATACCGTGCTCTACATGCCCGCGAACACTTTGTGACTGCCAGTTTGAACTTCTGCATCCCCTCCCCTTTTCACCCACTCCCAACCCCCTCCCATCTGGCAGCCATCAATTTGGTCTCTGTATCTGTAAGTTCGTTTTGTTTGTTCATTGATTTCGTTCTGTAGATTCCATGTATAAGGGAAATCATGTTACAATTGTCTCTTTCTGTCTTCACTTACTCTACTCAGCACAATGCCATTCTAGGTCCACCCATGTTGTAGAAAAAGATCTGTGTGAATCTTTTACACCGGTACTGAGATGAACGCGGGGTAAAGGACTTCACTGGTGGAGACAGAGCGAGTTAAGCATTTAATCACGACAACACAGTCAGTGCCTGATGCCGATCAGGACTGAGAGTGCAGTTGGTGACGGGCAGTACAACATAAGCATGCTCAGGCTTATGAACCGTTTTAGAAACAGATATGCTGAATCTGAAGGAAACAGGCTGGCATCAAGAGATGGCCCCCACGGTACGAGGGCAGTAAGAAAAGCAGGTAAATCAGGTTTACATTAGCTCGCCCTGACAGGAAGCCCTGGTGTGGGATGCAGATGTTGAGGACAGAAGTCCACATAACATGGTCACGTGCACTTGAACTATCAGGTGTATCGCCAGGGAAAGACCCCGCAGGTGCTGAGCAGGGTGGCCTGTGCCGCCGACCGCTCACGCCTCCTCAGGAAACAGAAGCCCCGCTGGGCACCGAGGTCGTGTCCGGTGGGTGGGAGAGACGGACCCTCTGAGGGCGGTACGAGGTAGGCGCCTGGATGGTCAAGAGAGGGAACGAAGGAAGCGGGTGCTGGTTTTGTGGAAACTGGTCAACCAAGTCCCTGGACAACATCGTGAAGGACCAGTCCAGTCAGTAGGTGAGGAATGAATGAAATGTAAACAAGTTTGAGCATAGGAATGTGATCATTTAAACTTTCTTTATAGTCATGGACAAGTGCTATTTTTATAAATTAAAAAAGCCTAATGTTAACTATGAACTTTGGGTGATGATGGTGTGTCACGGGAGGCACTGGCAGTGGTGGGTGGGGCCAGGGGGGCGCTGGTGTGGGCAGAGGCAGTGCACGTGAGAAGAGTGTAACGGGAACTCTCTGTACCTTTTCTCATTTTGTCATGAACCTAAAAAAATGAAGCCTTTAAAAAAGATGGTTCAAAAAAATTAAAGCCGTAAGATGATATCATGACCTTCACAGGTAGGACAACGAACAATTCTTTAAGTTAGGAGGTAGGTTCATGGCGTTTAATTCTCTGAACTGCACATGTTACACACGTTCTTGTATACACACTATAGGTGTTAGATTTAAAAGGTTCAACAGAAGTACTACATACTCTTTCCGGAGAGATCAGAAAAACAGAAGTCGGGGTGGGCTCTCCTCCCCACCCACCCTCCACACGAATCTAGTTGTCCTGAGACACAGCTATAGTATCTCCTGCCTTTCCAATGGTAAACGGCTTCAGCAGCTTCCCACATCAGCCTTCAAGGTCGCCTGTGATTACACACAACTTTTTAGCATCCCTGTAGAGGAAGTTTAGCGACTATCTGAATTTTTAACTTTACCTTCATCTTATTGTGACGTTGAACTTTCTTTCTGCTCCATACGGCTGCAACGGCGGCTATTAACTGAACTCCCAGATGGGCTGTCAAGGGGTTCAAGAACTCTAAAATCTTTTGTCGTATCGTCTAAAAAACGGGGAGAAAAAAAGAGTCATTGCAGAGCAGTGTCAGGGCTGCCGTCTACTTGGTACTTGATACTGTCTACAAACGCTGGGAGCAGGGCCATGCGGTCAGCGTCCCCGGCACCGTGGGAAGAGCAGGGGTCGGGGCTCCTCCTGGGGGACCTGGATGTGCGGGGCAGACAGGCACGGTGGGGAGACAGGTGCTGGCTGAGCCAACAGGAGGAGAATGGGAGCTGGGGTGCACCACGCCCGAGCAGCCATGAGCAGGGCTGGGGCTTCGCAGAGTAAGGGGAGACCGGCGGTGGGCCGGCCCTAGCGCACCTCAAGGTCCCCAGCCTCGGCCTGTCTCGACCAGCCCAGGAAAGGTTTGTATTCACTAGAAAGATGTTGTCCAGTTTCCTGAAGTAAGTACTAGTGAACTAATTTTATTGTTTATCAATTCAGAATAAATGCAGAACAGTGCCCTGGGCCCCACTCACTCCCTCGTTTTCACTGTGCGTGGATTTTCTCAGTTTCTGGAACTGCCGTGTTTCCTCCTCTGCGAACCCCATGGGTCGCCAAGCGTCTACCGCCACTGCCCTGGTCAGGTGCCCTCAGGGGTCTCCGCAGCCGCTCTGCCTCAGAAAGGCCGCCCGGCCAGCCCTAGGCGGCATGCTGTCGGAGCGCCCTGCATCTCTCTGCAGCGCTGTCACCGTTATGTGTAAGTTGTCTGTGTCTGCCACGGGGCGGGGACTTCCCGGCTCATAATCAGGTCCTAGGACACACAGGGGGCACGCAGATATTCACCAAACGCACGAGCTTACTGGATGCTTACAAGCGTGTTCCCTCTGCCTCTGCTCAGGGGGTTAGATGCAGGTGAGCGTGGGATGGGATGTCCCTTCCATGCCACCCCGGCCTCTGCTCCAGGGAGACTATCGGCGTCCCTGCCCAAGGCCTTGGTCCTTCAGGGCGGGCTTAGAGTTAAATGCTCAACAAATGTCAGCCATCATCAAAATGAGTCCTTCCATCAGCCTGTGAGGTAGAATACTGATGACGACTCATTTTACGAATGAGAAAACTGAGGCTCAGAGGTTAAGTGCCTAACAGTTTTCTTAACTCTTTTTTAGAGAAGACTTGGGCTTCAAGCAAGTTCCTGTGGAAGCCTAAAATATGGATTTCCCCTCAAGGGCACCCATGGGACGGACAGAATATTCTGGAGGCCTGTGCACCACAGTACCTAAAAGCACTCCGACCTGGGCACCGGACTGCCTGGGTCTGATGCCATTGCCGCCACTTATCAGATGTGCGATTGCGGGCACAGCCCTCACTCTCTTTCCGCCCCAACGTCCTCATCTGTAACCTGGGAGTAACAGTACGACCTCGCAGGTGAGAACTAAACATGCCGGTCAACAGAGAGGGTTTTCACGGAGCTTCCAGCTGAGGACCCTGTAGCACAGGGAGGTTAATGAACTTGCCCGAGGTCCCGGGAACCGCTAAGCAGGGAGCTGAGCCCCGGGGGTCTGGCTCCCTGTGTCCTGAGCCCCTCCACTCAGTCCGGCACCCGCAGAAGCCCTGAGGCCACTCCTGCCACCACCGGCGCTCAGCCGATGTGAGACACAGCAGCCACACACCCTACAGCAGAGGCCGCGGCACGTGCCTGGATGCTTCCAAGGCGGAGGCTGTTACAGCTGAGGAGAATGAACCAGACATGTTGTTCTAGGTTGTGTGATTTCGGTTCAATAAAAATATTCGAAGACGCCACGTGGACAAGGTGCCACTGACAGTGGAATGCAGAGGTAAGCTGTTTTGGGAGAGGAGCTTGAGAGAAACAGGTACCTTGAACCCACAGAGACGTTATTTTCAGTTTAAAAAATAGGCACGCTGTTGAATTATACACCTGAAACTTTCTGGATTTCATCAACCAATGTCATCATCAAAAAAAATTCTAATTAAAATTTAAAAAGGCAATAGGAAAATGATACAGGCTGAAAACTACCCACAAAGCCTTCTGTTCCATGAATAGAAAAATTATTTGTAATCAACAAACTGGAGATTTCTACTTCGGACTTAGACTTCTGAGTTTTACCGAGCCCATTAAGTTTATTTACGTGTATGTTCCCGTATGCATTTATTTTTGGTAAGAAGATATAAGACACAGGAAAATACAAAACCACAGAGACCAATCTCTCACCTTGGTGGTTTTAAAGTAAACGGAAGAGGACCCCTTCGTGGCCCCGAGGAGGTCCACGGGCCTCTTCTGCGTCTCCTCCTTCCTGAGAACATTCCAGAGAAGGGCCATGGTGTTCATGATGCGAGGCAGCTCTTCCAGAATGGCATTCCTGGCATTTTTCACATTGCTGGGATCGCTTACGGCAGAGGTCTGAAAATGAAAACGCGCGAGACCCGGCTGCATCAGCGGCAGAGGGTCTCCCTCCGTGAGGACAGCGGAGCTGGTGGGATGAAGTCTGGGCTGCGGCCCCCTCCGAGAGAGTCCTGCATGCGGGGCGGGGCGGGGTGTTCTGGAAGCAGCAGGGGTCCGGAAGCAGCATGCTTCCCTGGGCATCTGACCCATGGACTTCTTTCAAAGAGGGACAGCTGCGAGTCTGAGACTCCACATCACAAACGCAATCATTCGACCAAGCGTTAACTGCATTCTCAAATTTCATCCCAGATAGAGTAGAGCACCTAACAGCTCAATGTCTCCCGACACAGAGCTCAAGCACATGGGGGGGAAAAACGAACATAAGCTTAAAAATCAAGCAAATGGCTTTATATGTCATTCCATGCAGTTACTGATGAAACAATGTGCAAAGGCTAAAGGGGCACTGGAAGAACAAATCCACACCTGCAGTTCTAGGTGCATACATTTGCATTTATACATGTGCATTTACATACACGTTAGCATTACTTATATACATCCATTTCTTATTTGAAAGTCATAACCGATACTAGGAAATCTGCCTCCAACTCAAAGACCTACCTTTTTATTCTGGTTGGGTTGTTCCAAAAGACAAAAATGACCGATGGTTGTCAGACCTTCCAAGAGAGTGAGTGGGTAATCCGGGGAAATGTTTTCCCTCTTGGAGGTTATGCTTTGGTGAAGAAACGAGAAAGTAGTTTTGAGAATTTTCAAGAATGAGGCCATGAAGGTTATTTATCTTACAAACATAGCAACCAGACAGAAATCACTCTTAAACTGGGGTTCTCATAGCAACATAATAAAATGTTGTCATAATATTGATAGGCATCTTTTGTGTTGTTTTACACACATGCAGTCACTTTGGAAAAATGTTTCCAGGTGTTTTAGAATTTCTGCGAAGGTGATTCACATTTTTACTTCCATTTTACAAAAATAACAGACAGTGACCGGCTTGTCCCGTAACACTGAGCTGGCCTGGGCAGCTGTGGCACTAAGGACGAGGATCTGAACATTTAGTTCCTTGTCACCCCTCCTGACAATGCTAAAAAGGCTTCTAGTTAGGCTGAAACTGTCCTCCCGCTGGCTCCTACAGCTAATCACTCATTACCAAAACTACCACTGGAAGAACAGTGACGCATCAGGGCCTCACCGTACCTGATAGAAAGCTTCGCAGATTCGCTTTCATACTGCTTGACCAGCTCATCCAAGTTTTTGCAAATCTGGACAACGAAAGGTGTCACTGTCCAGCCCAGGGACTTTCCGAAGTACGGCAAGGAATGTGTGACCAGGCTCACCCAGGCCGGGTGCATGCCGTAGCCGTAGGCCGGCTGCAGACCTCTCACCACCGCGTACACCAGCAGCCCCTGGGAGGTGAGGGGGTGGGGCTGCACGTACTGCATGGCGCTGATGGCCTGCTGGAAGTTGAGGGCCCTCCGCCACTCCCGGGACAGCTCTGGCTGGTGGTCCGCCTCCTCCAGGACCTGGCCCAGGTGATGTTCCAAGACGATCAGCACCTGCAGGAGCTTCAGCAGCTCGATCTGCAGGGGGTGCTCACTCCAGATCTGATCCTGGCCCAAGTTGATGAGACTCTCCTCGAAGAGGCTGTCCTCCCGCGCGGCCCGGCCTCGCTCCGCCGTGGCCAGGCCGTAGCGCTTCTGGCTCGTGTGCATGGACGCTGACAGTGACAGCAGGACGAACTCCTGAACTCTGCACCTCTGCAGTAAGCTGTGGATGAACTCCACGTTCTTCCCTTCGGCGGACTTGGCCACCGAGACCAGCTGCGTCATTATTCTAATCAAAACCTCCACGCTCTTGACCTGGACGTCCCGGTTGCCGAGCGTGTCTCGGTGGGAGACCTTCAAGTAGCAGGGGTAATAGCTGCGCAGGAAACTCAGGCACAGGTAGGTGAGCAGCTCGATCAGCAGGGAGTGGGGACACACGTTGGGGGACTGGGTCTGCAGTTTTCCGTAGAAACTCTGGCCAACGAGGGCCTCCTGGTGGCGAGCGAGGAGGTTGGAGATGAGGTTGAGGTGCGCCGTGGAGCTCGTGTCCATGCTGGTCCTGGACACGGCCTCGATGAACTCCTTGGGGTTGGTTTTGAGCACGGCCTCCAGCACCGAGAAGGCGTAGAGGACGCGCCGGGAGTCGTAAGGCTGCAGGTAGAGCAGGATGTGCTTGAACAAGGCCTCGACCGTCTCCTGCCTCTCCCGCTGCTGCTTCAGCAGTCTGGACGTGGTGAGGGCCTGGAGCTCCAGGTCGGCCTCCTCGTCGCTGGACAGTGACTCTGAAGCCTGGGTCCTGTCCGAGTCCACGCGCGCCAGGCCCAACCTGGCACTGGGCTTGGAGGTGTCCGCCTGGAAGGCCGCCAGCAAGGCGGAGCGCCTGGGGTAGCCCCGGCCGGCCGTGGGGATGGGCGCGCAGCAGCTGTCTTCGTGGCTCGGCTCCTGCGGGTCGTGGGACGGCGTGGAGAAGGACGACGTGTTCTCGCTGTCCGTGAGGGCGGAGCTCGTGTCTGCAGACTCGGTGTGCTCGCTGCTGTCAGGAGCGCCACTGGCTGTCCTGTCGAGAAGGTCCCCGTAGTAGGGAGGGTCCTCCTCCGTCGGCTCGCCTCCCGGCGGGCCCTTCTCTGGTTCCTTCTCCACCTCGGCCCAGATGGCCTCCCGGTCCACCGTGGTGAACTGGCTCAGGGGCGTGCCTTCTTCTGGGCTGCCGTCCTGAAGCTCCGACGCGCCACACGCCTCTTTGCAGGAGGTTTTCTTCCTGTTAAACCAACGATGCAAGTCTTCTGAAAATTACAAGATGGTACACAACTTCAGAACAGAAGGGTGAGCTATGGCAAGCTACTTCTAGAGCGATCTTTGTCTGAAGGCCAGTCAGAAAGGCCAGGATTAACAGAATTCCCCCCATGAAACTGGAACAGTCAGGTCCAGATTACACAGTGGACAAAGGCAGATAAGTGAACAGGTCTTCCAAAATGTTCAAAAGTCTCTCTCCTTCCTACTCTCTCCTACCCACCCTGCCCCCCTGCCCCATGCATGCACTTGAGGATGTGGATGAAGACAGGAGGCAGCCATCTGCAGGCCAGGAACAGAGTTCTCGCCAGGAACTCGACTCTGCCAGAACCTTGATCTTGGACTTCCCAGCCTCCAGAACTGAGAAACAAATGTGTGTTGTTAAAGCCACTCAGTCTACCGTATTTTGTTACAGTATCCTCAGCTAACGCCCAGTCCTTCCAAAATTCAGATTATTTTACCTAAAGGCCCATGTTATCAGGACACATTGGCTAATTCATATTTCACACTTTTACCATGCTTTTCACAAAAACGACATGGCTGGGCATACTGACTCCACATGTAGTCATGTACTGCATCACATAAAATTTGATCTCTAGAAGAAATTAAAAGGAAAGAATTAAAGACACTACACTGTCTTTTCCCCAAAACTCATCTCTTTATTTGTTCGCTAGTGTAGTTTGAAGGCAGAAGAACGTAACTGCTTAGTTAATCCTTCACGAGGCAAACTTAAGACATTATGTTATGGTAAAAATTCACATTTTGACATAGTATTGACATTAATCAGGTAGGCTGGCTTAATTTTTCAACACTGGGAGGGAGTCTGGGGCCCTGCTTTGTCATCTTCTGAATGCAAAGAGAAGTAAACGGTAAGTTCTAGGAGTTACCCTCACCCAGACTGCTCATCGCTTGCGTCCTTTAAACTACTGAACAGTGACTAGATGTCATTCAACTTGTTCGAAAGCTATCTAATGATACTAAGCCTTGCCTCTTAGACCGTTTTAATAATTTTAAAAGATTAATTTTAGAAAAATAAAATAAGGTAAGCATTAAAAAAAGAGAAAGCAGCTCAAACTATCGATCAAGCTCTCTGGACTTTTCACACTATAAAAAGCTGCCACCTGTGCTTATGGGCTTCCCACACTAGAGACCCCCCCGTAGACCTGAGACCCAACCCCCCTCCCTGCCCAGAGGCCTGAGAAACCTCCCTCTGAGGTTCACAAACAGATGGGGGTTCAGCGACCACACCCAGAGCAGCGCACTATTTACTCTCTGCTGGGCCTACGAATTGGAAAACAATGTTTCAACAGAGAAAATAAACGGGTGCCTGCAAGCATGGGGGGCCATTCTTTTAAAATGTTGGGTTTTATGACTATGGAAGTACTAACTAACATTCTTATTTTAAAAACTGGAATTATTTTCATTATTCTTCGGACATTTCTTTAAGAACAAGAAAGGAAAGGAGGCAGGATGAAGGGGGGTGAGACAGAGGAGAGAGCTCCTAGGATGTTCTGAAGTAACTGTCCAACCACGTGGGCGCTTAAGAGGGAGACAGCATGATGGTCAGGAAGGAACGTGGAAGAAAAGACCACCAGAGTTCAAATCTCAGTCTCACTATGTGAGCTCGGCCAAGTACTTCTTAATCTCTTTGAGCCTCAGTTTCCTCATCTGTGAAGATGAATAATAATTCAGACTACTTTATGAGATTAAAGGTAACATAAACGAAACCCTTCGAAAACTTGAAATCACTACTTAAAAAGCCTCAACACAATTATTTTAAAAACATTTTATCACTATGAAATAAAAATAATATATGGTCAACACGCCAAAATAAATACACAAAATATTCAAAATCGGATAATTTAGTTTCTCTGTCATACAAAATATAAATACCATAACATTGCAGGAGGTGATTTTAAAAAGTGTGTATTATATTTTGTCCCAGAAATTTCCTTTCAAGAAATGTATCCTACAGAAATGTCAGCAAGGTTTACAAAGTTATAAGAGTATTCACTGCAACGTCTTGTGTAAAGACAAACTGTTCCCATTTTAAAAAGATACACCTATATGCTCTGGCATGGAGTAATGTGCAGAATATATTAGGTATGAGGAAAAAAATCAAGCTGCAGAATCAAGTTGTATCGAAGGAGTCCATTTAAGGGGAGTATCTATAACATGCGCCTATGTAAATGTCTAGAAGAATACATGCCAGACCATTACCGGAACCAGCTCTATCACCCGGCATTACAAGGCACTCTGTTTTTACTTTTATCATTCCAATTTTTAAAATAAGCATGTTAGTACTTCTGTAATATACAACATTTAATAATACTCAGATCTCTTTAAAAGAGAGCAAAAGCTAGAAGTCTTTGGTACTGTCCAACACTTTTAACATGCGGCTCTCGACCAATGTATTCCATGAACGTGAACCAAGACCAGGAAAGAAGGAAGAATAAGATATTAGAAACAGAAGTGCTGCTGATGCACACAGGAGTATTTTAAAAATGGGTTGCTATCAGATCACAGGAGGAAAGCGGGATGAAGTCGCACACTTCTAGTTGCCTCCAGGAAAGAAGGTGGCGGAAGAAAGAGACTTCCTCCCATCAGGAAGCAGCAGAAAACATCTGCTAGTGGAAGCAGTGGGAAGGGCCGTGAGGCTTTTAAAACCCAGTAAACCACGGAATTAAAACTTTCTTCTTAACACAGACAAAGGAATACTAAAAATTAAGCACCATAAA
>CM053507.1:3621160-3638355 GCA_028627145.1 Eidolon dupreanum
GTGACTGTGGCCTTAGGGACAACTTTCAATAACTGGTCTGGGAAGAGGGTCGCAGGGCCCCGCCCACCCTCCTCCAGGTGGGAAATACCTGGTAGAAGTCTGTCCTCTCGGCAACGACCTTCAGAATCCCTGGAGCCACGGGCGGGGCCGTGACCATCTGCAGCCTGCCCGAAAACGGGTTGTAGCCGGAGCTCTTGTAGCGCTTCATCTTGTCTTCGATGACAAGTGCCAGGGACTGCGAATGGTTTATCACTTCCAGCAGAGTGGAGATGGCCACGTTCTGGAGGTAGCAGTCGGTCACACAGCAGCACACGGTCATAAGGGATTTCAGCCACAAGGGGAAACTGGCCTCGCTGGCTCCTGAAAGAAAGCCGACCGGAGAGGATGCAACAAGCACCAGCACGCGAGAGCGCGCCCCCGTCTGCAGATGCTGAGACACCCTCAGATCCGGGAGTCGCCCGGACAGCAGTGTAATGGCCCGGTGGTGACAATATGCAGTCATCACTCAGGGCCAAAGGGCAGATGAGGCCGAGTCGGGTTTCACAGGCTTGTCAGATTATCCAAAGTCTGCCAACGTGAATCTCAGGGCTCTGAGGTGATTCAGTATGTTTGCTTTTCTTTTCTTTTAAGAGTTTAGATATAGTAAAAGCCACGCTTTGGGGCAGAGAATTCAAAGCGTTTTCTCAAGGCTCTCTAGGTGGCAGGGCACGTGACAGGTTCCTGCACGCACACACCGCCAGTGGCTCCCAGGGCCGAGAAGAAGCGCCCCGCGAACGTACAGTGGTGACCTCAAGGGGTGAAACCTGTGCTGACCACACCTTCTCGTTTTCCACCTTCCCCTGTATCTTTTCTTTCTTCCAAGCGCTCACTGCCTGCGATGGACTGAGTCCTGTCTGCCCAGAAGTCACAAGGTGCAGCCCCGCCCCTAATGGGATGGTGGGAGGCGGGGCCTTTGGGAGGTAATTCGGTTTAGATGAGCCGTGAGGGCGGGGCCTTCAGGTGGGATGAGCGTCCTCATGAGGAGACGCAGATGTCACCCCCCCCAATCCCAGCAAGTGAGCACCCAGCGAGGACGCTGCCATCTGCACCAAGCGGAGGGCCCTCACCAGACAGCGCCGACGCCGACACCCTGACCTCTGTGAGAAAGCCGCCCGTCTGCAGTATTCTGTTATGGCGGCCCGAGCTGAGACACTGCCTGCTATGTGGGCTGCACTGTGTCCCCCCAAAGGGTTTTATGCTGAAATCCTCACCCCCGGACCTCAGAATCTGCCCTTATTAGAAAATAGAGTCGATGCAGATGTAATTAGGTAAGACGGGGTCACAGTAGTGGCCCCTAACCCAATGTGGCTGCTGTCCTCATAAAGGGGACTCTGAGTACAGACACGCACGCAGGAATAACGCCACGTAAGACTGGAGCTACAACTACAACGCTCCCAGCCAAGGAACCGCCCGCCAGAGGCTGGGGGAGTGGCCTGGGACACGCCCTTCCCTAGCACATCTGGAGGGAGCAGGCAGGGCCCCGCCGACAGCTGGCCTCCGGGACTGAGAGAGAATCAATTTCTGTTGTTTGAGCCACTTAGTCTGTAGCACTTTTTAATGGCAGCCCTGGCAAACCAACACACAAATCTTTAACAAGAGGTCTCGTGAAAGAGTCTATTTATCAATTACTATTATTATTACTATTACTATTTAGCGATTACTATTAAGCATCTCCTACGTTCCACACCTTTTAATGGGCTGTGCTGGACACCCAGAATTTAAAAACAATAGACCCAGCCTCAGCAACCTGCCATGGGGAGAGACAGCAGCCGAGCGTGCACACAGCTGACTACACACTAAGGAAGACAAGGAGCGCGGCACCGTCCCTGCGGGCTGACACGACGCCTAGGTGCCGGGAGCCCTCAAAGGCCTCAGCGGGCCGCCCTCTCACCAGGAAGCTGGAAGAGCGTTTCGCAGAGCCGCTCCGTCTCCTCCTCGGACAGGTAGACGGGGAAGGTGGCGCAGTCCAGCAGCAGGTGGCAGGCGGCGGCGAAGGCCTCCCTGCAGCCCTCCCTCGGGCTCCCTGGGGCAATGACCACCTGGTCCACGGCCCAGTCGCCCTCCTTTCTTCGGCCAGGGCTGCTGGGCAGAGGCGACGGCGACACCGCATTTTTTGTCTTAAATGGAGACCCTCGAACTGTGAACAAGTCCGACAGCATCTGTTTAAACTGAGGCACACTGATGGGCTTGGCCTCCCACGAGTTCTTCCTGCTGGGGTTGCTGAGCTCCGGGCCCTGCGTCCGGCCCTCGTCCCTCTGGCCTTCAGGCTCCTCGGCCTTGTTCTCGTCCCCAGACGCCGTCTGTTGGACTCCAAAGATGTTCTTCTGGGCAAAGTTGGCGATCAGCTCTTGGATGCAAAAAAACGTCCTCTGCATACTCCCTCCCTTCTTCCAAACGTCGTCCTTTTCAGGAGAGACTCTGGGGACCCTCAAGTGCTCAGACAGCTCCGGCGACGATGCACTGAGCCCGATCCCACTGTCTTCAGATTTCAGTGGAGGAAATGAAGCGTCTTCATCACCTGGAATCACGGCCTTTGTGTCTAAAATTATTTCACTCTTTTCACCTTTTACTGGACTCTGCAAAAAAAAAGTAGTTTGTAATGTACATCTTGAAAGACCAAGAGATTCAAGTATCAGCCCAATTAGGCAAACCATAATGTGTACTTCCTGGTTTTCCAAACCATAATTCTTTACACTGAGAGAATCCCCCTGTACATAATCGAATGAGGGTGGCGGAGTGGCAAGAGGTAGTGGGCCCCACGGGGAGGCTGATACGCTGCCATACTCTTCCAGTAGGCTGGCTGTGAGCCCAACTTTATGTTACTTATTTAGACCCGTCAGTGTTGAAAAAAAGTTAGTTAAAAACAGTTTCTGACAGGTTTAAAAATATGAATGAGGGAAACTGGGCTGAGGGTAACATATAGGCACGAATAAAATGAGAAAGCTAGAACAAAATGTTTATGCACACGTACACACACGTATAAAAACACATACATAGATATGTGTACAGTAAGTCCTTGCTTAGTGTCATCAATAAGCTCTGCGACTTTAAGAGAAAGGACAAACAAGGAGCCCAATTTTACGTAGGCTAATTAACATAAACAACAGTTACGTTCCTACAGCATCTTATCAACTTTAGAATGAAACGATGTCATTCGGGAACCTACTGTATATATATTTTGTGGCTTTTCCAAAGGGATGACACTTCAACTTTCAATAAATCAACCTCTTTTCTTATACTGTTACTTGGATAATATTACATTAAATTTAAAATTCTTCACTTTACCCACTGTGCTCTCTAGGGAAGAATGAAACAGGATTATGAAATTTTTAAATTATTCTCAATTTATAGACTACACATACTTAAACTTTGTATCTTACATCCTGTTTAGGATATTTTTTTTTCAATAGCTAGAACAGCTAGAAAAAAAAAAAAAAAGACTTTGAAATTGAGGTAGTAACCTGTGAATGGTCTGTAAGGTGAGATTCAAGTCCCACCAGGTAGGGCTTTCTGGAAAATGGCTCACTTTTTAGTCTGTTCACACTCCTGTCTGCCACTGCACCCAAAAAATTTCAAAGGCAAAATTTTCAAATCTCTAAATAAGGTAGAAAATAAAAATAATTCGAAGACCATGGGCCTCAAACTGTTTGTGGAACTATAATCGTTAGTCTTTCTGGAGGACAATTTGGCAGCTTCTCTCCTAGTTTAAGAATAAAATGAGTTTGATTACTATCCCCTTCTAGGAAGCACCTTCAGAAATGCTCGCAGTTATGAGCAAGCTGTGTGGCGGTGCTGATTGCAGCACTGTTTCTACTGGTGCAAAATCAGAAATAACCTGAATAACGTCAACAGGGGGTGGCTGGAGGAACTGTAAAGCCATACCGCAGACTACCACGCAAAAGTTTAAAAAGAATAAGAGACCTGTGTGTATTTCAATATGTTAGCAAACTGGTGAAGAGTGTTAATGTTATGGGTTGGACTGCATGTCCTAAAAAAACATAATGAAGTCCTAACCTCTAGTACCTGTGAACATGACCTTATAAATCGGCTCCCTGCAGATGAATGAGAGTTAAGATGAGGTTATTAGAGTGGCCCCCTAATCAAATATGACCTTATAAAAAGAGGAAGTGCGAACAAACAGACATGCACACAGGGAAGACGCCCTGTGAAGATGAAGGCTGAAACTGGGGTGATGTGTCTATAAGCCAAGGAACGCCAGAGATCGCCGACGAACCACCAGAGGCTGGAGACACATGGAACACCCTCTCCCTCCGCTCTCAGAAATCAGCCCCACTGCTGGCCTGACCTCAGATTCCTCGCCTCCAAAACTGTGAGACAGGCACTTTCTGTTACTCAATTCACTCATCTGTGGTACCTTGTGACTGCAGTCCAAGGAAACTAACATCTCACTTATATTTGGAAGAAAAAACAGAAACAAAAACAAAAACAAAATGCCACACAGACACACAAGCACGCAGAAAAGTCTGGATGGTGAGCTGTATCTAGCCATTAGCTGCGGTGTGGGCTCCAGAGGGCAAGGAGCAGGCATATGGGCGAAGGAAAGGCAGTTAACTTCCCTACTAAAATCTTTTAGAAGGTGCTTGAGGATCTGAGAAGCGTGTTTTAGATGTTACCTATATATATTCTAGTCCTTATTCCCACCCTAACCAACCCTTAACACTCCATGCTCCCATGAAGGTGTGAGCTGCTTCTACGTGCACAGAACCATCCCGGCTGCTCTCAGCACGTACTGGACTTCCGCTTGTGGACTCTGCGTCCAGGTAGGAAGGCGGCATCTGGACTTTGCTGAGCACTTTGAAACACGTCTTCAAGGCATGCGTGAGCTCAGGTAAACTCAGAGCTTCCATTTCCTCAGCCAGAGGCTGCACCAGGCAGCCAAGCACCTGTGGGAGATACTGGGTCTGCACCTCGGAGTACAGTTCCTGTGGAGCAAAAACAGGGTTAGCGAGCGTAGTTTTCAGTTCACGATCACAGGGGAAAAATTCACCTCGAAATGGCATCTTAGAACATCCAATTTTTTTAGAGCATAAGGAAGTTTTACCTTAATTCCCAAACTGGAAAACAAAATATTTCTTTTTGACCTAGATAAGTTGATGGACATTTGTCCTCTCCTTTCAAGTGGCTTCATTCTTTCTAATTGAAAATCACTGCCACATTTATTTCTATATCAAGGAAATTCATTTGCTTTGAGAAAATTGGCCAATGGCAGAATTTCGAGTAGGAAATACATTTACTCCCATTCCCACGTAACCACAGTACAGGGAGACACCCAGTCCATCACCTGGCTTACGTAACCCCAGCTCAGCCCACTTACAGCTGGCTCAAGAGTTAGAACCCCCTTTAAATGGGACATAAAAGATATAGATTACGTCCAGCTACACCTTCCACGCTGAAACAAACATTAAAACAGTGCTGTGTATTTACGCAGAACCACTTTTCAGTACATTCAGGCGTATTAAAGAGGTGTCAACACTAATCAGAACACAGGTATCAGCAAGCCCCGCGCTGTCGTCACAGCAGAGGACCTCACCAAGGGAATGACATCCAGGAGGAGCACGAGGAGGGTGCAGAGCTCCGAGACCGTGGGGGGAGGGCTGCTGCTCGTCCCGGCCGTGGGACTCGGCTTCCCTGGTCTGTGTGAGCCACAGCAAAGAAAACCACATCAGCTCTTTCTCCTCTAATAATTTCAAGCATTTCTTTAATTTCCAACACAGTTACTTATTCTATTTCAAGCACAAGCAAAGACAGCGTCTAGAGTTCCAGTCGTTAAGCTTCGGTGCCTAAAACAACCCAACACAGAGAAGTGTCGATGAGCGTTAGCTCAGCAGATCTGCAGCGTTGTCAGCAGCAGCAATTCCACGCCCCAACCCCGGACCGAAAGCACGTTCCGGGGGAGGAGCCTGGCTAGAGAGACGCAGGCCCAACACCTGTCACCTCGAGCAAGCCGAGACGGCTCCGACACTCAACACTTCTCGTTAAATAAGCAGGCAACGGGTTAAACGGCTAAGTGAGAAAATATATATTGGTACCCCAATAGCTGGGTGACCTCAAAGTTACTCTGTTTGGAGAGTACTGGAGTTTATCTTAGCAAGAGAGTGACTGAAGAATTGCATACACACATCCTGGTGATTCTACCTCTAGGCGTCTACCCTAAAGAAACCCGTGCTTATACGTGTAGACACAGGACAAAGGTGGTCACCATAGCAGCATTTGCAATAAACAAAACACTGAAACCAGGTTAGTTATGGGACGCACTACTACACTAGAGGTGAATGGACTAGATGTGCATGTTACAATGCAGACAAATCCCCAAAGGGCTGTTCACCCCTCAACAGCGCACTACAAAGAGTTACATACAGCTTAACACGACTTATGTGAAATTTCAACAGACGAAATAGGCTCTATCATTCTGAACACACACTTGTCATAAAAGAACAGACAAGATCATGGGCAGGAAGATGTTAACAGTGGGAAGAAAGGAGAAAACGTGTTGGGATGGTGGGCAGCTAGCGCGTCTAGGTAGTAACATATTCCTTTAATAAAAGTCTGAAAACCAACAGCCAAGTGTTAAGTGTTGTCCGTAACCCTAGCAACGGGTGCGTGTGCATCTGACATTATTCTCTGCCCATTCTTACTTCTGAAATGTTTCCTAGTTATTTTTATAAAGCAAGCACACCTCATAACTCTGAAATGGAACTAAGCTGACCAAAATGTACCCTGGCCTCGGTATAGTGGGGCCTGGCTGCTGTCCACAGGTCCAACGATGATGAGTTTAACCACGACAGTGTGAACGCTTCCAAGGCACCAGAGGCGGCAGAACGGCCGAGAGGGGGCGGTGGGAAGGCATCAAGCGTTCCTGGGTTCTGAGCTGGGGTGCTGCCAATTTGCTGTGTGATGCCACACAATGTACTTCTGTGTCTCTGGGCTCCGGCTTTCTTTTGTGACAGGAGTGCCTACTTCCCTTTGGGGTGTCCTGAAGCGTTAATGAGTATGCTTGTAAGGCCTGAGGGCCAGACGGTGGACCACGACGAACATTGGAAAGTAAAGCTTCTGTTACGGTTGCTGATACACAAAGACAGTGCAATAGCACAGAGCATTCCAATGGAGTGACAAAAATGAAGTTTTACAGCGTGACTCACAGGACAAAATGGGGTTTGAGAGATTCCGCTATTTCTCCTTTACGGGACTGTGACGTGGGCGGGGCTCTGCAGGAGTATGCCCCACCCACGATCCTGAGGTGGTGCAAGTCACCAGGTTAAAGGTGACGGTAAAACTGATTACAGCAGCTTAAAAAACATTAAAGCTTTTATCTGATGAGTTAGACATTAATTTTAATAAGAATTTGAGAAGAGTGATGATGTCAAATACCCTCACTCTCTCCGGTCATGGAGCTACAAAACTAAGCTTCGTCAGTAGATCAAGCCTCCAAACACTGTGTGAAGAAAGCGGATCTCATCAGTGTAGCCAGAAAACGCAGAGACTTTCTAAAGTTTGACTTTAATAATAAAGAAGCTTCAGAATTATGTGTTTTTTATTCTATTATAATTTTAAGTGAATTCTTTCCAATCGTGTACTCAGCAGACAACCCCACTTTAGCCAGTGATGTATAATCTGACCACAATAAGCAGCTATGAAACCATGAAACCCTCTGATCCTTCCTAAATAAATATTCAGTATCCTGAACTGCATACTTACCTAAAGCAATCCTCAAAACACCTCATCATATAATCCCAGAGAAAGTCTGTGCTTAGGGAAGTGATCAGCAAATTCACTGTTTTCACAATCTCAGAGGCATTTCTGTTTTCTTTTATTGTACTGTAAAGGAAGAGGAATATTAATAAATATACCTATGAAATACCTTGCATTACAAGAACACCATGTCTGAACAACTAATTCACTAATTAATTTTATCATTTACAATTTATTTCTAAAGGGACTGACAAACTCAGTTAAAGATAAAAATATTACTGTTCTTATATAGGAAAGAATATGCATAATGTCATCCTAAACAGCATTTATGCTGATATATTCTCAAAAATAAGCTTAAGAGCTATTGTAAAAAGAATGTGATATAGAAAACCAGCTCTAGTCCAACTGTAGATAACTGGATACTCCCCTGGTGGAAGAACACAGCACAACAACTTGGGAGGAAAACGTGGCTAACGCATAAAGGTGCATCTCCTATGACTCAGGAAATTTACTCTAGGGGTTTATCCTACAGAGACCCTTGCTTGGCCACAGAGGATGTATGCATAAGGGTAACACTGCAAGGCCATTACAAACATTCAAGAGTACAACCCGCCTAAAGGTCAATCAGCAAGAGATTGGTCAACCAGTCAGGATTTCTTAGTAAGTGACAAACCCTACCTAAGGGTCTCAGGCAACCACTATTTTCCACAAGAGAAGAGAATACAGCTACTCATAACTTGCATTTAAAAAAACAGGCAACTAAATAGTGAGTGTAATTCCATCTTTAAAAAAAATAGGTTTCTGTCTGTATCTGCCTCTCTGCTTCCCTGCACCCCCACCCCCCATATATATAGGCATTAAAAGTTAAAAGTCTGAAAAGAAATGAAAATGTTTTAGGTTTTTCTCTGAAGGGCAGTGGGATTATGGGTGATACCTCTTTTCTTGGTACATTCAAATATTAGTATATTCTATAATAAGCATATAGTACTACTTCTATATTCAGAAAAACAATAAACTACTCTAGGAGAAAGAAAGCAAAAACTAAGAAATCTTAGTACATTTATAATTAATAAACCAAAAAAATCTTCCAATCAATTTAAATTTTCAGTACACCCTATGCCAATTCAGGCAGTAAGAAATTATATCGAGAATAAAGTAAAAAGGAAGAGGTTGTACTGTCTTAAAAAGAAGACAAACAAAATACAGGCTGACAGATAACATGTACTTTAACATGTCAACATGTCTTTCTCCCAAACCCTTCTCGGTCTGCCCTCAGGGTCCTGCAGCACGTGCCCTTACCTTGCCCCCCACTAGTTACCAGACGACTCCCGCCCCCGACTCCACCCCCTGGCCTCACCCCACACACAGCTGCCCTCCCCTCGCAGCTCACTACTTGGCTAATCTAGATGCAGTCCCCTCTGTTGAAGGACTTTTCATACTTGATCGATAAATATGGTTCGCATATCCCAGCCTAGCGCAGAGACTGGACCACACTCCTTTCAAACCCCTCAGAGTACTCACGACGGAACAGCCAGTTCGTGTTGGCTGACTCAAGGATGGAGGTTACCTGAGTGATAACCTACGCTGCATCTCCACTCCGCTCTCTAGCACTTTACAACTTACAATAAACAACAGAGGAAGAGAAATCATGGCATCAGGAAAGGAGGAAGAGTGTAAAGTTGGAGGTCAAACCCATACCTTATCAGCGAATTTCCACTCTGCGTGTAGCTAAGCTGAAGATCAGAGCCCAGAGCATCTCTGCAGTAGGAATAAAAGGCCCGGATGACTTCAAGAAACAAATTCTCAACCACTTGAGGGCCTGCAGTTAAAAAGGAAATGGCCAGAGAAAGATCAACGATCCAATTCTAAATCGACGAATGACATACGCAGGAAACACAGTTAACTCTGTGTACACAGACAATTCGTATAGTCTAAAATGCACTGAAACTTTAGTTGCGACAATGACTTTAGCTGGGGAAAAACATCCATGAAAATGGCCAACATTTTTGTAGAGCTGGACCCTGGTCTAAGGATTTTATGTCTAGTAACTTACTTAATCTTCACAGTAGCGATGCGAACAGGTACTACATTGCTGTCCCGATTACGGATGAGGGGACCGGGACGGAGGTTAAGTAACCTGCCCGGTCCAGATTCCGCTAGGCGGAGCCAGGCCACACGCGCAGGGTGTCAGACGTGCATGAACTGCTCAGCCTGAGACATCACTCACTATTAACATGGACAGAGCAGGGCCACGTTTCTGTTTGGAATTCTTCTCATCACGAGTAGAACACCATAGAAGAAGTAACACCAGTCCTGAAAAGCACATGAACGGGGCACAAAAGAACTGGGCCAGCTGGACGTTAGAGGGGCACTGTGGCCGATTAGGCAGGGGAAGGTGGCTGGACGTGTGTGCTCTACACACAGTGACCATCGGGCAGCGAAGGGAGTGACTCTCACCCACATCCGCAGAGGGATGAAAACAGGATCGACTCAGAGAAGAAGAAAGCGCTGTCAACGAACAGTGTAAAAAGCGATCAGCAGATTAACCCCATCTTTCATCTGCCGCACAAGGACACCGAGCACTTTTTACAAGCAAGGCCGGCTCCCTGCCTGATCGGTGGGGAAGAAGATGAGGCAGTGACTGAAGCCTCAGAACAACAGAACAGGCAAGACTGAGCATCATCCTGCGCCTTAGTCCCGTATCACCCATTCCTCTGCCTCTCAGGTGTGTCTTCCGTTGGACAATATATAACCAGAGAGCAAATTAAACGACCATCATAATTGGGCAGAAGCCTGCCATTTAATGCCCTTCCAGAAAACACGACCAGGAACCCGGGCTGGCAGCAACACCTCAGCTGGCTCACCAAGGCCTACAGCCTTGACATAAAACACCCACCGCCAAAACGCTAAATTACGTTTCCTTCTTTGACTACTTCCCCAAGTCACACAGCAAGCTCCCAATATAGCTTGTTTCATTTTTTAGACTAAACCATGGCTCCTCAAAGCTGCAGTCACTCCACACTAAGATAAAAAGCCGCTGGCTGACCAAGGTGGGTGGGGGGAGAGGGGCGTGAGCGGGAGAGTCTGCACAGCGCAGAAGTACCTCTATGTAGCTCTGAAGGGCGGAGCCTGGAGGGACAAACACTTCATGCTCTGACTTTGGACAGGAGTGGCTGGAGCTGCTGACGCCATGCAATACACGTTCACGTGTGCTCCGAGGGACATCTCGGACACGGTAAGTCTGAGAGCGGTCAGGTAAGCAGCAGTGTCTTGTCAGAGAGCCTAGGCTCAACGTCAAACACCGAGTTCCACTCCCAGGTCCCGGGTGGCCTCAGGCAAATGACTCACCCTGTTCAAACTTACTCTCTCCCTCTGTGAAATGGGTAGAGTAAGACGCCCATTTCAGGGTTCTTGGAGGTCTCGGGTTACGTATGAAGAAGACACGTATTAAACGAAGTATACAAATCACTCAGCACCAAACACTTGCTCAAAAAATGTCAGCCGTTAGTATTAACAACAGTGAAAACACACCGGGACCTCAGGGTCTGCCTTCCTTCTAACTTGACCAGAAGCGTCTTCTCCCTGGAACCCCCAGAGCCTAGGCCATCCCTGCCACACCGAAGATGCTCGATGCCTGTCTCTCAGTGAATACGCAAAGGGTCTGCATCCTGAGGCCAGAGGGGCAAGGAAACCGCAACCAGGCGGTGGGCACATCTGAGCCTCAGATGATGCCATCGAGGCTCAAATCCCATGGAGGAGACGGGGCCGTTCTTTCCCATTACGATGCTGAAGTGATTATAGGTCAAGATCATACAGCAAGTGGATATTTTAGCGATCTTTTTTAAGCAAGGGAGAGCAGCTCGCTGTTCTCTGCTGATGCCCACAGGGCCACAGTGTTTAAGGGGGACCCTTAGGAACCAGAGGCTAGTTCACCCCTTCCACGTGAGAGAGGAAGAGGCTAAGGCCCAAACGGCAGGAGCGGCTTGCCCAGGGTCACAAGGCAAAAAGAGGGAGGAGGATCTCCCGTTTTCTTGAAAATCAAGTCAGAGCTCATTTGAAGTATGACATCCGACTAAAGAAACGTCCTTACGACGTCAGGATCGCGTGTGCTGGGCGGGCACGGGCGCGGCCGTGCGCAGCGGAACCTCAAAGGTAGTCTCCTCATCAAAGCGTTCACGCTATTGCCAAAACTTCTGAGTGGTGAA
This sequence comes from Eidolon dupreanum, assembly GCA_028627145.1. NCBI lineage: Eukaryota > Metazoa > Chordata > Mammalia > Chiroptera > Pteropodidae > Eidolon > Eidolon dupreanum. The sequence goes on from CM053507.1 coordinate 3,633,115, forward strand.
CCACACAACGCGACTCAAGTACTTTGAGGTTCTGAAATCCCAGAGATTAAATTACACTCGGAACAACACGCTGATTGTATCCCGCCGTGTTTTAACGCTCTGGGGACGGGCAGCGCGTGATGCGGGACAGGCAGAGGACGTGGGACAGGCACAGGACGTGGGACAGGCCTGCTAACTGTACCGATTTCCGGCTTGTCCAGCAGACTGACGAGGATGCGGAAAGGCCTCAGGTACGCATGGTGGCGTTCCTCGGGGTCGGAATCGGAGAACTCCTGGTGCAGCAGCTCAGCCAGCCCCTGTTAAAACACAAAGAGCCTTGGACGGGTGACCACCTAGGAAGACCAGGTGCTGCAAGCGTAAAAAAATAGAAAAGGGATTGTAAGCTGACAAGGTCCTTGCACTCTGTGAGGTCAACCAAGGGTTGCCTCGCCTTAAAAAAAAAAAAAGAAAGAAAAGCCAAATACTAGGATACTAGACACAGTGAAGTATGACGTTACTGGTTGTTTTCTGGGACACAGAGAAAACCAGTCGCACAGCACTGAGTATACAGAATGTTCCCATCTGAGTACCAAGGAACGCGCATGACGTCTACTTTGAGGTCCCGCAGAGAAATGTACGTTAGAACCAGATCAGGAATGTCCAGACTGGGGTCGACTTTCCAGAAATGTAACTTTACCTCAACTAAAAGATCCTTGGAATATTTTTCAAAAAAATATGAGGACTGGTCTTCATAAGAACTTGAGATTTCAGACTGTGGCACAATGGTCTTTCCTTTGATATCTGAACCTGTAAAAGAAAAAGCGCCACAAGCTGTAAAGAGATCTCCACTTGTAAAAGTATGTCACATTATGCAAGGGTCTCATGCTATACTTCTAAAAATATAATTCCTCCAACAGAAAACAAACCAGATCCAGCAAGACCAAGTCACATGTTCTTCTTCTGACAGTGGCTGTTAACTAAGGGTCAGATAGGCAGAATTCCAACTCAGCTGGCTCCAAGTTAGTTTGCCTCAAGAATTCTGCATAACTGTCTTTGACAGGTGTGATTACCAGGATCACACGGAATGAGGATTGTTGTTAAAAACCAGTGTTTATTTGTATGGCCCTATGTGAAATCAAGGTTTTCCCATCTGCGTCCTTGCTTTGAGCCCTGGGGAATTCTGAGGACTTCAGGGCAAGGAACAGCATCCTCATGGTACAAGCAAAGAACCGGTGGCTTAGTGAGTCGGAGCTGGTGCCGAACTCGAGTCCCTTGGGTCCCCGGTCCTCTCTATCCACAGCTAGTCAAGCCCCACAAAGAGGGAGCTATGCATTTAGCAAAGTTGTCCTTCTGAAAAACATGCCTAAAGAGCCGACAGCTGCCCCTGTTGAAACCCTTCCTAAGCCTCCATGCAGTGACTTCTGAAAGTGCTGTAACCAGGGGAAGAAGGGAGGGAAGAACGGGTCGAGGACTTTCTGACTTTGGTGTGATAGGATCTGTATGTTGGGGATTTAAAAAAGAGCTATGCAGTTGAGGGGTTTTAGGGCAGCGAGAACACTCTACGCTATTGTAACGGTGGATAAGTGCACGTCATTCTACATTTGTCCAAACCCACCGAGCGTATAACACCAACAGCGAAGCCAAACGTGGACCGTGGACCATGCGTGCTGAGGCATCAGTGTGGGTTCGTCACTCTGGTGGGGGTGTGGGTGACGGGCAGGCTATGCCTGCGGGGATATGGGGGTACATGGGAAATCCGTAACCTCCTTTTAATTTTGCTGTAAGCCTAAAACTGCTCTAGAAAAATAAAGTCTTACAAAAAAGCTGTAGAGTCCTTTCACAATTGCTCTGTACACCACCTTAGGTATGTGAATATGGGAATTCATGAAACTCATGGAAGTGCTACCCTTTCTGCTTGTGATTTCCTGGACTCTGTCCCCGTGAAGCCTTTCGACCCACAGTCAAGGGCTCCTTCCCTACCAGTTTATAGACTGTAAAATCCTAAACACATGCTGGGTTCCAGAAACGCATGCCTGGGTTCTCATGCTCTCCCCAAGTTATCCAAATGTTCCCAAACATCTCAACGCCACAAACGTGCCCCTCCACACAAAACCTTCTTTCACCCGTATTCCGCATTTGTGGGTTTTCTCTCACATGCCCTCATCCCATGAAACTTCTCCATAGCAACTGGCTTCTGCATGAATGAGGTTTTGTCACAATGTTCTGTGGTATTTCAAGCTTATTAAAATGCAATTCAGATAGCATTTTTAAAATCTCATTTATCATTTCTCTGTTTTTAAAGTAATAGCTGCAAAATAACCAAGGCTGGGGTGTAGGCAGCAGAACTCAACTGACCAGTGCCACACTCAGTGTGTTGTTTCTACACTTCATGATTGAGAAATGTACTGGCAAGATCGAAATTTATTCCAGAGTCAGCATTAAAAGGTTTCACATCAACTCCCAGTTACTGCGTAGGCTCAGTACCTAGCAGCCAGGCGTAAAGTCTTCTGTTTAGAGACATATCTCTCCTCAGCAGGGTCTGGGTGGCAGCCGAGAGAATCCGCACGATGTCAGGCCTGAGCAGGGGAATGGCTCTCTCACTGGGATCCTATGAGGAGGACAGAGAAAACTTGACTGCAGGCAGACGTAACCTAAGTCACTGGCTCCGCCATGTGGCCCTTCCTCACCCGCCTACAGAGCTTCACCTTCAAAAGGCAGGTCTCAAAAGGGGCTGGCTGCTCACGTCGCCCACGGACAGCAGCTTCTCAACTCCCGCTACATAAACACCGTCCGCACAAACATGAACGAGGAGGACCTTTCGTCGGCTGAACGCAGACGGCCATCACTGAGTGGCTGCTCACCTCCCAAGACAAATACCCGCGCTCTGTCTCACCTACCCCCCATCTCCGGGGAACAGCAGTGGGTCCCCTGGAAGAACATAAACGACTCACCAGACAGCTGTAAAACGGGAAGAAGAAGAGTACGATTTCCAGATTATTTCTCTGCACCAGAACATTTGAGTCCAACAGTGAGGCGCACAAAGCCTTTACCTGTAAACGACAAACAGCACAAACATTTCATTCCCAAGACATTTCCCACCATTCGCAGGCTACTCTTCATTAATAAAAATGAAAGCAACTTCTCCCGGGACTGTTGAAACCACCGTGCTCAATCAGGAGGAAGAGACAATAAATCTGGGTAACGTGGGTTCTGGTTCTAAATGCCAGGGGGCTATGTGACATCAGGAGGATGGTCAGCTGCAGCCCTCCCTTGCTCCACCTGAGAGCTGGAGGGGTCTGGACAGATGGCCAGGTCTAAGCCCTGCAATTCTACAATCCCAGAGAGGAACGTCTTTCAGTTCCAACAGCAACCTTCAGCGAATCTCAAACTCAAAAACATTCAGTCAAACGGATTCCAATCCAATTCAACACCTTTTTCGAGTGACTTTTCTAAGTACGAAAGGTATAACGTAGATGCATAACAGATAATGAGAGCTATAAGACAAACGCTAATAAAAAGTTCTGAGAATTTAGAAAAAGAGAGGGAGACATCTTTCAAACAGGGAAACAGTGACGCTTTGTGAGAAAGCTGAGCATGAAGGACCAGAGCTAGAGCGAAGACATCACCACAGACGTACGAGGTCAGGCTAGGCAGGCAGCCCTGGGAGCAGAGGAAGCCCGAAGCGGAGGGCAAGGTTTTTGGTGGGTTGGGAGCAGACTGTTAGAACACTCTTGAGTTTGGACTCTATCCACAGACCATAGGAAGCCAGATACTTCTCAAGCACATTACAGATATGAGCAGAGCTATGCTTTGGAAAAGCAGATCATCCGGTGATTAAAAAGAACGATAGGAGTAGAGCACAGGATATGGAGAAACCAATTAAAAATCATGTTGCGATCCAGAGGCAAGACACGAGAAGTCAAAGCAGGGCAGTGAAAACGGAGAGAGAGACAGACGTGGTGCTGATGGGCATGTTCGCGAGGGTCTCCTGTCTCCCGAGCATTGTGGGAAGCGGTTCTTACCAACCTTTGTGCTTCGTCTTCAGAGAACCCATGAGAAAGATCCGCTACTCCCACTTTACAAAGAGGAATGGACTCAGAGGCGTAAGTAATTCACACCAAGTCCCAACTTTCTTACTGAGGAATTCTACTTTCAACATTTTAAGTTCGAAGCGTGGGTACACCACCAGGTGGCGACAGACGGCAAGCCACAAACACACAGGTAAGTTTGGGGAGGAGACAAGGATCTGGGAGGTTCCCATTTCTCAAGGTCATGAGAAAGGGTGTGATGCCAGGGAAGAGAGCTGTCCTCAGGGCCGGGGGCCGGACACCTGAGGAACCCAGACAATCCAGGTTTGAGAGCAGCCAGAGGGGAGGATGACAGCTGGAGCAGGACCAAGGCAGTGGCCAGAGCGGGAGCCTAACGTGTGGGCGGTGGCCAGTGTGACACAGGGCAGGGGAAGGGAACGACTGCAGCTAGAGCAGCGGTCTCCGTGCCAGGCTGTCGGCGTCCGCGTGCCCTTTACAGCTAAGCACAGAGCTGATGAGCTGTGCCCGCCGTGGGTGTGAGCGCTCATTTGAATATGCAAATCACAACGCATATGTTAAAAGCAACCACTACCATCATGGGTTTCCTCCTGCAGGATGACGCCTCCTCCTCATTTGGCTAGATAACTCATCATTACACACTCTGACTCCATTTTGCTCTGCTCCCTGATGTCCCTTTGCAGCCTAGTGATGACCGGTGCCCACATGCCCCGGCCAGCTGCCACGCCCCGGTGAGGAGACAGCACCCACCGTGAGCTGGTAATCTGTCCCCAGCATGTACTTCTGCTCCTTGCCCGGCGAGTCCCTGCTGATGTGGGTCACCACGAAGAGCGAGGCGGGCAGGCGGACGGACGGGCTCGCCAGGACACTGCCCCAAAGGGCAGCGTAAAATACTTCCTTGCCGACCACCAGGGACAGTCTCAGGAGCAGAGCGTCTGTCCTGTGGGTGAGAGAGGACAGAACTTCAGTGCCACTGTCGCTGACACTAAATTTGCTAAAACACATGTCACTGAGAGGTACAGCTTCTTGGCCAACGGGCAGTGTACGACTGGTCCTATCGCCGTGGCAACCAAGTCCACCTCTGCCTCTGGCCTCGCCGTGGATGCCTTGCTACCTTTAGGAGGGCGGTTCCACCACCAAAGGGGAGGAGCAGGTCAGCCGCTTCATACAGAAGCATAAGGAGTCATAAACGTGTCAAAAAAAAAAAAAAAAAAAA
>CM053507.1:3638855-3678011 GCA_028627145.1 Eidolon dupreanum
ACTTACTCACTGGCTGGTCGTGTGGGTTAGACTCGAGAAGGAGCTGACTCATTCAGGGTCTCATTCCATTTCCACTTCCCCAGCGTGTCAGGATTAACGACGAGTGCATGCACGCGCACATGCACGCGCACACACACGCGAGCACACGCGCGGCAAGAGCACCAGGGTCCCTTGATCTCCCTGTTGAGATGACCCGGGAACTGACATTCTAGGTCACAGAGGACAAGCTACAGCACACATGTTCCAGTACCGCTCTTTATTCTTTTCCCTTCCGAACTTATTGCAACATTTAGGCTCTAAAAGCCACTTTCAACACTGACACCTATTTTCCCTGTCTTTCCACATAGAAACTCTAGGTGGCTAGCTGTCATTCCTTCCATGTCTTCAGACTTACGTTTTATTGTTCTCCAACAGCAGTGCACTTGCTCAGCATTCTGATGTCCCCCCCCCCACTCTGACACCCCACGTGGGCTTGGCGGTGGCCCTGGCTGAGCTGAAGCACTGGGAGGCCTCCAGCAAGTCTGAGCGTCAGTGTCTTCATCAGTAAAAGGGGTTAAATGGCAGACTTTGGAGGATTATAGATTTGAAAAATTGGTGACAAGCATGCAACGGGCTCACCGAAGGAAATCACTGTATTTGGGTGGGCCAGGGGCCAACTGGCTCAGAAGTGATGGAAAATGGCGGGTGGTCAAAGCAACTGAATTCTACTGTAAAACACAAATGTGTGGGGTAAACACACCCTACAGAACATATTCTAAACTCTGAAACACATGTGATGCAGAGATACTGAAATACTCAAGAATTTATGATCACAAACCAGGACACATAATAAAAGTAATCACATCATGAAGATACTTTAAACGTGGTACATGGAAATATGTTTTTGCTTAAACAAATTTTAATCTACATGCAAATGATATAGTTAACAAACCAACCAACCAAAAGCCTATTACATGGAAGTCAGAGCCGGAAGAGAAGAGCATCTTAGGGACAAAAATCTCATCACAAATCCCAAACAGGCTTCTGTCCCATAAATTCCTCCAGGAAAATGCAATATTCTTCAAAATTCACACCTAGAACAGAATTGGCCTGCTCAAATGAGACCATCACCCCTTCCTGCACCGAGCAGCCTTCTCTAGAGAGGTCCTGATACTTCCACAGGTTGAGAGGGGCTGCGCAGAGCTCAGGACGAGGGACATGTCCTCCCAGAGCGCTCAGCTCACCGGCCCATAGTGCCTGGGGCACCAGTAATTCAGAGTGCAATGGAATTTGGTCTCAGTCGGGGAGGTGGGCACACCCCTCCCAGCGGGGCACCGCCCGCTCAGTCTGCTCAGGTTCTGACCCTGGTGGTCCTCTGTGCTCTGCCTCTGCTCCCCTGTCCCCGAGACACGCTATCTGCACAGAAGCAGGTAACAGTTAAAGAACAAGCTCTCGGTGGTGGGAGGGAAGGGGCCGCTAACAATGCACATGGAACAGGGACAAAGGCATGAAAGCCTGGCTCTCCCAGACTGGTTCAAGCCCAAAGCTGGCTCTTGTCTCTCAAACTCAGCAGCTATAAAACGGCCAGGGACACCGAGAACCAAGAGGCGGAGCACGTGGCTGGCACAAAGCTGGCGCTGGCAGAACAAGACCTCCGCAGAAATGCAATGGGGTCCTGTACTTAGGATAAGACCTGTGCAGATGGGGAGACAGAAAACCCTCCGCAGTGTCTCTATAAAACGTGATACCAGCCAGAACCACGCCGATGCAGACGGCAAGGCTGCGGATCGGCACAGGGCATTCTGCATCTTTTACAGACAAACACCTTTACTGTCAAGTAACAAGTGTGGACGCATCAGCCCTTGGAGGACACAGGCTCTGATGGGTTAAGGGCAGAACAGGCTATGCCACCATACAAGGCTGAATGAGGAAACGCGTCACCTCACACCCAGAACGACAGCAGTGGTTCTCAACCGGGGAAAGTTTGCCCCCAAGGGACACCTGGCAACGTGTGGAGACGTTTCTGGTGTTACAATGGGGAGGCGGTGCTACTAGCATTTAGTGGACATCGGCCAGGATGCGGACAGACATCCCACAGTGCACGGGATAGCAGCATCACAGACGCCAGCCAAGTGGAGGCCGAGGGGCCCCGCTGCTGAGGAACCCCACTGCTGATGAACCCTGCTGCGGAGGAGCACGGGTTTGCCCAGTGCAAGGGCTAACGGCGTCCTGAAAGGGCCCGGCTTTCTCGGGCTTACTTGCTCCTAGCGGTGACTTGACTCATCCTTAGGTTTTCCTCTCATGGCCTTTGATATCTGTCACACATCCAGGCATTAAATTCTCACACAACTACAGAGAAAAGCAAAAAAAAAAAAAAAAAAGTCCAGCGTTTGTTCCTCTCCTGTCTCTCTGTATTAGAGGGAATCTTTTCCAGAAGCCAGCCGGCCACACTGCATGGGCTGGGGAAGGTCACGTGCCCATGTCTAACTGAATCCCTGCCCAGGAAAACAGAATGAAGAGAACTGAGTCCTGAACAATGACATCGGCCACGCGGGCTGGGACTCAGGGGCTCCCATCCCGCAGCACATCACCACCTGACCCCTTGACGTAACTAGGTTCTTCTAACAAGAAAGAAGAGGGTGAGTGGCTGTTGGGTGGGCAACCAGCACGTCTGCCCCACACGGACAAGTAAGTGGTGAGCCCGAACGTGAACCCAGGCGCTCTGCTCCCAAGCTCAGTGTTCCTTCACCCCACGTCCGAATCAGCCCGCGTTCCAACATACTTACTTCCAGGGCACATCCCGGGCAGTGGGAGACTCTGGCTCCAGTACAGTAATCACCAAAAGCACGTGAGTAAAACGCAAGGCAGACACACCTGCGCTGCTTAGGAACAAGCAAGTCGGCACTTCACGAACTGTCAGGGAAGGAACTGAATGACGTACATTTCGTGCTACACGAGGGTAAGAAGTTACTAAGGTTAGTAAACAAGGAATAAACGGATTCCCGATGAGACAAGCAATCCGATGGGGAAACACTGGCAGCGCTCCCACTGAAGTCAGTGCCCGGCGGGTGGGGCAGGGACAGGCGCTGTCCCTGAATCGCGCCCCCTCCCGTGGCAGGGGTGGCAGCTGGGCACGGCTGCCCGGCCAGGGCGGACGTTCCCCCTCTGAAGATACGAGTGCAAGTAACGTGCGCCGCTAAATTCCACACGTGCTCCCCTTCCCGTGGTACAGAACGGCGGCGAACGGAGCAGCCTGGAAAGCCGTGTGTTGCAGACGGCAGAGTCCCTGGCCCGAGTCTGTGGCACGACCACGCGGGACGGAGCTGCCCAATCTCCACGCCGCGACGGACCGGCACGTGAGCAGGAAACAGACTTCCATCTTATCGGCGGTGCTGCACACGTGGACTCGTTACAGCAGCTAACGCTACTGCGACTAACACATTGATAGTGTCACCATTATTTAACACTATTCCAAAACAATATTAGCAAAATATTAGGAAAAAAACACAAACTCGGGATTGGTTGATGGTATGCCTGTCTACCTGAAGGAAAAACAATCAGCTGTTCGTTAACCAATGTCACCATAATAAAAAAAAATTAAAAAAAAAATTATCAACTGAAAAAACTTAAAAATAAATTTACAGAGATGGTCAGTTTCCAAATTCCGGAAGTTGATAGTTTCCTACATGCCAACAACCAGTTAAAACACATAGTGAAAAATCATCCCATTCAAAAATAGCACAGATATATGTATAAAATATCTAATATATTTAAGAAACAGGGAGAACTTACACGAAAAGACCAATTAAATTCTTAGGGACATAAGCAAATACTTTTTAATCAATGAAGAGAACTACCACATTTCTACGTGTGTAAAGATGCGACTTCTTCCCAAAATATTCTATATTTGTCACCTAATACCAATCAACCTCCAAAAGAGTTTTTAACTTTACAAATGATTCTAACACCCACCTGGAAGAGCACAACCTGGGAATGGCAGAGAATTTCTGAACGAGAGTGGCTGGGCTGGGCTGGGCTGGGCTGGTGTAGACAGACGCTATGAAGTCCGGCAGTTCACACGCTGTGGCTCTGGCACCAGCCCAGCCAGATGAGTGGATCAAAATAAAGTCCGCACACAGATTCACGTGTCCAAAGGTTTAACTTTCTGACCGAACGACACAGAAACTCCACCTCTGGCAATACGGCCACGTGCAGAAAGATGTCATGAGAGCTTCATTTAGAATTATTAAAAGCTAGAAGTAAACCAGTCGAACGGCAAAGGGCTTGCAGCTCGTCCTGTCCTATATCCCCTCCCCCCGCCACACACACGACTGACGGGGCTATATATGGACTGTTCAACCTTTTTGTCATCTCCTTATTTTGTCACGAGCATTTTTTCATGTTAGTACCTACAAGTCCACTTCATTTGGATGACTGTATATGTCACTGTGCTGTTGTATTATGTACGTATGACCTGCTCCACTGCCATTTCCCTGTTGAGGGGGGTCACTTCTGATGTTTTTGCTGTTATGTACAATAAAACAATGAAGATCTTTACAGTTATCTTTGTGTTGTATTTCTAGAGGATTAAAACATATTTACAACAATCACGTACTGCCTCTCTAATCATTAGTCATTTGGGAAAAACAAAAGCCATAGGAGCTGTTATTATACTTCCACTGAAATAAAAAGACTGCCCACCCCATGTGCTGGCAAGGGTGTGGGAGAACCACAGTTCTTGTACACTGCTGGTGAGGTGTAAAATGACACGCCACTTTAGAAAACAGTTTGGTAGTTTTTTAAAAAGTTAAATATGTATCTCCTGGAAGCAACCCAAATGTCCATTAACAGAGAAATAGATAAATGGGGAACGTCCACAGTCTCCTGCTCGGCAGTAAAAAGGAATGGACTATCAATACATACACCAACCTGGCCAACTTTCAGAGTTTTGTTGAGAAGCCAAATTTGCAGATAAGAGGAGGAAAAAAAGAGTACATGCTGTATGATTCTGTCTGTATAAAATTTTTGAAAATGCAAACTAATCGATAGTGATAGGAAGCAGATCAGCGGTTGCCTGGGGGTGGGGAGGGAGAGGAAGAGGGAGGAGGGACTACAAAAGGGCACAGGATAATTTCTGGGGGTGACAGATACTTGTCTACTACTTTCATGTGGTAATGCCTTCACAGGGCTGTACACGTCAAAACTCATCAAATTATACCTTTAAAATGGGTGTAGAATTTACTGTATGTCAACAGAGCTATAAAAAAAAAAGGCCATTTAAAAAAGAAATAAATGGGAATGTCTACATTTGGCTCAAATACAAGCTTAAATATTGGTGCTCATGTTCAATTAGCTGTCCTTTTCGAAAACAGCCAAATTTAATTTACTAGTATCAATCTGCTTGGGCTGCAGTAACAGTATCACTGACTGGGGGGCTTCAAAACTTTCTTGACAAAATTCATAAAATGTCAGCAGACCACAAATCCCCTTCCCTTACCCATAAACTCAGTTCTGCTGGACAAGTTCTATCATCGGATTACTGGGGAAATAACCCATCTGTCCAAATCCGGATTATTTCTATCCCTCCAACAGATCCAAAAGGAAGAGTGGCAAAAATATCCTCTGCCCACACAGATAGTGGGCTATCCTGGCTATATGTCACTGCAAGTGACCAGACTGCCTTCAGAAAAGGGAAGTGGCCTTTCTAAAAAGGCCCGCTGAGTGGCTCACAGCAAGGCAGCCCTGACGGCCCTGAGCCACCAACGCCCTTGCGATTCCAGCTCCTGGACAACCTGGGGCCGGGCACGAAGCGATGACACCATCTGAGCCACGATACGTCACCGAGCAAGAGAAGAACAACAGGACAGTGGCAAAGGAACGGGAATTCTACCTGCCGTTCCAGTGGCTGCATTTTCTAAATTCCAGTGCCAAGAAATAAGAACACTGCCAGGAACAAATGGGCCTTGTGCTCACCGCTCTCTCCTGCAACGGCCCAGGATTTCTTTACTCAAAAGTGAAGAGTCAGTAATTTCCAACGATATCCTTTCAGAGGCATTAAGAAGGCATAACGTCTCTACTCAGGAGGCATTAAGGCCCACATCTTTCCACGATGTCCCTAACACCCTACTCATCTGACAAGTTCTACCTCAAGGTCACTGCCCCAGGTGGCGGCAAAAGTTGCTGGGAAATGACTGAAATAATTGCCCCAAAGTGAGGTATGATACTCTAACAGATGGGGTCCTAAAAGTGAGGTGACAAGACGACCAAGTGCTATGTAGGCTGAGAGGCACTCACGGTCCTACTCCAGGTCACCTGCTACTCAGTCTGGTCAAGTGGGGATCAGGAGCAAGGATTTAAACGGCATCTCGGTGGGAGGAGGAAGAGGTTGGGGAAGAGGACGGAAAGGGTCCTCGCAAGGTGACCCACGGGAAAGCCCACCCTGGAGGGATGAGCCCTCCCGCAAAGACACCCACAAAGAAGCTGGTGCAGAGCCTGTGAGGTGCAGCACCCAGAGCAGACCAGGACAACTGCACAGCCTGTCCGGAATGACTAGAAAGTTCCAGGTACACGTGGTGTCACTGCACGTGAAAACTGACGGTCTTCACGGTGTTCCCAGGCAGGAAAAATAAATTAAATACATAACATCCTACTCTTCCATAAGGCACATGATGAAAAACCATCCGAGCTCCCATCAGAAATGAGTTTTCAAATAATTCGTACGTGGAGAGACAATTCCACTTTATTGTCAGACCTTGTTACAGAGTCAAATTATAACAGCCCCCAAAATTCATGCTGAAACCCTAACCTCCATCACCTCAGACTGTGACTGTATGTGAAGACAGGGCTTTTAAAGACGTAAGTAAGATGAGGTCCTTAGGGTGGGCCCTAATCCAATGTGACTGTGTCCTTATAAGAAGACAGATCGGGACACAGACACAGAGAGGAAAGACCACGTAAGGACACAGTGAAAAGGCACCATCTACACGCCAAGGAGAGGCTTCAGTAGAAACCGAGTCTTCTAACACCCTGAGCTTGGTCTTCTAGCCTCCAGAATGGTGAGAAAGTTAACATCTGTTAAGTCTCCGAGTCTGTGGTATTTTATTAGAGCAGCCTGAGCAAGCTCAATATGCTTTATCTGACTTAACACTGTTGAACAGAGAAATGCAGTTGTCTAAGGCTAGGGGAAAAATCAGGATCCAGTTCAGACCCATCGAGTTCTCAGGGGGAAAAGGTCTTGGGGCTGATCCATAAAGGGCCAGAGCAGGTCACCTGGTCTCTGAGCCCCAGCCCACGTTCTTCCCACAATGCCACAGAGCTAGTCTGAAATGCCACAACGAGAAGGCTATGCTTTAAAAAGGAGGTGTTTGTAACAAGCAATGAGATTTCAGAAGCTGAAGCATGTAACGATAACCTCCTAGTTCCCTTGTGACTCATGTCGCTGGCATTCTGGCCATTTCATGAAACAGCAGCATCCTGAATAAAAGCAGCAAAAAAAAGAAGCTCATTCAGGGCCATTAGGATGTTTTTTAAAGAGAAGGTTTAGTGACAACTTTTTTAAGGTACAGTTTATTAATTTCTACTATCCTTCATTTCCACAGATATAATCCAGGTTTGGTACAGTGGTTAGGTTCATAGGGCTCAAGATACACTTGGTGATTAAAATTTATCTAAAACTAACCACTGCAAGATGATGGCTTGAGGTCTCAGATAAACATGTAAAAATTATCCTAATTCATGTTGATTTGCCAAAAAACTATAAAAGATACACTTTTCTCTAATACAGAAAAATTCTAATGATACTGAAAGTTTAACAAATTTTTAAAAAGATACGAATAGAACCTGTATATAGTCCAACAAATCAAGACCTTTCGGGGCTTAGTTTTCTCATTTGTCAAGAGTTGAGCTAGATGAGCCTTCTGTTCTGTCTACGGTTTGTTTTATAACCTGCAATCATCTACTTTAAGTAGAATGCATCCTGACCTAACCTTTGTATACTGCAATATTGTTTCTATTTGCATTATAAAGATTTTTTTACTAATTCATCACTAATATAGTGACTGAATTTGTATACATGCATGAATCCAAGAAATCCAACCTTCACTAAAGCCTTAAGAAAATTCTTTATTCCCATCAACTCCTGAAAGCAGAGTTAATTGCTAATGCTGTTGGAGGTTTGCTCTTTCCAGTGCCAGTAACACTGACCTGGGTGCTAAAGCTGCCCACTGCCAACCCTGGCATGCTCCCACGCACGGGCTGACTCCCCTTACCTAACAGGTAAGGCAGTGGTTACGTTGCTCAAAGCCTTCTGGGAAGCTGCCTGGCTTCCCCAGCCTCACAGAACAACACCCCATCATCTGCCCTGGCTACTTCTCCTCCCTCATCTCCTGTCACCCGTCCGCCCCAGCCACACCCTCCCGCTACAGTACCTTGGACACAAGCCCATGCCCCATATGGCCTCCCTGCCAGCTTGCTCGCTGCATCCGTGCCTCTGCTAATATCACAAATGTCACATTATCAGAGAGCCATCTCTGTCTCGGCTAGCACCCCATCCTCCTTCCTCACCACCCCTCTTCCCTGGTTTATCTTTCTCCTTAGTAGTCAGGACCCAACGGCGTGTATTTATTTGTTGTCTGTCTCCTGTCACCAAAGCCTTGAGAGCAGGAACTGGCATTAAATGCTGTGTCCCCAGCACGTAGGGGTTCAACATGTCTTGGTTCTACCGCTACCAATTTTCTAGGCCTGCTGTAACAGAGGGCCACATAGCGGGCGGCTTATACACAGAAATGGATCGTCTCACAGTCTGGAGACTGGAGTCCAAGATCAAGGTGTCGGCAGGGCCGGCTCCGCCTGCGGCTGTTCCAGGCTGCTGTCTCGCTTCCAGCGGTCTGCTGGCGATCTCTGGCATTCCTTGGTTTAAAACTGCACCCCTGGTCTCTGTAGTCATCCTCACATGGCGTCTTCCCATGTGCATGTCAGTCTGTGCTCAAATTTCCCCTTTTTATGAGGACACCAGTCCTACTGCGGATCAGGGCCCACCCCAGATGACTTCATTTTAACTTGGTCAGCTCTTTAAAGACCCGCTCTCCAAATAAGATCACACTCTGAGGGGCCAGGGGTCAGGGCTCTGACATATCTTCTTTGGAGGATAGAATTCAACTCCTAAAAATCACAGCTGTATGACACCGGGCAAGTTAGTTAACCTTCATTGGTAAAACAGGGTAATAGCGGCACCTACCACATTTGGAAAATGAAGACAATGCCCGCCAGCAAAGAGGTATACCCTGTCCCCTTATGTGAGCCACACAGAAAATGACATGAAAAGAGCTCAAGAGCCGTACCCTGAAGCCAGGCAGCCAGGGTGCGAGCCCTCCCTCTGCCCCTCAGGGGCTGTGGTCTTGCTCAATTTGCTTAATCTGAGACCAATCTCAAGATAGGTTGTAAGTATTATATAGTAATGCACGTCCGGTCCTGAGCACACAGTATGCTCTCTATGAATGTCACCTGTCATAGGCAGGGCTAGGTAGGAACAATGTCACACTCATCCCACCAACATCTTGCAAAATTTCGAAGGGGCTGTTCTCACTCATTGCCTAATCACAGCAGCAGAACAGGAAGCTCCAGCGAAGGGGACGCTGTGGTGGGATCACCTTTAACTGGGTATCAACTGCAACAAAGAGGTGTCTCTGATACAACTCATAACCACCTGCCTATGGACACTGACCGGTGCCTCACTCACCCTTCCCAAAGCGCCCAGCCCCTGCCCACCCACGGCGCCGCCCCTTCAGCCTCCCCATCCTGTCCTGAGTCTCCAGCTGAAAAGCTGGGAGAAAACCTGCGAGTCGTCCTCGACCTCCCTTTTTCTCCTATAGCCCACATCCGATCCACCGGCGAGCTCTGTAAGCTCCACCTTCACACACATTCAGAATCCAAACCCTGCCCCCCGGCCCACCTCCGTCCCAGCAACAGCTCCAGAACCGTCTCGCATCCCGGCCACCCTGATCCGGCCTGTTCTGTGTCCCAGCAGAGTGGCTGGGGACGGTTCCAGCAGCTACCAGGGAAGACAGGCCTCGTGCCTTTGCTCAGACCCCTTCCCCCCACCACAGGGCTCCTGGCTAAGTCAGTGGCCGCTCACACTTCAGTTTTAAGACCATGCAAGATCAGACACCCTTCCCAGCCCTAGGCTCTGCGGTCTTGTCTCCCATGCTCTCCCAACCCGTCTGCTTCATGACAAGCTCATTGGTCTCAGACACACCAGAGGCCCCGCACTTGGTCACATGGCACCTTCTCAGCAAGGTCTTCCTTGTTGATCACATTTAATATCGCACCAACCCCCAGCACTCATCGTCCCCCGCTTTCCTTACTGTTCCCACGGCACTTGTCAGTGTCTACAATGCCATATATTTTGTTTACCATCCAGCTTCCCCCTGATCTCCACCACAATGTGGGGGTCATGCTGGTTTTGTTCCTTGCTGTACCCTGGTACCTGGGACACAATGGCAGGTTGTAGGCACTCAGATGGATAGCGAATGAATGGGCAATGCTCTAAAAGCTCCTTAAAGGGTCACAATTGTACTCAATAACCTGCATTTTAATTCCACTCCTAGGGGTGTGTGTGTGTGTGTATTATATATACATATACACACCCAAAAGAAGTGAAGAAAAGTGTTCAAACAAAAACCTGTACACAAATGTTCACGACAGTACTATTCACAATAGCCAAAAGGTAGAAACTCAAGTCATCAAGTGATGAATTAACAAGATATGGTCTGTCCTTACAATGGAATATTTATTCAGCCGTAAAAAAGGAATTAAGTACTGACACATACTACAACATGAACTGTGAAAACAGGCTAAATGAAAGAAGCCAGACGCAAAAGGCCACATATTGTATGATTCCATTTACATGAAATGTCCACAGACACAGAAAACATCAGTGGCTGCCAGGGGCTGCAGACGGGGAGGGGTGAGAAGGGCTTCCTTCAGGGGTGGCACAAATGTTCCGGCTCAGCGGTGATTCACGACGTGGTGAACATACTGAAAGCCACCTGACTGAACACTCCACAATGGTTAAACGGTCAATGTTATGTTAGCTGAATTTTACCTGAATGACAAAAAAAAAGAACACACCCTGTCCCCAAATAAGTATGCTATGTTTAGATTCCAGGAGAATTGAGTATTAAAATAGTGAAACTTCTAGAACTTGAACATGCCTAGATCCCATTCCAACACTTCTTTCTCCCTCTCCCCTAAAACAGGAGCCCACTTTCAGGCAAGACAGTGTGTCATCTTCAGCTTGAGAATTCCTGAGTTAGAGCTCTAAACTGAAAGAACTCTCCAGCTCGTGTTCTGTTTTTTGCATTTGACCATCCCAGCCAGCACCCGGCCATGACGCTCGCATGTTGAAATAGACCTTGCAAGACACCACGCAGCTTCCCAGCCACCACCTGTAGTAACCGCCTGTCTCTGCTGAGCCTGACAGGCATCTGCGGGTGCTGACAGCTGCTTCCTGGCGGTAGATGCTGAAGTGTTGTTACCCAAGCACTATGCCCATGGTCGGACTGCTGGCATTCTTCACTCCCTGCTGACCCTCTCCCGCCCCCGCTCCTTGAAGAGGTAACTGGAGAAATTCTTTCTCTCCAGTGAGGTTTGTTGGAGCCCTCCAGTGTCTGCGACCCGGACCAGATCTGCGGCATGGGACAGGGCACTTCCCAACTCCCTCATGGTATTTGGGGTCCAAAGTCAGGTATCCTAGCTAGGAGCCCTGGCCGGACAACAGCAGCAGAGCTGGGCACAGCCACTTCGAGCCCAGATATCTTCTACCTGCGGGTCACAGTGGTCATCTGAGTGCTTGGGCACCACTGTGTCATCCTCCTTCTGGGCAGGATGGGAAAATACAATGGTCTCATCTACAGGACACAAGGTCAAGCTCACCTGAGTTCAACGAGTTTTGGTCTTGCCAGACCTGATCTTTTTCTCCTTGTTCAAACATACACACAATTTCTGGACAGAATTCAATATTTATTTCATTCTTTATTCTTCTAGGAGTTACCAATTAGCAATAAAATGGTCAAAAAGGTAGACCAAAGAAGAAAAAGCCATAAAAATTCTAAGCAGTACATGAGGAAAAATTCATCTTTGAATAACTGATTGGACAACTTTAAAGTTGATCTTGTTTAGATCTAAGTATTGTTGAAGAAAAGGCTGTTCAACTATATCCACACTATAATCCTATGCTCAGGAAAAAAAAGTTGGAAGGAGGTATGCACACTGATAGGTTAAAAGCAGGTAACTGGGTGACCGAATTATGGATAGTTTTCTTATCTGCATTTTCTTATTGTTATAATCAGTGTCATAACAAGACAATCTCTTAAAATAATAAAAAAGACAGCTGTGTTTGTACCTCTACGCAATCCAATTCTACGCCCCACATACCTTGTTGAGTTTGCCCAGTGAAGATATGAGATCAGCCCATTCACTCGAGGATTCAAAATTTCTTAAAGCCTTTTCGATCACTGAAGAGTAATTTCTGTATCTGTAATCACTTAATAGCTCCTGCTCTTCTGGATCCATCTTACATTCTTACAGCGAAGTATCTAAAAGCAAATCAAAAATAAACAAATGGGGCAGCTCTTCAAGGACACAAATCGTTCCGAGCCCAGAGCTACAGAGGACACGCATCCGCAAACACTATTGTGCACAAAGTCACTTGGCGATCCAATGCAAATATTTAGCAAGGCTTCTGGGCCAGGCATTATGGTAGATGAAAGATAAACAGTTCCGGCCCTCCTGGATTCTGAGCGAGACAAATGCACGGAGCAGGAAGAAGCAAAAATGCTAGTGTTCCACTTCACTGACAAAATTTATTCTAGGAGTGAGACTCATAAAACGGCTAACTACATATTGTTGCCAACTGGTCCTTCTGAGTGCAGATGGCCGCCCCCGCTCCTTAGGCATTTATAAAACCTAAGGAAGGGTGGATCAAGACTCTTAACCAGAACTCTTAACCTATTCAGCAATCCAATCCTCTACTAGACTAGAATAGAGGATTGGAAATAGTCTAGAAGAAAATCTGGTGGGGAAAAAACGCTGAGAAGCGTTAAGGATGTAGGAGTGCAGCGTCCGACAGCAGCATTGTCAGAAATCCACCGCGTCCCTGTTCACGCCCAAGGTCGTCCCCCACCGGGGCCCCGCCAGGTGCTGCCCTGCTGGCGTCAGGCCTGAGTGCAGAGCCTGGACGCAGGGCGGTCACACCAGAGCCACACACTCATTTTCTCCTTCTTGCCCTTGTATACGCTTTGATGAATACTTTTATTTATTTTTTCCTTGTGGCTAGATGTATTTATTATACATGAAGCACTGTAGCTACTGCAAAGCCTGAGACGTAGATGGTCTAATCCCAACTTCAAGAGCAACCATCTCACTTTATTCTTATTCCCAATGTGACAAAAGGAATGGAATGCTGCACTGATCTGACTTTGTGAAAACATCCATCATTTGTTACAATGTATACAATACACATACATGCTCATGTCAAGTTGTTTTTATTCCTTCATTAAAACAAAATCTGAAGGTCAACCCATCAGTCTATTCAAACAAGTTACAACTCTGAAAAATACTCTCGGAGACATGGATATAATGGCATTCCCTGGCACCAAGCTTTCAGTCTTCTTTCTCTATCCTCAGTGATCTCCCTATTCCTATAACTTAAAAATATCATTTCATGCTAATGACTTGTGAATTTATAATGCCCACCCAAACCACTCCCTGAGGTCAGATTCATGCAAATGTCTACTCCACCCTTCCACCTGAATGCAGCACAGGTGCCTGAAACTCAGTACATCCCAAACTAGACTCTCGAGGGTCCATCAACAAAATGTGGTCTAGCCATATTCATTTATTGGCAATGGTGAAGAAACATACCTCTTATTGGGCAATGAGAAGGAACAAATTACTGGTATGTATTATAGTAACGGTGAACCTGGAAAATATACGTAGTGGAAAAAGCCAGGCACAAAAAGGTACGTATAGTATATTCCATTTGCATTAAATGCCCAGATAGGTGAATCCACAGGGATGGCAAGTAGATTGGCTGTTGCCCAGGGTGGGGAGTAGAAACAGGGAGGAACTGCAAATAGGCACAAAGGATCTTTTTAGGGAAATGGAAATGTGCTAAAATTGGATTATGACGATGGTTGCACAACTCTGCAAACTTATTAAGAATCACTGAATTATATACTTGAATGAATGTTATGGTTTGTAAATTATAACTCAATACGGCTGTTTAAAAAAAACCCTCTACTCGTGATTCTGTCGGCTCAACATGCTCATTATCCAGTCTTCCCTTCCTTGGAATATGGCCTCCGCATCCACGAGGCCTTTGACATCATTCTGGACTCTTTTTTCTGTTTATCTGCTACACTCAACTCAAGTCCTATTGGCTCGTCTTCCAAAACACCTGTGAACTCAATTGCTCTCCATCTTCACTGCACCGCTGTGCCAGCCTCTTTCCCCTGCGAGCTTTCAGGAGCCTTCCTAATGGTCCTTCACTCTTGCCCGCTCCCATGCCCTTTCACACTGCACTCTAAGACTCCTCTTTACATGAGTTAAAAGACCCACCATGTTTAAACTCTTCCCATTACTCCTGCAATAAATCCAAACCCCTCTCCCGATCGCTCTGGGGCCTAAAAGGCTCCACCCACTTTTCTCTTTGTCCTAAGACTGATTCATCCTACCACAGAGCCTTTGCACATGCTGTGCCACTGCAAAAATATATACACCCATGCCATAAGATGGCCTACTCGTTCTTGGGAAGGCCTACCCCTTTTTCTGAAATAGCCTGCACACTTTCTGAAACTATTAAGGATGGAAACGAGAGGTAGCAACTTTTTTTATTTTGCCAGAAAGTTAGTAAATCCAAAGAGTCCGTAACTTTTTTTTCCCCAGGTAATTTATAGGTCTAAAATCCAGAATCTCCAAACCACAGTGATACTCCATGCATAGTGTGTTCACTACACTGTCTCAGGACTGAAGAAAGAAACCTGAAAAAAGACAGGGCTCCATTCTCATAGTCCACAGCCTAATGAAAGAGGAACACCTAAACACATGATTTCCATTTCATGCGGCACACCGCAATGGAGGGTGGGCTGAAGTAACGCAGTGACGCTGGCAAGAGCAAGGGACGGAGGAAGCACAACTACCGGCAGAGGCATCCTCGTGGTCCGGAGGTGGTGTCAGCAGGAGGAGAGCCTTGCCAGTGATAATGTCTGTTTGGGAGGTGGGTGGCAATGAGGGCACCACTGCTGACGCCATGTAAGAGCAGGTCCCTGGGGCAGATCCGTGTCATGCTTGGCTATACGAACAAAGTACTATTTGGTGTAACTAACAGCACAGGTGAGAAGTTTGGAAATAATCATTCGAACAAGCATTTATCTTTCAAAATAGGGGACATTCAACATTATCTTAAGAAAGTCTTTGGGGTGGGCTTGATAAATCCATCATTTGTGCATGCGTTTATCTCCTGCAACACGAGTCCTGTGAGATGGGCATCACTGGCCTCTGGGTGAGGACAATGTAAACTAGGTCCTCCAGAGAACTGCTGGAGTCACAAAGCAAGCAACTGGCAGAATCAGGATTCTGGCTCAGGCCAGCACAATGTCACAGAACCTTCGCTACATTATGCTACAAGCAAAATGAATACTTCAGCCCTTAAACAGCTCTTTCGACAATGATGTTGCAATCTATCCTGAATACCTTTTCTGTGAGAGACTCAATAGTTCAGTAAAACTGATGAGTTCTATAGCCTACTAAAATTTAGATACAAAGTAGTCACTTAAATAAGTGTATCTGACCAGACGTATGTGCCCCTAAATCAAAAATGACAGCAGGAAACCTCTCACTTTATCCATTCTTAATTTCTTAGAAAAACAAGTTCAAGTGAAAAATCAACTGCCAGATCTGAAAGAAGTTAACTGTAAAGATGTTTACATGAAGAAACATTTCTGAGTCAGACGAAAGGAGTGAAAAACGACAAACAGCCACCCTCCTAGGAGCAATAACACTTATCAATTGATAATGACCTTTAGTCTACAGCAGGGAAACACTCCTGGGCAATTGGTTAATTGGTTTAGTCAACTCTAAGACATTATTTTGCAATGTGCTCTTTCAGAGTGGTAAAGAAATTGTGCAAAATTTAAAGACACTAATGGAAGCAGGCTTTGGCGGGGGAGGGGGGCCTCCCATCTCCTTACCAAAAAAAAAAAAAAAAAAAAACCCTACAAAGGTTTTTCCAGCGTAAGGCTGCTGTCCCGGGTTAGGGAAACACCTGAGGAGGGTACAGTGTCCATAAGCAGCTACACCAGGCGCTGTTAGGGGGCCATCCACGCCAGCGGCAGCCCACATTCCTTGAAGACGCCGAGGCCAGGCCAGCAGAGTGCGCGCACTACGGTTCGGATCCTTTCTCCTGGGGACAGTCTGGGAGACTTTGGGGGTCTTCCCTTAACAAAAAAGCCCTCGTTTTGTACAAGGTCTCGGTCCCTAGCCCTCCTCCCCGACTAGGACCGCACAAGCAAACAAAGGCACAGCTTCTCCGCCGTCAGCCGGCCGAGGTGAGGGACTAATGATGGGCCGTGACCCACTTGACCTCCACCTGCCGGACCGCAGGCCGCACCCGGCCGGCGAGGGCGTGGCCGCACTTCCCTCGCCGCCCGGCACTGGGGGAACTGGGGAGCGACCCCGCCCAGCCTCCTGGGCTGCCCCTCGGGGGTCCCGGGCCGGAGCCCACGAGCGGCCGCGCCGGAGCCGCCCCCGCACTGCAGCAGTGCGGGCCCGGGCCGCACTTCGAGGAGCCGCCTACACCCCGGGCCCGCCCCCGGGGCGCCGCCGGAACCCTGCGCAGCAGGGCGAGGACGCCCGCGCCGCCGCGAAGCTCGCGGGCCCGCGGGCGACGTGCCGGCCCCTCCGGCTCGCCTGGCGGCCGGGGGCACGGGCCCGACTTACCCGCGGCGGCGGCGGCCTTTCTCGGGGCCGCGCCCACGTGCGGCGCCGGGGAGCCGGCGGGGCTGCAGCAGGGAGGGGGAGCGTCTGCTGCGGAGCAGGCAGGACCCGGACTGCGGAGGAAGCGCCGCGCCTCAGCGGCCGCGGTTTCGAGAGGGGCGGGGCCGGAGGCGGGCCTCCGTGCTCGGGGGCGGAGCCAGGCGGGGCCTCAGTGCGTGGGGCGGGGCCAAAGGCAGACTTTCGGTGGGCGGGGCTGGAGGCGGGCCCTCCGTGCTTAGGGGCGGAGCCAGGGCGGGTCTTCCGTGCGTGGGGCGGGGCCAAAGGCAGGATTTTTCGGTGGGCGGGGCCGGGAGGCGGGCCGTCGGCTCGCGGGGGCGGAGCCAGGCGTGTCCTCGTGCGTGGGAGGGGACCAAAGGCAGGCTTTCAGCGGGTGAGGTTGGGGACAGGGAGGGTCCTCGGTGCGTGGGACCGAGCAAAAGGAATTGGTCCTCGGCGGGCGGGGCGGAGCGGGGGTTGGAACCAAGGGAGGGTCCTCGGTACGTAGGGCAGAATCGAGGGCGTATCCTCCACGCTTGGGGCGGGGCCTGAGGCGTTACCCCGGTTATGGAAGGGGCCGGAAGGTGGGTCCTCAGCGTAACCTGACGGTTTCTGCGCGCAAGCTGCGGAGCGCGGGGCTCCCACCCCAAGTCTCTTGCATCTTCCCGGCCCTCGGTGGGCGTCGCTGTTAGGCGCGACAACTAGCTCCCTGCCTTGCCGTGGGACAGCTCCCAGAAGGCCTCGCATAGGTGGGCGGGGTGGACTGCCCCCTTTCCTGGAGCTCCCCCTAACACACCCAAAGAAGGGGGGGCTTTGGAGTTACAAACAGGACAACCGGGGAGCTCAAGAAAGGTGGGGCCCATGGCACCTGACTCACTCAGTCCTTTCCATCGGGACCACATCCAAACCTTCGGGGAGGAGGCGGGCCGCAGGAGGCTCGGGGCCCCTGGTTAAGGTGTCTCGTCCACAGGCCGCACCTTTTAGACTATCTGCATGAGAAGAGATGAGGTAATTAAAGCCTGAGATGAACTTCGTTAAGTACACTCTGGCTCAGAAAGGACCTCACGCCCATTATAAAAAGCATTAATATGTACAGATATTCGCTTCCTCTTCATGAGCCTTAAGGCCTGGACAATTCAGACCTACCGAACCTGGCTCGATGGCTGCGGGGGTGAGAGGCGCCTTGAATGACGGGAGTCAGGAGGAATTCACCTGAGCATCCTGACTGCAGCAGCTGAGGCTACCAGCCAACCAAAGCCAATCAACCTGTTGATTGAGGTGGTAATTTCTGTAGTGGTCTCTATTTAACCGCTGAAGTTCCCTTAAGAATTACCAAGTTTAGTCTGAGGCTCCTGCGTCAAGGTAGTCGCGAAAAAGTTTTGGGGGTGGAGTAGGAATGGGAGTCCATGAACACTTTAAAACTGTACAGAACATTTTGTGTATATGTATGTTTCTGGAGAAAAGATATATAGTTTGTGTCTGATTCCCAAGGGGATCTATAACCTTCCCCAGATCACGGAAAATATTTTAATAGTTTGGGATGCTGGATCTGTGGCCTAGCCATCTCCATTTCCATTTGGCATATACCAAGTGCCCCAGATAGAAATCTTCTAATGGTCAGTTTGGGGAATGGTCTTAAAGTAGAAGCAGAGGAAAACTAAAAAATTGAGCACTTAGCAAGAAAAAAGATTAATTTCATGAAAATTGATTTCCTAATGAAGATATGATAAACTCTTTACAAAAAGAGTTGACAAATGGTGAATTTTTTCTTAGGTGTCTCAAATCCTAGCCACACTCCACATTGCATTGAACTAATAAAAGATGAAAGAACTGCTTATACTCACCACCGACAAACAGTGAAAACCAGTCTATTTTCGTCAAAACCACCAGGTACAACTTTGCCCTAAGACATTTATATAAAATAATATACATGCCTTGTATTTATGTTACCTATCTCTAAAGAACTTTAGGTATGCAGGAGGTTAATTTAAATTAACTTTCACAAATTCAAGTAGTAGTTATATTTGGATTTTCGACTTTGGGAGGTTTATGCTCCAGCCCCCACGTAGTTCAAGGGTCAACTGTATTGTAAACTCTTAAAAGAACAACCCCATTTATAATCAGAATTGCCAGTGAATGTACAGCATTAAGATTTAAAAGTTTATTCCTACAAGAAATCTGTTTTCTTGGCTCATGTCTTACTACACTTAAAAGTCTTCTTAGCTATGTTCATCTTTTGAAGACATGTAAATAAATGTTTCTTGCATAATAATACTCAGATTCATTAGGGCATTTCAGATTTACTGTAAATCAGAACTGTAATTCTTACTTCTGATTATAAAGAAGGCATTATAAATCAGAGGTGACTACTTTCTCTGGCTCAGGCTGGCCCACTTCGACAGATTGTCCATGTAAACACATTCTGAGTTTCTCTATGCAGATACTGATGACCTTCTAAGCCTGTCTCTTCTGTAAACTCAATTCTACTCTACCCACATAGATTGATATCCTGCATAGTTCTGTATTTGGTGCTGTGCCCACTTGCAGTTGACTTACAGTAACAGGTAAACTTACCAGTTACTGTCAGGTAAACAGGATCGTCATTATCACCTGTTTTATCTCCACACTTCATCACTCTTCAGCTTCTTGGTGTGTCACAATCCTTGTTGCAGTTCAGTAGGTGAGGGAGAAGTCCAAGGCCAGGTCTAAAGCTGATACTGTATGTGAATTTGCCACTCATCCCTCAACCCAGAAAAGTGTAACAAAGAGAAGCTGATGTGGACGGAACCACTGGCTCCATCTGGTGCCTAAAAGACACGTTGTGTGAGATAATCCATTTAAAATATGCCAAATTTTAAATCATATTTCATTTATCTACTTTATGGAAAAGTTCATATGGGCTAATTTGGGCATCTAATAACCACATGGCTTACAATCACCTAGATTCAAGGTAGCATCTCCCTTAATTTTTACTCCACAGGGTTGCCCATGGTCTCTAGACTTGTAATAGTGAAGCTGGATGTGACAAACGCTCAGCACCAAGAAAAGCCAAGGAACTCTGCGGTCACACAGTCCTGGATACGATCCTGGCTCTTGGCTCTTAGCTGTGTGATGTGTAGTCCTGTCCCCCAAGTTACTCCACCTCTCCAAACCTTCGTTTCCTCATTTGAAAAATGACATCGATACCTACCTCAAAGGACCAATGTGAGAATTATGTAAAACAAGGTTGGGAAAGTATTAAGCATGACATTTGGCCTAATATGCCATGGGTTCTCAATTCATGATATTTTTTTCCTTCTGCTTCCAAGACTAATTTTTTTTCACTACCGTGTACCATGAAACATTTTAGTGCACTTTTTTTCGACTCCTTTCGGTTGCAAGAAACAACAACCCAGTTCAAACTAGCTTAAGAAAAATCTTCTAAGGATACAGAGGTATCTTGAAGCATCTCTTAGAACCAGGGAATCTCAGGAATGGTCTGAGGCCAGGGAAGGAATGCCACCTGGTGAGGGGGCTGTCTCTTTGGGCTACTCTGTACCTGCTTCTTTTGAGACTCCATTGCCTCCTTCTCTGGTATGCCTGGCTCCCTTTGCTCCTTAGACCACATCGGATGGGGTGGTGCCGCTCACAGTAACAGCTCTGAGCTTTCCCTGCTGCAGTCCAGCTGCTCCTGGTGTTTAGAGCTGGAGGAGTCAACTGAGGCTAGCAGGGCAAAATCACCGTGCGACTGCTGCAGCAGCGAACATAGGGAAGAAGCAGGGGGGAGGGGGTCAGGAGATGATTCTTGAGAATTCCATGGGCAGACCATCCAATGAGGGCCCCCTAGGGCCTTTCTGTACAAATGAGAAATGCCATTCCAGTTTACAATTAAGGGTCTTCTAAGCAGGCTACGTGCTGATCCAAAAATGCCAAGTAAGATTTGGCTAGAGACAAAGGGGGGAAGAAAAGGGATTGGCCTGTTTACTTGTGCATTTCCTGTCTGTGACTCCATCTGGCAGAGCCTGAAAGTGCTTGTTCCATGGGTCCCCGTGTTACCGCCCATCGCTGGCAGGACTCTGAAGGCTGGCTGCACAGGGATTCAGAAAATTTGTCTAAAGCCATTAAAATGGTTTTAAAGCCGGACAAGAAGTTACTGAAATGTCTTAGAAGCTATGGTCAGAGACAAATATAAGAGCATGCTGGATTTACTCAGGCAATATAGAGATGGCTGAAGGAAGTGAAATGCAAGCTGGTTGGGATTCAGACTTCCCTCTACCCAAGGTGAATGAAAACACGAGGTGAGGTTTGAGAGAGCTAAACTGGCATTTCCCCATGCTGCCGTTGTAATTTGAAGAGACAAGAAAACACCTTGCACCCTGTGAAAGACCAGAAATGACAGTCACCTGTGTAGCCACGTCCCCCAAGTAGATGAAACCTGGAACATTTCTATATGGATTCCCAAACGGAAAAAAGTATTATCCCTTATTTATGCAATGCCATTGTCGGGAGATGTGACCTTTGGCCGTAATCCAGTGACAGTGCCACTGTTTCCTGCCGTGAATGGCCCATCAGAAACCTGGTAATTGTGTGCTTTCTTTCCTTTGGCTTTTGTCTGTTGGGCACCTATTGTGTATCTGTTGTTTGACTAGTCGTTCTGGCTGAGGTCTGGACTGCATTGCAAACTTTCTTCACAAAGTACATTTCTTCTCTTTGGCAAGATCCTTCGGTCTCCAATCTTTTTTCTACATCTGCGTATATCAGAGCAAAGAGATGGTCTAGACACAGTTGCCCAAGTGTGAACAAGATGAAAGAAGTGGCAGGGAAACCTTGCAAAGGATCTGGGAAGAATACAGAATGCAAAACCGGAAAGAAAAACCATCACGGAAGAAGTCACATCCCAGCAAAGAGACATTCCTCCCAAGCCCTTTGAGCCACATACATTATGTCATGGGTATAAGAACCAATTAAAAAGTACTCAAATATAATAAAACAGTATGAGATACAAAGCAGGGTTGCAAAGCTAAGGAACCAGAGGCTAAATCATGACCCTTACAGAGTTGATAAGCTAGAAACAGCAAAAGACAGCTGGAAAATGGCTGGGACCACTGCATAGCCCTGAGACCTCTCACTAGACCAGTGCTTCTCAGAGTGCTGTCCCAGCACCAGCAGCACCTGGGAAGTTGTCAGCAATGCACATTCCTGGGCCCCAACTCTGGGCAATGGCCTAACATGCCCACCAGGTGGCCCTGACGCCCTCTAACCTTTGAGGGCAGCACTGTGTTCTCCCTCTCAGGCTAAAGAGTCTGGGCAGAGCAAAACCACTCGGCTCGGTTCCAGAACTAGACAGCTTCTGGCCGGGAGATCCTAATTGTTTCTCCTGAGGAACAAGAAACAGACCAGACTACAACACCAGAATTCGTTCATTCCTTCCACTAACATTTATTCGTCATTAAGCACCAAAGAAGACATTCACCAGTTTTGAACGACTTTGTCATGGACTAGCTGGCCCTGAGGCTCGGTGGCATCTGGAGGCAGGAGGGCCAAGTAGACAGGGGTCTCAGCCCCTTCCTCCACAGTCCTGGAGCCGGAATCCCCAGCCAGGTCCGTCTTCACCCACCCTGGGCAGCATGCATTTAGTAGAATCCTGTCGGCTTTTCTCTTCTCATCCAGACGTCGGGCCAGAATTCTCGATAAGACCGTGACCCCCAATTTGGACACCCCATAAGCCGAGTTGGGCCAGCCTTCCCTCTCGTGCACTTCATTTTTTGTGTCCTCCACAAACTTTTTCATGAGGTCCACCAGGTCTTCCTCCGTGAGTGTCTCACTCCGGAATTTCTCCTGCAGATCTTCGCTGCAGTTTTCAAGAGCTTTTGAACCCAGTCGACTACTGACATTCACCACTCTGCCTGAAACAGAGTAATAAAAACTATGGAAGTATGTCACAAATAAACAGTCATTGACGGACTATACAAATGTGATGGAGTCGTGGTGCACATTTAATCGTTGATTGAAGAAAACATGACTCTAGAAGGTACCTGTGGGGTTCGACGTTTTAGGTGAGGAGGTCTGTAAAGGAATCACCAGGAAGTTGATGGATACTTTCACACCTGGAGTGGGTTGATTCTCCACCCTGGTTTTGATTTTTCTTACTTTTAAGCAAGAAACTCATTTAATGAATACTGATTATTTAATGAGTTAGCCATCATACTAATTCACAGCTACTAAAGAGACACACCTACTAACGAGGCAGCTACTAATAAACACAAACATGCAAGCCAAAACAGTAAACACGTGAATTTACGCTTCATTCAACATCAAAAAAACATCAATTTAGGTGGATTCTTTTCTTACATATTATTTTGAATCCGTACCCTTTGCATCCAATAGGATACTGGATTTTATTTCCTTTTCTGAGTGGCATTCACCACAGGCAGACTTTTGGGGGGGGGGTTTGCACATTCTACTGCATATCCTGTGGGCCCTGTGTGAAGTCTCCTCACTCTGTCCCTACACCTCACTGAACCCCCAAGTACCTAAGACTCTTCAGTATCTTCTTTCCTTCCTTGTCTCTCTCTGATAACACATATGTCCTTCCCAATTTTAACTTTTATTGGAAACCTACAGAGAAGTTGTAAGAATAGGTCAATAAGCATTCCTATACCTTTCACCTAAGTGCACCAATTCTTAACATTTTGCCACATTTGCTTTCTCTCTAAGTTATAAACCTTCACCCTAAATGTGCATGTACGTGTGTGTGTGTGTGTGTGTGTGTGTGTGTGTGTGTAAGCATTCCCTTACCTAACCACAGTGATCATACTCAAAACATTTGTCATGGTACATACAACACTATTACCTAAAGGATACTCTGTATTCAAATGTCCCCAGTTGTCTCAAAAATCTTCCTTTGTAGGTTGTGTTTGTTTTCATACAAGGTCGAATGTGGGATCATGGGATTGCATTTAGTCGTCATATCTCTTTAGCCTGTTCTAATCTAGAGTAGATGACCTTTTTGAAGACTGTATGCCATATTTTGCAGTGTTTTCTCCAACGTGGTTCAGCCTGATTTTCTCACGATTAGATCCATTTCAACATTTTGGGGGCACCACACCCACAATGTCGTGATTTTGAGGGTACCACACCCACAACTTCGTGTTCTTTGTTACTTCCTAAACAGTTGTTCTCAACCTCTTGGTTGCTACAAGGAATTAAATTTAAAAGGGGAAGGAATATAGAAAAAAAAAATTACAGGAGCTACCCTACACCTTCCATGGAAATAAAAGACTTCCTGAAAGGAAGAAGTGTCCTCTTTGAGGTGGTGTGACCTCATTGGTCCCAAAGGACCCCCCCCCAACCCCACCCCTTAGAAAGAGTGGGCAAGCAGCACCTCCTAGTGGTGAGACATCTAACTAACCTATTTACTCAGAATCAAAGGAACAAGCTGAATAACTTTCTTTCAAGTGATATTGTAAACCTAAATAAAGAGTGGCTTTTAAATTAGAGCAAAAGCGATTCCCTACAAATCAAGGTGCTCAGCATGTTATCCTCCAGGTAAATGCGAGGTTATGGAAAAGTCACAAATATTCTTGATGTGTTGTAAAGCAGAGATTCCTGCTTTGGGAAACACTGTTACAGGATGAATTAAAGACAGTGATTCAGCTGTTCTAGGTTGAACCCTGAGCCCCACCCCCCAGAGCCTTCTTCTGTCTTTCAAAATGCTTGGTCAGGGACTGAAGTCAGGAAATCTGGCTACTGCTTCTAGTTCTATTACTACCTGGCTTTGTTCACTTCTCTGGGCCTCAATTTCCTTCTCTGTAAAGTGAAGGTATAGAAATGTAAGGTTTATTTAATACCTTGCAGCTTTCAAATTCTATGATTCTAAAATCCACAGGGAGAAGACTTCCTGGTACCTGGTAAAAAGACAACCCTACGGTGAAGTACTATGCAGCTGTAAAAAAGAATAAGAAAGCTTTCTGCCCTGATCTGGAAAGAGCCCCGGATAGAGTCAGTGAAGAAAACAAGGTGGCAAACATCATACTTTATGCTCCCTTTTGCATAAAAAAAAAAAAGGGAGCAAAAACTATGCATTTAGATCTGCTTAAATTTGCATTTACAGGTCTGTCCGTTGGCCCTGGGCACTCACCAACTGTATGAACCTAGACCCGAGGTTTCCTTCACCCAGTACCTGCAACTCTACCTTTGAGTTTTACATTAGGAAACCAATACCAAGAATCACCTGCGGAGGCTGGAGATAGGAACTGGGGAAGTTGGGTGGGGGGTAGCAGGAGTACAGGTGTGAATCTTACCACACCATCTTTTTAGATATTTGAGATTTTTTCACTAGAGATCATCTTTTCTCAAAATGTTAAATTAAAAAAAGCACATTGCCAATAAGAACCACAGAGCTGTTCTTCCTAAGAATCACAGTTGACTTCTTGGAAAAGAGAAGCCTCAGGGAAGCAAGGCTGCTCTCCTCCCTTCCCAGAATAGTTGTAATTTACTTAGGATTCTTTGTTGATGACGGTGTCCATTTACTAAACCCTCTCCATTGTATACCCAGCATCCAGAATATTGCCTGGGTTACAGTAGGCATGAAAAAGTAATAAAAGGTATTTGCTGAATCCTTGGGAATGTGGGCAAGATATTCCCTAATAAAGAAAATTTTCTTTGGGGTGTTCTCAATCAGCTTGACAAAGTTTGGTACATGAGGAAAGGAATACAGGGAAAGTTTAGAACAGTCACTATCTCCAGACCCCCAGGTGAGCTGGATGTGGCCCCACCACCTTGGGGAGCTCGGGGACTCACTGAGGTTGCAAAAAGGCAAGATGCCATTTGTGACTTGCAACACTCTATTGTTCCGGGATTGAGTTCATGACATGGGGCCCAAGAACACTGCCATACGTCACACATATCTTTTAAAGCTAAAATGTTTGGGCGAGGAGCCAGATATAATACTATGAGAAAATAAATAATGCAGTTTCTATTTTTCCCCTTATGGAGAAATAGTATCCCTGATCTCTGCGGGACAGTCCCATGGCTCACTCCTTGTTGACAGAAGTATACACTGAACTCACCATGAGGTTTTATTATGGGCAGTAACTCGGTGCAAACATTTCTCGTGCCAAAAAAGTTTGTCTTCAGTGTCATCTCAGCTTGAATGTCAAAGGGTGTTGGATCATCAACTTTCAAAAAGAAAAGAAAACAAAGACAGTCAGGCATTCCCCCTTGAAATTCAGGACAATGGGCTCTTAAAAAACAAGCTAACTTTACAATTTTTAAACCACTGGGTTGATGGTTCCCGTGTATCTGAATCACCTGTAAGACCTGTTAAAACACGGCTTTCTGGGTGGCACCCACAGAATTTGGCATGAGATGCTCGGGGGTGGGGCTACAGCTCCTGGTCTGCTAGTCTGGGAGCCATACTTGGAGACCTCCTGGCTTTGATCACTGCTTCTCAAACTTGGACGGACACAGGGGGCACCTGGGGAGTCTATTAAAATGTAGATTCTAAGTGAGCAGGTGTAGGGCGAGGCCTGAAGTTCTGTGATTCCAGCCAGGGCCCCGGGTGCGCGTGCCGCTAGTCCAACGCCCGCACGCTGAGAGGCAAGGCTTCCAGCGCATGGCAGCGTTCCCCAAACCTTCGTCCAGAAAGCGAGCTATTTACCCACCAATTTCTCAGCCATTGGCCGGCCCCAGGCGATGACAGCCATCTCCCACCTGCCTTCCCCAAAAGCCCGCAGACTGAGTTGCAGGTGCGGGCGCACTGCGATGGTGAGTACCCTAGGTCAAGGGCGTGAAGATTTATTTCACAGTAGTTCATTTGACTCCGTTCTGCCTCTGGGTTTCTCTTCCCCACTAAGTCGTAAGTGACGCTAGCCTGTTTCTTTCTTTCTACCAGCAGCACATGGCAGCTCAATAACTTTCCTAATCGAGTAGTAGAATAAATAATCTTGATTCCTGCCCCGCCCCCTCCGCCTCCCAAGTAGCAGTGATACTACTTAAAACCACACTTCTATGTTTGATAACAAACATAAGTTCCCAGGGGGAGGGAAAAGGCTCGCTTCCTTTTTGCTGGAGCCTATCAAAGCCCTCCATTAAACAACGTCTGGAGTCCACTGATGCGCGAGTGCGCGCTCACAGTGTCTCAGCAATTCATTTCCTGTCCAGGACAGATGCCTCCTGGCATCTCTCAATGCGCCCTTTCAAGGAAAGCGAAAGCCCAAAGTGAGCTTGGAGACCCTTCGCAGAGAAAATGTTTCTTGCATTAGACAGAAAGCCGATGAGCTTAGCAGGGCGCGGCCGCCTCCCAGGGGGCCAGTTCACTCGCGGACCACAGCGGCCGACACGTCCGGGAGGGTCCGGGAGGCCCGGGGCTGCACGCAGGCCCGCGCAGGCGGGCGGGGCGCGCTGTTGCGGGTCTCCCGGGAGCGCCTGGCGCTGAGCGAACAGCTGCAGTGACTCCGCGGGAACCGCCGCAGGAAGCGAGAGCCGAGGGCGTCCGGAGGGGCGCGCACTGCGCTTCCCGGTCACTCAAGTGGACGCGGGGGTGGGGCGAATGCGCTCGCTGCCCCGCACCGGGGGAGCGCCCAGGGACCTCCCACTCCCGCACCTACACTTGAAGGCGATGCCGGCGTTGTTGACCAGCACGTTGAGCCCCCCGTACTCCTTGCGCAGAAAGTCGCGCAGGGCGCGGATGCTCTGCAGGTCGTCGATGTCCAGCTGGTGGAAGCGCGGGCTCAGGCCCTCGGCCTGCAGCTGCTGCACGGCCGCCTGGCCCCGCGCCGCGTCCCGCGCGGTGAGCACCACGTCCCCCGAGAACTGCCGGCACAGGTCGCGCACAATGGCGAGGCCGATGCCCTTGTTGGCGCCGGTCACCAGCGCCACGCGGCTGCAGGACGACATGGCTGCGGGGGCCGGGGGGGGGCGCGCAAGGCACTTGAGCGCAGAGCGGAGGGACCGCGCGGGGCGCCGGCTTCGGAGAGCCAGCCACGATCAGAGCAGCCGCGCAGAGTCCTGGGGTCCAGTGCTGCGACTTAAGAGAAAGAGGCTCCCGGGCCTTGGTCCCTCCCTCCAAGGAGGGGCCTTCAGCTGCCGAAGGTTTAGTAACGCCCCACTCCCGGGTCCGCCCCATCCCGGCGCCGCATCCTCTTCAGATCCTTCTCTGAGCCAAAAGCGGGGGTCCGCTGGGTGGAGCCGTTCGTTCTCCCAAAGCCAAACCGGACGGTGATGGATCCATCGGGTCTAGAGATTCATGGCAGTTGGATTGGAGAAACTATTTTAGGAGAACCCCAAAGGAGAAAATCAAGTGCTGAGTAATTTTCGTGAGCCCATCATCCCCGGTACAACGAGAATGTTTGCTTTTTCCTTAAAATGCAACGAAATTATTTAGACACGGTAACTACTGCTGAGGACATAGATCCCCTTTCTCTCTTAAGAGAAATTCGAGGGAGAATTAGAGCAAAAAGATCCTATGAGTAGACAGGTGCGCGCAGGGTACCGCGGTTCGTGTGATTCCCAGTGCGCCCCCAAGTGGGAGGGAATGTTTATGAAGCTCTGACCGTGTACCAAGCCTCTTATCGGAATGTTTTTATTTGATCCTTGCGTAGCTCCTAGGGATGCTAAGTGTCTGCGTTTTAGCCTTCTCCAACGTGATACATTTATTTTTTTCTCTCCCAGTGAAATCTGTGCACCCACAAAGTTCAACTGAAAAGGAATTCCAAAAGGTGTGTCAAGGTGTTGGTGGACGATTGCAACCCCGCCACCCACCTTCTATAGTATAATCCGAGTGTGGTTGATCTGAGGGTGTTTGGTGATTTGCAGGTTTATGGAGAGCTTCCATCTTCCTATGACTCAGCTTTTCCCAAGCAGAACTGGCTAAGCTGCTATGCCTGTCACTATGACTCCACCTTCTCTGTCAACAGGTGAGTCAGGAAGGTGGGCATCTTTTGTGTGTGGTCCCCTACTGTCCCTCAACCAACATTTCTTCCCTCCCCTACATTATTTGGGACTCTATTTTAAATATATAGAGCTATTCAGATCTTCTGTTTCTTCTTGAGTGAGCTTAATTCAGATTTTTCAGAAAATTAGTATATTTCATCTAAGTTGACTCTGTTGCTATGAAGTTGTTCATAATATGCCCTTATTAATCCCTTTAATATTGGTAGTGATGCCACCTCTCTCATTCCTCATATCAGTAAGTGTGTTTCATATTTTTTCCTGTGCTCTGTCTCACTAGAGGTTTATCAATTTTATTGATTTTTGTCGAGGAAGCAGCTTTTGGTTTTATTGATATTTTTCTCTTTCTGGTTATGTTATATTTCTGTTCTAATCTGTATTTCCTTTTTTAAAAAACTCACTTTGCTCTCTTTTTAGTTTCTTACTGTGAAAGATGAGGTCACTGACTTGAGATGTTTCTTTTCTAATATGGGCATTAAGGGCTATTAATTTCTTTTGAAGTACTAAGTTAGTGGCCCTCCATGAACATCGATATGTTCTGTTTTCAGTTTCAATCTGTTCAAAATACTTCCTAATTTACTGTTTCGTTATGTTCTTTGATCATGGGTATTTAGAAGTATATTTATTAATTTTGAACTGTTTTGGGATTTTCCAGCTGTCTTGTCATTGATCTCCCAATTCCACTGTAGTCAGAGAACATACTTTGTATGACTTGAGTTCTTTTTAAAGAGTTTTAAAAGGCATATTTTTACACAGTGGTCATAATCTCAACGAGAGGTAAAGGTGGTGAAGGGGAGGAGGGATAATTCGAGAACAAAATATGCGGGGAGGTGAGTGCAGCTGGGATGTGGGGCTCAGGTGGAGGCTTGGCCTTGGCAGCAGGCACCTCTTGTGCCAGGAGGGAAGGCAGAGTGTGTGGGTCTAGTTCCAGGCATGTTGAGTGGCTCTGCTTGAGGACATTATTTTCTCTTGGAAAGATGGGCGATTTGAGGTCATTAGCAAGTGGGATCAGTTTGAGAGATGTGAGCCACATACAGCCATGTTGCAGAGTGGGAAAGTGAATGTACACCAAACTAGGCATAGACTAGCAGAGTTGGGAGCCAATTTGCCGTCTGTGATCTAAATGTCAAGAGAGCTCTGCCAGCCTCCTGCAGTTTCTCGCCAACATCTGCAGCTTGCTGGTGCAGGCTGGGGCCGGGACGGTTGGAGGGTTGGTGTTTTGCCAGGCTCACAGGTCAGAGCGAAGGGTGTCAGTAAGAGAAAGATTGTAGTGTAGGGCTGTGGCCTGTAAGGATGGAAGAAAGGACATGAGGAAGTTGGAGATTTATAACAAGGCAGAAACAGGAAAGTGGATGGACTGGAGGCCCCAGAGGGCAGGGTAGAGCAGAGCACCCCTGGAAGAAGCTGGGTCCTGGGGGTCAGTACAGGACACTTTGAGAACGAGGTTGCAGAGGCTGTGTGGATGAATCGTGTGAAGGGGACAGGTGAATCTTGTTGATGTGAAGGTCAAGGCACTGGGGAGCCCAGGTACTGGATGGGCCCTGCACGTAGCTACTGACCTCATTGGAGCTGAGGGCAGGCCCGGAGGGCAGAAGATACTGAGCCATGTGCTGGCCTCGAGGTGTGTGCCCTCTACAGTTACTCTCCTGAAATTCTTGATTGTTTAACCACCTTCATTTTGCACTGGGACCCACAAATTATGCAACAGATTCTCACACCCATCATTGAAGGAATATGTAGGCGAGTTTGGGGAAAGTCTGTCACCAATAGCAACAGTCCTCCCCAGCCCAAGTTTTTCATGTTATGATCCCCAGGGATATTAAAAGAAAGTACTGATCCTTGGCTCCATCGGCAGATACTGTGATTGAACGTGTCTGAGGTGTGACCTGAGCCCTGGGAGTTTTAAAAGCTCTCCTGGTAATTCCTGTGCAGCAAAGGTTGAAAGCCGTTGGGTTATAGTAATAAGGAGGGGCAATTGGTTAAAAGCAACACAATCCTCAAAAGAGTCGGGGTTGTTAAAAGAGGAGAAAGGGTTTGGAAATGACAGAGGTTATTGTGGTAGAATTATGACTCCCCTGCCCAGATGTCCATGTCCTCATCCCCAGAACTTGTGAATGTTACTTTACATGGCAAAAGGGACTTTGCAGATGTGATTAAATCGAGGATCTCGAGATGGGAAGATTGACCTGCATAATCTTGGTGAGCCCAGGGAAATCGCACGTTTCCTGTTTAGAAGGAAGCAGGAAGTTCAGAGTCAGAGGAGGAGGCGTAAGACAAAAGCAGAGGAGAGAGAGGGTTTCGAAGATGGAAGGGGAGCCAGGAAGGCAGGTAGCCGCTAGGAGTTAGAAAAAGTCAGAGCCTCCAGAAGGAATGCAGCTCCGCTGATGTCTTTCT
The DNA here is from genome assembly GCA_028627145.1 of Eidolon dupreanum. NCBI lineage: Eukaryota > Metazoa > Chordata > Mammalia > Chiroptera > Pteropodidae > Eidolon > Eidolon dupreanum. The sequence continues at coordinate 3,670,188 of CM053507.1, forward strand.
TGACTTTGAGACTTCTGGCCTTCAGATCTACATAAAGTGATAAATTTGTGATGTCTTAAGATACTAAATTTGTGGCAGTAAATTTGAATGTGCAGGTTCCCAGCTGAAGTCAAAAGGTGACGTTTTGCCTTTTTGTTTCTTCTCTTATATCGTAAACAAGCATCCTTTTCATGGTTTATTTAGTGTTTTATTGTTGTTGTTGTTGCGTTTTCCCGCTTTTTGTTGGTAATTTTGCTGTTCGAAATGGCCCAAGCATAGTGGCGAAATGCTGTCTTGTTTTCTTAAGCCTAAGAAGGCTGTGATGTGCCTTGTGGAGAAAATATGCGTGTTAGATAAGCTTCTTTCAGGCATGAGTTTGTAGGGGAGGAAAAATAATGTTCTCTCTACCCTTCAGAGACCCCTATAATAAAAGACAGATCAACAAGAGAAAATGGAAACTTATTAACATGTCTATCTCACATATACGAGAGATGCCAAGGGAAAAATGAATAACTCTGAGTTGCTTTAGAATTCGAGGTTAAATACCATCTTTTATTTATTTACTTATTTATTTATTTATTTATTTATTTATTTATTATTTATGCCTACAGCACCTGGTGTTCCTAGGTGGTCTCCCATCCAAGTACTAACCAGGCCCAACCCTGCTTAGCTTCTGAGATCAGACATCGGGCTTGTTCAGGTTGCCGTGGCTGTAGACCATGGACCATGGCTCCACTGGGGCACCAGCCTAGGATCTTCTGCGTGTATAGCAGACGTGTGAACCACTGCACTATGGAACCACATCCAAGATGAAATACCATCTAAACAGGAGAAGAGGAGGGGGGATGAAGGCAATTTAGGGGCAAGTAAATGAGTTTTAGGAAAGATAAAAGGGCCCTTAGAATAATAGATGGGAGGTATCACAGTTGTGACAAAGTTGGTCTCTGTGTGGTTTCCTCTCCTGTGATAAGATCCAACATCCCCCTCTTGATGACACTCCTGGGGGAAGGGATTTATGACAATTGAGTTCCTTTTTGAGAATCTGTCTTTTGACAGATGGGGGGCATCCTGGGTACGCCTCTCCCTGCAGTTGCTATTTTCCAAGTGCCTTTGGCTCCGAATAATCAATACCCCAAAGCGGCATATTTTGGGGAGGCACGTCCTGAACGCCTACAGTCGTATTTTGGGTTGGCACACTTTGTCAAGGAGAGGTAGTCAAGGGAGTTGACCAGCCATAGGGCTCAGGAGCTGAAACAGAGATAAAGATGTTATCTTTAGCCTCACAGGGGCTGAGCCCTGGGGACCATTAGTCACAATCCGGCTATTGTCTTCTGCTGCCTCAAGGGTCAAGGTGAGAGACTAAGACCAGGTCAGTGAAGTTCGCTGAAAGAAGGAAAAAACTGATTGTTTTCAAATCAAATCATAATTATGAGAGCCCTCAGTTTCAGGATGTTGGTAAAAAAAAAAAACTTATATAATGCAAATGGCATTTCAGTTGAAAATGTTCTGACCAGAGGCTGGCAGGGACCTAACCCCAAGAAGCAGTAGTTCAGTATTCACTAAGTCAGTGTTTGCACTGACTTGATAGAACAGAACTGCCGTGAAGAACGAGAATCAATTCTTATTTCAAGCACACGGTCTGTTGTTAAAAATAGGAAAAAAAAGAAATAAACCCTGTTTCTCACTTCAAACATTGAAAAGATAGTAGAAGTTCTAGACAAATTCTTCTCCAGTGCTATATATTTATCTTCCAGTTATGTAATAGGTAGAAAGTATAATAACCTTTTTTGTCAAAGCAGTGTACATGGCCTTGGTGCCTCCAATTCACTTCAGTGAGCTGCACGATTAACATATCTGTGTGCGCTATCTGATGAGAAAAATTGGGAAGGACTATATTAGTTTTTTTATAGCTCATTTATACAAGACAGTCTAATGATCACCCTTATTGAAATGGTTACATGCCCGTGTGATGGGATGCTGTGTAGCCACTAACATGAAGGAGGCAGCTCTAAATGTAGTGAAAGGGAGGAGACTTCGAAAAAATTTAAATGAGAAAAGCCTAGTACTGTATCAGTGCATGTGTTAGTTTTCTATTGCTGCTGCAGCAAATTATCACAAATATAGTGACTTAACACAACGCATGTTTATTATCTTATAGTTCTGTACAGAGAAGTCTGATGCAGGTCTCGCTTGGGCCAAAGTCAAGGTGTGAACTGAGGTTGCATTCCTTTTTGGAGGTTCTGGGAGAATGTGAGTTGTTTTGCTTGTTTGCTTTTCTTTTCTCCCTTTTTAGCTTCTAGGGGCCACCTGCATTCCTTGGCTTCCTCCATCTTCAAAGCCAGCAATGTTGCATCTCTGACCTTCTCCCACAGGCACGTTTTCTGACTGCAGCTCAGAAAGGTCCTGAGCTTTAAAGGATTAGTAGGATGATATTCAGTCCCCAAAGATAGTCTAGGATAATCTCCCCATCTCAAAATCCTTTACTTTAATGACATCTGCAAAATCCCTTTTGTTATGTGAGGTAACATATAGGCTCCAGGTAATATAGGGAGGAGGCAAGAGAATTAAAATGTTAATCAAGCCACATTCAGACACTATACTATGCTGATCAGCCCTGCAGCCAGTCCAGGAGGACATCTGCAGAACAAAGGGAGATTTCTGTGGGGATGCTAACAATGCATTTCCCACACTGTAAAGGGGAAACAGGAACAACAGAGTCTCTCATTGGCACCCTACACAAAATAAAATCATTCATTCTCTTTGGCTAAAACTATGGGGGAACCTGTGGATTAAAGGCTGGGAGTTACATATTCTTACTTTTTCATGCTACATGCTCTTCCCCTTCTTCTGTGTATGTCCATATCAAAGGAAATGGGATAACAAAACCTTTAAACTGTAACTCACAAGAACTAATGAATGACATATACACTAAAATCCCTGAACACTCAGGGTCTCTCTCCTCACTCTGCCTCCAAGAGGAGATCACGCTGTCTGTGGAGGGTTATCCCTTTTGTAATAAATTTTCCTTTCAATTAACTTTGGTGTGTGTGTTAAATTCTTTCTACACTCTCTGTCAAAGGACCCTCACCTCTTGGTGCAGGGCTTGGTCTCTCCCACTTGGAGAAATTTGCCCTGTCCTGTGTCACAGAGATTAGGGCCTGGATCTCTTAGGGAGTGGCATTATTCTGCCTATTATTACCTTGCTACCTTTTGTATAAAACTATTTAAACAGACTGTTTCTGGACGGTGCATAAGAAACTGAAAACAACGCCTGCTTCTGGGTAGCTGGGGATCAGGAGACTGACTTTTCACTGTATATATAGCCTTCGTTCATTTTGATGCTTAATCAGTGTGCAAGTATTTATTTAAAATAAGTAAAGAAAAACATTAAAACTCTTAAGCTCTGTGGTGGTTCAACAGTGTCACATTGTTCGTCTTTTATCTGCCATACTACTAATCAAAAAAAAAAAAAAAAAATTCCAGGTGATGTCAAAAACATGGCAGAGTGAGAGACATCCCCAGATCTCTCTGCTTGAAACAACGCTAAGCCGAGCATCTAAAACTCAACCAAAAAACACCCAACCTGCACACGTGCACATCTGAGCATGGGATCTGCACATAAGAGCGACCACAGGTCAGAACCACATGAGCTGGCTGGTGGACTGGGAGAAAGAAAGAAGCTGCCTCTCACAGCTGGGGCTCCCTGCAGGAGGTGGGGGAGGGGCCGTGGGTTCCCTGAACGGCCTTGCCTGAGAGAGTTGTGAGCTCCCTGCAGTGGCAGTGCCCAGGGATCAGGGCTGAAAGCAGAGAAGTAGGGATTGCAGAGAGGCAACAGCTGATTATTACCAGCCGTGGTTGCAATACATGAGGCTGAGTCACAGCCCCCGTCCCCCAACCCAGAGGGCCCCTCCTCTCATACCCTCGGAGACCGATCTCCACGGAGCCCGGAGGAATCTGAGCAAACACTACCTAAACTGTTGCTAACACTGACAGGACTGATACTGAGGGTAGCGAGTGTGATTAAGTATCTATCAGAAAACAAAAAGGCATTTTTAAGGCTTTATATAAAGCAGGGATCCAAGAGACTTAAACGCCACCTACTGGAAACCAAAAGAAAACTGCCATCTTAGCAACAGGCTAGAGAGAGACCTCTATATAATAAATCTTCTTTCTGGAAAAAAAAAAAAGCAGGCAAAATACACTTCCATTAATGCCCAGGCAGAGAAATAGTCCATTAAACACCACGAACAACCAAGATGACAAGGCAGCTCAGAAAAAAAGAGAAAAATCTCTAGAAAATAAGCTTACAAACATAGAAATATGCTACTTAAATGACAGAGAATTCGGGATAGTACTTCTGAAAAAACTCAGTGAGATCCAAAATAATTCATATCAACAATTTCAGGACTTGAAAAAACAACTAGATCAGCAGAATGAGTTTTTTTAGCAAGGAGATCGAAACCTTCAAAAAGAACCAAATAGAACTTCTGGAGATGAAGAAGACACTAAAAGAAATGAAGAATGAAATAGCAAACTTGGGAAATAGAGTCGACCAAATGGAGGGAAGGATCAGTGATATCGAAGACAGGAATCTAGAAATAATTCAGAAGGAAAAAGAGAGAAACCAAAGAGTGAAAAATAATGAAAGAGACATACAAGAACTGACTGATACCATCAGGAGAGGAAATATGAGAATAATGTGCATTCTCAAAGGGGAGGAAAAGGAGCAGGGATTAACGATCCTCTACATATTTGTAATGATAACCACACGCCAAAGATTCAGAATGGAAGTATATCACATAAAACAAAGAAGGACCAGAGGGAAAATCCACAAAACCCAACCAAAACAAAACAAAACAAAACAACCCCCCGCAAAACACAGAAGCATAAGGATAAAGAAGCAATGGAAACACCAAGCTATCAGAAAGCAAAAGATAAAATGGCTATAGGAAAACCTCATATTTCAATAATCACATTAAATGTAAATGGACTGAACTCACCAATAAAAAGGCACAGAGTTGCAGATTGGATCAAAAAACAAAACTGAACCATATGCTGCCTCCAAGAGACACATCTCAGTTCCAAAGACAAATATAGACTCAAAAGGAAATGGTGGAAAATGATATTTCAAGCAAATGGCATTCAGAGAAAAGTGGGAGTAGCGGTACTAATATTAGATGAAATAGACTTTAAAATAAAGAATGTAAAGAAAGATACTGAGGGACACTTCGTAATGATAAAGGGAATCATACACCAGGAAGACATACCAGTTATTAATATCTATGCTCCCAATCAGGGAACCCCGAAATATATAAAGCAATCACTAACAGAACTAAAGGGAGAAATAGACCAAAACACTATCATAGCAGGGGATCTAAATATCTCACTGTTGGATATGGACAGATCATCCGAACAGAAAATCAATAAGGAAATTACATCCTTAAATGGCACATTAGACTAACTGGACATAATTGATATTTACAGAGTCTTTCAACCCCAAACAGCTGCTTATACATTCTTCTCTAGTGCACATGGAACATTCTCAAGGATTGACCATACACTGGGACACAGAGACAGCCTCAACAAATATAAGAGGGTTGAAATCATACCAACCGTATTCTTTAATCATAATGATTTGAAGCTGGAGATCAACTGCAAAAAGAAAGTGGAAAGAACCACAAATAAATGGAGATTAAACAACATACTACTGAAGAATAACTGGGTCAGAGAAGAAATAAAAAGAGAGATCAAGAGATACATAGAAACGAATGATAATGATAGTACAACATATCAAAACTTTGGGGACATGGCAAAAGCGGTAATATGAGGAAAGTTTACATCATTATAGGCCTATCTCAAAAAACAAGAATGAGCCCAAATAAACAACCTAACATTTCATCTTAAAAAACTAGAAAAGGAAGAACAAATGAAGCCTAAAATCAGCAGAAAAAAAAGAAATAATCAAAATTAGAGCAGAAATAAATGAAATTGAAAACAAAAAACAATAGAAAAAATAAATGCAACAAAGAGCTGATACTCTGAGAAGTTTAATAAAATTGACAAACCCCTGGCTAGGCTCACTAAAGAAAAAAGAGAAAGGACACAAACAAAATCAGGGATGAAAGAGGAGAAATTATGACAGACACCGCAGAAATACAAAAGATCATACAAGAATACTATGGAAAAGTATATAATGCCAAGTTTAATAACCTAGAAAAATTGGACAAGTACTTAGAAAGATACAATCTTCTTAGACTGAATCAAGAACTGGAAAATCTAAATAGACCGATTAGCAGTATGGAAATTGAAACAATCATCAAAAACCTACCAAAAAGTAAAAATCCAGGACCAGATGACTTCACCAGTGAATTCTGCCAAACATTCAAAGAAGATTTAATAGCTATTCTCCTCAAACTTTTCCAAAAAATCAAAGCGGAGGCAATACTTCTTAACTCATTTTATCAGAACAATATTATCCCTATACGAAAACCTGGTAAAAAGAACACAAAAAAAGAAAACTACAGACCAATATCTCTCATGAACACAAACGCAAGAATTCTAAGTAAGATACTAGCGAACCGAATACAGCAACATATTAAAAAGATTATACAAGTCTATGGCCATGCTACCCTGAATGTGTCCGATCTCATCTGATCTCGGAAGCTAAGCAGAGTTGGGCCTGGTCAGTACTTGGATGGAAGACCACCTAGGAAAACCAGGTGCTGTAGGCATTAAAAAACAAACAAACAAACAAACAAACAAACAAATAAATAAAAGATTATATGCTGTGATCAAGTGGACTTCATCCCAGGGGCACAGGGATGGTTTAACATACACATAAACAAACTAAAAAAATAAGAATCATATGATCATATCAATAGATGCCAAAAAAGTCTTTGACAAGATACAGAATCCACTTATGATCAAAACACTTAACAAAATTGGTATAGAAGGAAAGTACCTTAACATAATAAAGGCCATATACGACAAACCCTCAGCCAACATTATATTTAATGGTGAAAAACTAAAAGCATTTCCTCTAAGATCAGGAACAAGACAAAGTTGTCCACTATCACCACTGTTATTCAGTATAACATTGGACGGTCCTAGCGAATGCAGTCAGGCAAGGGAAAGATGTAAGAGGCATCCAGATAGGAAATGAAGAGAAGTCAAACTGTCATAATTTGCAGATGACATGATTCTCTATATACAAACCCCTAAGGACTCCACAAGAACACTACTAAAAACAATAAGCAAACACAATAAAGTTTCTGGATACAAAATCAATGTCCAAAAATCCATGGCGCTCCTGTACTCTAATAATGAGGTGTCAGAAAAGGAAGTGGAAAAAATAATTCCTTTTGCAACTGCAACAAAAAGAATAAAATACATAGAAATAGAGATAACAAAACATGTGAAGAACATATATAATGAAAATTACAAGACCCTATTAAAAGAAATTGAAGAAGATACAGAAAAATGGAAAAATATTCTGTGTTCTTGGATTGGAAGAATCAACATAGTTGAAATGACCACATTACCTAAAGCATTATACAGATTTAATGCAATTCCCATCAAAATCCCATTGGCATTTTTTAAAGAAATAGAACGAAAATTCATCAGATTTGTATGGAAGCACAAAAGACCCCGAATCGCCAAAGCCATCCTGAGAAAAAGAACAAGTCTTTAGGAATCACTCTGCCCAATTTCAAATTATACTACACAGTGTCAATAATCCAATTGACATGATATTGGCAGAAAAACAGACATACAGACCAGTGGAACAGAATCAAGAGTTTAGAAGTAAACCCATGCTTATTTGGGCAAATAATTTTTGACAAAAGA
>CM053507.1:3678511-3712691 GCA_028627145.1 Eidolon dupreanum
GTCCTTAAGTGGACTCCATAAGCTGGGTTCAGAACCATGTTCTCCCAAATTAGCACCATGAATCCCACGGTATCTGTGTTCCTGCAGTTGCCTCCTCCTGGCTTTGTGTGTTCTGTTTGAAACTTGAGCACCAAGTTGTTTTCCCCATTTTTGGTCATCCTTCTTGTCCTGGAGGCGTAGGTTAATGTACAGATTACAAGGGGTGGAGAATTCTCAGTTTTCTGTTGGAGGAAGTAATCGAGAGGGCATGACCTCTGGTTGACCCCCAAGTTGGACCTACGGTTCCACTAAAAGTGTATGCGCACGAAGCACAGCAGTGCTTTAGGGATGTCGAGTGTGGTCATGTGGTTGGGGTGGGAACCAGCACCAGTAATGTGCACAGTGATGGGGTTCCCGGCCCCACACTGCTATGTTGCCTCGCCCCACCTCCGGTACTTCTTTTCTATGTGTTTCCCTTGTGTCTCTCCCCAACCTCCACACACACACACACACACACACACACACACACACACACACACACAAATTCTCACCCACCCAGGAAGGAGGTAATATCACACGGGAAAGAGAGATGGAATCAGTGACTTGGAGAGGTACTCCTTGAAGGCATAGTTTTAAAAAATTGGTTATATCAACTTATTGTCATATCTCCTCCTTACATGGTTTTGCACTGATTTATAATGCAGTGGTTTCAACGTTTTTCTTTTCTCTAGCACTATGGGGAGAGGTAGTGTGCCCCCATTACTGACAGCAGCTTACTGCAGTGTGCTTCTCAGTTTTGAGTTGCATAGCATGACCTTGTTAGAGATTAGGGAAAGTAAAGTAAGGGAATATGCAACTTGAGAAAATCACTTCCTCATTTTTATACTCCTTATCTCAGAATCATTGGCTGTAAATACTATGGTAGAAAGCAATTTCAAGGGAATAAAAAGCTTATTTACTTTTTCCTGAATATTACCCAATGAGCTGTCAAAGTTCCTATTTGAGACCATTGGTGGTTATTAAAAAAATTAAAAAAGCTTAAATTTATTAGAAACTTGCCAGACAAAAGAGCTACTCATTGAATGAAATTTATTCAATAGGGTCTTGAGCTATTCAGTTTCACAAGGTTTTGTTTGGATTATAAGTCACAAGGCAGTAATTAGATATTGAGATCTCAAGTGGGGTTGGTCAACATCTGTAAACTAGGAGAGGTGCAGAAATGGTTTGTATTTGAACAGTTTATCTCCAATCTAATCTTCCTTAAATGCATGAGTTCACCAAGGAAAACATTGCTCAAGGTGTTTGAGATTAAACAGTCTTTCTGTATTTTATGTTTGTGGCTTCCGTATAGTTTATCTGTTTGGCAAAGAATAATTGCTTCACCTTTCTATTGCTTAGTCATGATTTTTGGATCATACTTCAACGATGTCTGTGGGACAGATCACATATTTTACCACATATGTAACAAGCCTAGAGTGATACCATTGAGTTAAGTATGTGGTCATGACAGAGGTCACCTGAGCTTTATTTAGTTGATGTTAGATCTTCTTGCTTCTGTTAACAAGATCATCTGATAAAACAGTGGCTGGGTGGCATCATTTAAGATCTTACAGAAGTACCCACTTGATCATTGCAACACAGGCAAATGCTGAGCTGGTAGTGTGCTTCTAAGCCAAGAACCAAGTGTGTTCACTTTAAGTCAGGGAAACAGAGCCCACTCCCAATTTGAAGGGCCTGTTGAACCAGATATGGGGGTGTCATGCTGATTACCAAATTTTCTGATGTCTTTGTTTTCTCTTTAATTGACATTAAAGATCTTGGAAAAGACCACAGGGGTGGAAGTGCAACTTCCTTTTTCCAAGATGGCGCATGCTCTGCCTTGGGACAATAATGCGTCTAGGATGACACTGCTTTAACCTATTGCTTGTCCAGTCTTGCGCATTTCTCTGGCAAGGAGATCTTCGCCCTTGTGGCACTGTCCTGCTCTCCCACCAGTCTCTGAACCAAAGCATATAGCATTTTTTGGACCTTCCATAAAGTGTGAAATAAGTATGCTTGGGGATAGGACAAGGTAGCCCAGAACTGTTCTTCAACGGTTAAGGTTTGGGGTTTTAAATCGAGGCTTACATTTTCTTCTTGAATTAAGAGGTCTAAAAGACTGCTTTTCTTAGAAGAGAAATCAACGGGCCAAATAAATTCAGAGTTGTTGTGGTTCGATCAAATCTAAGACCCATGGAGCCAATTGAGATGAATTGTGAGCCTTTATTAGCCGGTGGGCGACTGACTCTCTACCAGGTAGGGTTAGAGGAGATCAGCCCCGAGCTCCCAAAAGAGGCAGCTTATAAAGCCTAGAACAAGCAAGCAGATTACTGAAGCAGAAGTTGGCCATTAGCATGTCTTTGAGCAGATTACCACTCTGGTTACCATCAAACAAGCAAGCAGATTACAGAAACAGAAGTTGGCTCACTTGAAAATTTTCCACCGTTAACAGAGTCATATCATGGGATTTCTTGAGAGTTAGTATCAGTTTATTTGGATGGTAAATCCTTGTCCAGTTTGTAGGCAGTAGCTAATAGGCTTTTTGTTTGTTTGTTTTTGTTTTTGTAGAACAAATCTAATATTGGTCATTATGGGCCAATGACTCATTGTTGGCAAAAATGCCTCCATGAGGTATTGTGTCCTACAGCTTTGACGCAAGTGTAGCTGAGCGCCAAACAGTGAGATACACAGTGTTGTAGCCGCCAGCCCCCGAAAGACACATGGACCACCAGAAATCAGTGAGTTATAGGAAACACACTTTTTATTCAGCCAGCTGGGTCTGCCAGGGGTATGCAGACCCCAAATTAAGTAGCCCTGAAATGTAGAGGTACAGGGTTTTTAAGCCCTAAACCCCATTCTTGATTCTGTCTGAACACGAAAGTCAATTTTTCTTTTATTTACTAACTGTCGACCCACAGGTCGGTTGTACAAGCGGGGGTACAGAATATTATGTTCCCACGGGCGATAGACTTTGTTCCCATGTGCGATAGATAACCAAGCAGCAATTTTCCAACCAGCACGACAGTATTGATCAGCAGGTAGCTCCATAGTCAGGGAGGCTTTTTTTTGTAGGATCTGATGAGAGGAATCCTCCACTTGCACATTAGTCTCTTACTACTTAATCTCTTACCAAGCTCTATTTGTTCTTTGTGTGTTTGTTTTTGTTTTTAGCTAAATCTTATAGCTCCTCAGGAAAACATAACTCTATTGAGTGACTGTTACACCCTATGGAGAATGTCACACTGGTCACAGCATTAAGAGCACCTGGTTTTTGTACCAAGCCCTACTTGTAAGTCTCGTTGAAGTTCTAATTTATATGAAAGATACCCGGGTACTGTTTTAATGGAGAGGGAAAATTCTCATGTTTTTGTGTGCGATTTGTGTGTGTCTTGGGTTTTTGGCTGTCTATCTTGTTATAATATTCGCCATATTTAAAATCACACAGGAGTGAAGTTCCTATCACCCAGAAATCAACTGATTCACTAAAGGAGACTGGGTGTCATTCAAAGGAAGGTGGTGACAAACCCAATGGTTGGTTGAATTGTATATTTGAGCCATGGAGTGACCAGGGGTGCAAAAAACAGTGCTAAGAATAGGGGCCCAAATGGGTACCATCATTAGGAGGTAGAAAACAGCTATTCACCATCTGGAACCTTAAACTAGCGAGAGAGAAAAAAGAGCTAGGCAAAGAAATAACCAAACATGTGAAGATACGTATGTCAATCTGTGTTCCAGACATTTGGGATCTAGTTCTAATGTCTTGGGTGGAAGTGGTCTCCTTTTCATTGACGTGAAGTCGTAGATTAGCAGTCCCCACCCTAAGATTGTCAGTTTCTGAAGCATTTATAAGAATCTTTAGTTTGAGACCTTCAGTACAAATGGCTTTTCATTGGTGTAAAGTAGCTTTGTGTCTTCTTGACTGGGCAGTGCGAATCTAAGGATCAATCCTTTGTGATCTGATCACAGTGAGGTGGTCAGTAGAACCTGAGAAGAGTCCCTTGCATCAGGTTTGGGAGCTACCTTTATCTGTTGTCCCTTCTAGAGGACCAGGTTTCCGGGTTTGAGGTCATATAGGCAATGACTGGGAAAATCCTGAGGAAAGGCTGCCAATATCTGTTGATACAACTAAATACATCACATGGTTCTCTTTCAGCTATAATTGCCTGTAAGAGGATGTAGTCTGGGCTATTGGGTGATATTCTCAGACACATGAAGAGTTGATGAACCCAAGAAGCAGTTGATCTCATGGTAATTATGGTCACTGGCAACCATTTGTTATAGCAGCTCAAGGGTCTCAGAGATTTTTCCTCCCTTTAACAGTAAAATACAATTTATCCTCTTGACTTTTCCTTGGGATTGAAGATGGTCAAAGCCATACATTTTTGAATGGCAAGGCTTTGCAGAGTTCTTTAACGACAGTTCCAGTGATATGGATTTTCCTATTAGTGAAGAGGTGGGCTGCGATTCCCCAATTGGGAAACATGAAATGAAGCTGTGTTTTGGCTATTGTATGAGCTACAGCTTTTGCCAGGAAAACCCTCTAGTAATCTCAAGAAAAAACAAAATGTGACCAAAATGTATCCAAAATCCATCAAAGACAGTAATTTGGGAATGCTCCATGGGGTGCTAAAACCTGGGCTTTTGTCCGTGTCCCATATTCTGTCAGTAACAGGTGAGGGTGAGCATGCATCAGAAACATCCTTTAGTAAAGATTTAGTAAAGATTCCCCACCAACACTGATCAAGGACAGTAGCCAACTTCTGGTAAAGGTCTCCTAAGGGTTCATTTCGAGGTCTTCTGGCACTAGAAGTCTTTGTATATCCATCTTCATCCAGATCTTTCCTGAGATATTTTTTTCCAATTTCAGAGCCACTTCCTAACATTTGCTCTGTTGGCTTCATTGAGCCATTCCTGATATTTGGCTTTGATAAACCATAAGAACCATGATTTCAGTAAGAGCCACCTACTTGGTATGGTGTTTAAGCCTGAGAATTTCTTTCATCTTGAAGTTGTTCTTTTACTGAGTATGCTGCTATCTTTATAATGGCCATTTCAACGGAAAACAAAAAAGTTTCAAAACTTATCATCTAAATCAGGTATGAGTAAAGCTCTAGGTAGGATTCATTCTGCAACAAAACTTTTCTGCATTTGTGGACCTGTGAAAGTAGAAAGCAACGTGTAATGGTGGGACAGTGTAGGATAACGGTTACAGATATTTTGATTCCAGAAGGGAGAATATGGAAGATAGGGAGGAGTCACTGGTCTCAAGCAATTTTGAAATCCAACAGGGAAAATTCCATTAAATTTTAAGGCCCGTTAGAGTAATCCTCTGCGGTTTGAGACTCTGCCTTCTTAGGCCACCGCTTCTAGTGACACTGCTCTGTCCTCTGCCTGTACACCGTGTAGATGGCTCTTACTTCCATGCCTGTGGTTTCAGCCTCTAGGCCCAAGGCTCTGCCCTCAGAGTCATCCTTTCTCGTCCCTAAAGAGTGGCATATGTTTGCAGCTGAGTAGTTTTATTAGCCTGTTTCACAACTCTAGAATATGGGGAGTCTGGTAGCCTTCTTTTTAATTTTGTCCTGTCTTTGTCCCTTTCTGTCCAATCTGACAGTGTTTATACTGATATAACATTGTCAAAAACCTTGTGTGTCTCCCATATATGTCATGGGAAGCTCCATCATTGGAAAAGACAGTCTTCTATAGATCTTTTCTGGATAACATCACCTCTACTCCTGGCTTCTGCAGGGATAAGTAAATTATAAGGCATTCTCTTCTAGAAAGAAGGCAAGGTATGGGTGTCAGCCCGGAAAGGTGATGAGCCTTTAATGAAGAGGGTCAGGCTGACCAAACAATGCTGGGTAATTCGAGACTGCAGCATTGGGAATGGGCTTGTACCATGACCCAACAGGGTCTCTTGACGGAGGCCAAAGTGACCATTGGCTATGGATTTCACCTATCTGCTGAAGGAGGCTCAAGAAGTATACCTTTGGGAACCTTATGAACTTACAAACTTTCAGTTCTATGGGGGCGCTTGTAATGCATATCAATGAAATACGACTTCCCTTCCCCTGAGCACAGATCATGAAAGGACACATCTTGTAGTACAGTTAGCAATAGAAACTGTACAGAATGCCATCCATGTCCTATAGGAGGGAGGTGAGCCCTGCTCTCCAGCAATACCAAGGAAGACCAGTCTCAGAACAAGCCTGTGAACTGAGACGGGGTGATCAGCTTTGTTCCTAACTGCTTGGAACCCCCAAATTGCCAAACCATGGCCAGTTGAAATGATGCCTGTCTGCAGTAATCTCTAGTATACAGGCCAGATCAATTCTGTTGGGAAGGTATCACAAGTACCTTTAGAATTCTTACTTATTTGTTCCATAGTGGAATTGAACTGTGATATGTTGTAACACTGATATTGTTGAGAAGATTCAATCGCCTTATGAAAATAAGTTATGATAATTCTGATATTGACGATCAAATGTATTGGGAGAGTTGGTTAAAGCCTTCTGAGGATTAATACCAATGGAAAATGACTGGCCTAAGAAAGAACTAGATTTTGCTAACCATTAGCTGATTTCTGTACTAAATAATTCTGCACAAGTTTCTCATAAGGTACAAACAACAGTTGATCAAGTGGGGAGAAAAAAATGAGTAGTCAAATTAGTACAAAAATATAAAAATGTATGTAATGGCTATAAAGGATGGATTGTTTATTTTCAAATATATTTTTAGCTCACACTGTCTCCTCCAAATGTTAGATATTTTTATACTGATGCTGTTGTTGTATCTGTTATATTGATGCCATATGACATTATACTAAACAGAAAAGGGACAAAATTTCAAACAAAGTCATAATTTTGCCACCACAAAGTCTATTATATATGGTATGAGCTATCTAAAAACGGAAAAATACTCTCCTTTGATTAATACTATCCAAATTTATCCTAAGCACCTCACAAAATGGCTATTGAGTGGATTTCTCAGTTTAGCTGGATATTCCATCAATGGGCACCAAATTTTCCTGAGATTACACTCCTTTATGGATTGACTATGTCTTCAGTGAGAGACTCTTTTCTTTAATTTTTTTAAAAATCTGTTTACCTATAATGATTCTCATTTTCTATAGGCCCTTGGTCATCATCTATACAAAATGTCCTTTTCTCTTTTCTTCTCTCCTTGTTCTAATTGTTAGGCCAGAACATAGTCACTGTAATTCCGTTCTTAGATTACCCCACATGGCCACCACCTTTACTCTTAGCGACTGCTGTGCATGGCATTCATGGCTAGCCCCCATGGTAACAAACCACTGGGCAATCCCAGTCACGTCAAACGGGACCACACTGAATTACGACCAGTGATTTTTTCCTCTTACGCCTACATGGACAAATGACTTTAAAGAATCTGTGACCTTGCTACTGTCCCTCTCTCCCAGAAAAAGGAACAATTATTACGGTTTAGTGACCAGACCCTAGATAAGCCCAAATTTGAGATAAACAACCTCGCAGGTTGTAGATATCTCTTCACCCTGTATTTGGATTAAAGAGATTCAAATTAACCTTGCTAATAAGAGGCCTCTTCTGACTTTGTGTAGTAAACAATGCCTTTTCCCTGCCTCTCCATGTTCCCTCACCAGATACTACTTCCTTTGTAGCCAGGATATCTTGTCCTATTTGCCCCAGGCTAACACCTCATGCACATTAGCAACAATATTCTGAGGCTTGTCTGTGGAGACCCCAATCTGTAAATCACCGAGGATAGAAATTCCAACTCAGATGTGATTATTTGGGCGTTCTACCCGGGGGAAGTATTTACTCATTGTGTTTGTGGACAATCAGAGCAGTACTCCCATGATGGGAATGATACATTAGAAAAAGACAGTCGGAAACATTCATAATGTTTGGCCATTGCCTGTTTGTATAGACACTCTGTCTCTCACATGGCCTGGCTGGAGGACTTCCAGTTTCTGGTCTAGCATGTAAGAAGCTTGAAAGTGGATGCATGATCTTAGTAAAAAGCTGAAAAAAAATGGATAAAACCAAAACTCTTCTTAGATCTGTAACAGAAGTGAGGTCACAGAGAAAACTGCTTCCCAAACTGGAGAGACTGACCAGCTAATACAGAGGAATCAACTTACTGGAGCTGAGCTCTATGAATTGAAACCTCCAAGGGAACCAGTGCAGGGGTGGAGAAATCTCAACTGTAAGTGAGGAATTGCTGGAGGCCCACTGTGGACAGAGACTAACCAAGCAGAGGGAAGGGAAATACCCAGCTCCAGCCCACTCTAGCCATCCTGTCCCATCTGGTGGGGAGGTAGGACTGAGAAGCACGTGTGAAACCCATAGTCCACAGACTGAGACCTAACCTAGCATGACAGAACATGCCCATCTCCCACACCTCACCACATTACTAATGTTATTTACAACCATTGCTTTTACCCAGTACATCATGCCTGGCTATCAAGAAAAAATTAAAAGATGTTCTAAAAGACAAAATGAAGTTTGAAGAGACAGCAAACATCAGAACCAGACTCAGACATGGCAGGGATGTTAGATTTGCCAGATTGGAAATTTATAACTATGATTAATATGCTAAAGGCTTTAATGAACAACATAGACAGCATGCAAGAACAGACGGTCAATGTAAGTGGAGACACAGAAATTCTAAGAACTGAAAAGAAATGCTAGAGATGAAACACTGAATCAGAAATGAAGACTGCCTTTGATGGGTTCATTAGTAGACTAGGCACAGATGAGGAAAGAGTTGCTGAGCTTGAGATTACCTCAATAGAAACCTACAAAACAGAAAAGCAAAGAGAAAAAAAAGACTGAAATGAAAACACTCTCGAATATCCAAGAATGATGGATCAACATTAATGTAAAATATACATAATGGTAATACCAGAAGGAAAAGAAAAATATTTGAAACAATAATGGCTGAAAATTTCCTCAAATGAATGTCAGACACCAATGTACACATCCTGGAAGCTACAGAACACCAAGCAGGATGCCCAAAACTATACCTACACACATTTTCAATCTACAGAAAACAAAAGGACCATTTATTCATCTATTGATTTTAATTAATTATTATCAGCACTAACACGTGTGTTCTCCCTATAGAATATCACAGAGAACTACATAAACATCACAAATTACAAAAGGCTCCATAGAATTGGTAGACAATTCAAAGTGAACCCTTGGTAGGGATAGTTTGGATTCTGTTAAACACACTTTTGATCAAATCAGGACGGGTACAACATGGGGCCTATGGATGGAGCTCTGGGCCGAGCTCACCACTGTACAACGCTTTTCTCCCTAACGAACTCCCCATGAGGCTCTGTAGCATCCGAGGGCAAAAGGGCCAAGTACACGGGGGTTTCTGCACCTTCCTCCGGGCTTTTGGGGGCTTTGGGTCCCGCCATGTCAGTTCTCACCCACCCTGGACAGCAGGCATTCAGGAGGATCTTGTCCCCTTTCCTCTGTGCGCTCAGGTTCCTGGCGTGGATTCTGGACAGGACCGTGACACCGATTTTCGTCACTCCATAGGCGGTACTAGGCCAGCCCGCCTTCTCGTGCACGCCGTTCTTTGTATCTTCCACGAACTTGTTCATGAGCCCCACGAGCTCCTCCTCGCTGATGGTCTCGCTTCTAAACTTCTGCTGCAGCTCTGGGCTGCAGTTCTTGAGAGCCATGAGGCTTGCAGCGCTAGACACATTCACCACTCTGCCTAAAACACAACAGAGATGGTTACTCAGAAAGGCACACACAAGAATGACGAGAGCCAAATTTGCTGGATTCTGGACTAGGAAATTTCCATCTGAGAAACCATTACCAGTTGTTCTGTGAGCATTAATGAAGACTGCCTCTTGGGTAGAGGACATGAAACAAGCCTGAAACCTGTCAGACCTGTTATTATGTCTCAGATGATGTCAGAAAAATGTTTGAATAGAGAGGGACGGTGTGGCCCAGAAGTTCCATAAGAAAATGAAAGGTTTATACAGGAACATGGTAAAGGGGATGAAAGGAGGTTCTCATCGCATTCAGGAGTAGACAGCTTCTTTGCCCCTAAGGCCATCACACCTGAGGATCTTACAGCCAGGGTGCACGGAAGTTCCAAGGTAAATACAGAGCACTGCTGACATATGACCCTTGTGCCCCCTGGGGCACAAAATACCAAGGCCCTTTCTATTTGCCAGGACGAGAGACAAAGACTGCAGATGGTCATGGGAGACGCCCCGATGGGGAGGCCCTGCACAAAGCTGGCAAGCTGCGCTGAAGGCAGTAGCCCTGGAGATGACACAGTCTCTGGACCAGGTGGTGCACGCCCCGAGGTCAATGCCACTGTTCAAGTAGTACAGCGAGACTGCATCAGAAGACACCGATGTGGACTGATGAGCTCCTTTGCTGCAGACCAAACCACATACCTTCACCCTCAGAGTGGTGGTTCGACGGAGAACAGAACAGGCAATTGAAACACTAGTCGTCTCAAATATGAGACAAAGGTATGAAGGGCTGGCTCCCACACGTTCCCTAGCACGTGCTCACACTCAACATGAGGGGACCGAGGGAGATTCTCCACTGGGTAGATCCTCTGCTTCTTGGGGGATCGGGGAAAGAGGGGCTCGGGAGGATATTGGGGTGACTGCACAATTCTTCCCCACGTCACCTCAACTTTCTTTTTTCATACCTGATACAGTGGTTCCCAGGACCAGGGCTGCAGCCGTGGATATGGGAAGCAGCTATAATCCCTAAGCAGGAAGCTGTAACTATAGTTTTACACCTTTAAGTCGGAATTCCTAAGGGCCTATGGAGTAGTCTGTGCCTTCACCCCATCTGGCCAGACTGGAGTGGCAGCGAATGCAGCCATGCGGCTGCCTTGAGCTAGCCCACCAGTTCTGGACCTAAGCAACCCTGTCCTGTAGGGATGGGGGGCAGGGACTGAAGGGAAGGCACTCATGAGACTAGAATCCCTGCCAGCAATCAGGATCAGCACGGTGGCTGAACTTGGACGTCCCTCTGAAAGATGAAAAAGTGTGGGGAGAAGTAGGAATGGTAGCTGAGGGTAAAGGAATGAATAAATGAGTTCTGCAACAAGAGAAATCCAATATTCCATTGGTGCCTCCCGAGGCTTAGAGCAAGAGATGGGATTATCTCTGAGCTACATGACACCGGATGCTTGAAAGGGTAAAGCCACGTGTCACCAACAGCACTCTTGCCTGCTTTTGGGACCTGACAAAATCGGGTGGAGCCTTTGAACCCAAGAGGCATGGCTCTGGGAGATATGGCCGTATGAAATGGTTATGAACAGAACCAATTGTTAATGACTCAGTGGGACTCTAGGAATACGCCACCATCTCGATTTTTATCATTCAAGTTCCGTGAACAACTGTACTGTGATATGGTGTAACACTAGCCTTGTTGGTAATATTCAATTACCAGATGTAAATGAGTTACATGATGCTACTGACATTGACAGTCAAATGTATTGGAAGATTGAGTCAAAGTCTCCTCAGGATGTAATACTGATGGAAAATGCGCAGCCTGATGAAGAATTGGATTTAACTAGCCATCGGCTAATTTCTGTATTATTAAATTAATGAAATGAGGAAGCCATTGGACTGTGGTGGCTCTAATATCATGGTGTCTACGTAAACAAAACAAAATCTAAGTCTGTAAATGTCTCAAGGTTACAAAACTGAAACCTAAGGACCACCAATCCCAAACAGCCAACGAGGCTTGAAGCTGTAGCCAATCAATAATTTCCTTACTTTGCTTCTGCCTTTTCTCTTTAATAGTCTCTTCCCAAGCACCTGCTGGTGGAGCATTCCTAATCACTTCCAGCTTGGCACTTCTTGATTCAAATCGATGTTTTTCTCAAATAAACTCATAATTTTTGGATATGTCTCATTTTATTTCTTAAGAATATTAAATCGTTCTGCACAAATAGTTCTATGCTCAATAAAGTATAAAGAGCAGTTGATCAAAGGGAGAATCAAATTACTACCAAGATAGGAAAATTTATGTAGCAGCTTTATAGGATGAATTACCTGTTTCTTTAAATCTATCCTTACTCCCACACTGGCTCCCGCAACTATTAGGCGTATTTCTGGTACTTTAGCTGTATCTGTTACATAAATTCTATACTAAATTTACATGCTAATGATCCTTTTGTTGGAAAAAGCCTTGGCAACGGTCCAAGGGACGGCCTGTAAAACCAAAGGATTAAGCTTGGCCAAAGGAAGGTTTGGCCCTTTGCCCAAGGATACTGGGAGTTAATCTAAAAACCCTTGGCATGACCTGTCTAATAAGACTATTCTTATTTACTTGGGAGGGTGGAGAGGGACAGGCTACATAATCTAAGTTAACAACATGATTATGGTGAGGCTATCTGGTATCAGCTGGACCTCTGGAAGGGGCTGGAGAGTAAGGTCAGCCAAGAGGACAATGAACCATGACTGTGTGACCAACCGCCAGCAAAATCACCAAACATCATGGCTTAGGTGAACTTCCCTGGTTGGCGGTACACACGTGGTGGCTGGAGGAAATACGTGCTGTCTGCAGGACGCCACTGGGAGAGGACAACAGGGGACTCCATGCTTGGTCTTTCCCGGACCCTGTCCTATGAGACATTTCCCACTGTTGATTTGAATCAGTCTCTATTTACTGTAATACACTGTAACTTTGAGTAGAATGGCTTTGCTGAGCTCGGAGTCCTTCTAGTGATTTGTAAAGACCAGATACGTACAGTTGGTTTAGCATGGAGAAACCAATTAACGTGATACACTGTATCAGTAGCACATGATCAGAAACAGAAAGATTTTAGGGGTGCCTCGTGACTCGGAGGAGTGTGTAGAGTCCTTAGGCTGAAGGGCAAGCACTTGGCCCAGACACTATGAGGCCAGTGTTGCTGAGCAGGGAGAGGTAGCGGGGGCCTGAGGGTGTGACCAGAAGCAGGCAGGAATAGATTGTGCCAGAAACACTACAGCATGGGCTCCTCAGACTCACCTTGGGGTTTCATGATAGGCAGTAGTTCCACGGAGACATCTCGGGTCCCAAAAAAGTTTGTTTTCATGGTCACTTCTGCTTGTATATGAAATGGTGTGGTATCCTTAGCTTTTGGGGGGAGAAGGAGAGTTAAGAGTTAATAAATAGTGGTCACTAGTGGTAAAATTCCATGGAATGATATAAAAAATAGCACATGTGAAATCTGGTGAATTTTGTGTAAAAGTGGCTCTAGTTAACAGTATTGTGCCAATGACAATTTTCTCTTTTGATGATGCTCTATAATGTGAGACGGTAGGTACCACCGGGGGAGGCTGGGTGAAGGAGGTGCAGTGCTACCTCCGTGAACCAGTCTGAGCAATTTCCTTACCTAAAAATCCATTCAGAATTAACCCAACTGCCCTGAAGTGCAAACCGAGAGAAACTGTGACCCCCCCTGTTAAAGAACCCCAGAAGTCCAAGCCAAGGAAACACAAAAAAGTCCGTTTGGGTGAAAAGTAACTCAATTTCTCTTGTATTTCAATCTCTCCTACTTCCGTAGGGGGGCATCCAGCATCCCCGAAGCGAGGAGCCCCACTGCGGTGAATCCCCGACAGAACCAGCCCACCCTGGCTGGAGGTGTTCCAGACTCCTCCTCCCCTGCGACCACCCAACCCCTTACTCTTGAAGGCGATGCCGGCGTTGTTGACCAGCACGTCCAGGCCCCCGTACTCCTTGCGCAGAAAGTCGCGCAGGGCGCGGATGCTCTGCAGGTCGTCGATGTCCAGCTGGTGGAAGCGCGGGCTCAGGCCCTCGGCCTGCAGCTGCTGCACGGCCGCCTGGCCCCGCGCCGCGTCCCGCGCGGTGAGCACCACGTCCCCCGAGAACTGCCGGCACAGGTCGCGCACAATGGCGAGGCCGATGCCCTTGTTGGCGCCGGTCACCAGCGCGACGCGGCTGCTGGACGACATGGCTGGGGGGTAGACGCGCCGGGTACTTGCACGGAAGGCGGATGGGGAGGTGGATGCCAAACGACGCGGCACACGCAGGAGCTTGCGCGAGGCTCGGACGCGACTGCCCGCGCGCGGCTGGAGCGCCCGCGGTTAGCGCCGGGGGGAGGCGCGCCCGGAGCCATATGACCGAGTGCGCAGGCGCAGTCCCCGCGCCTTGGGGCTCGGCTTTCTGGGGCGTTGAGAATGTGAAGGAGGGCGCCGCGGCAGGGTTGTAAAACAGGCCAGCCGAAGACTAAGGCTCTTTTCTTGGCTCCTGGCGACTGTCCGCTGGGCAGCAGAGAATCATTCTGATTGGTCTTGTGAATCCATTTCTTCATTTTAAAATGGGAATAAGGTACATCCTGACAAGGGAATTTCAGTGTGAGAAAGGACTGCAAAGACCCTTGGCTATACTTAATCTGAACCCTTATTTTTGGTTCTCTAAGGGTTTTTCCTCGTATTCCCCTAATCAAGCATTCACAGTTGCGCTTGAAGAAATGAGGCCTTTGTACAGATTCTCCCCCTTCACCCCCACGGTGTTTAAAAAAAATATAGCTCGAATTGCGGAATAAGCTGGGAGAACGTGGCAAGGCATCAAGTGTGTGTTGATTTGTCCCTTAAGTGTGTGAAAGCAAAGCTGCTGGCTTATCCTTGGCTGACAGTGGGAAATATTTACTAAATCATCACAGGGTCACATCCCTAGATATTTGCAAGGTCAGGAAGTTACCTGTAACCAGGTCCTCCACTGCAAAGGGCTTTGCAGTCCTTTCTCACACTGAAAATAACCTTTCGGGATGTATCTTATCCCTACTTTAAAGTGAGGAAATGGATTCACAGAAAGTTCATCAATTAGTTCAGTGACTAGAAATGAATTTTCTTCCTTTAACTATTTAGTACTTATAACAGAGGAATAGGGGACTATAAAGTCATTTCATTTCTGTGTTGTTTCTCATGGCAGACAGTGGCCACAAGTGGCCATTTAAATATCAGCTTAATGAAAATAATATGATTTAAAATTCAGTTCTTGCACTAGCCACATTTTCAGTGCTCAGTAGTCACATGTGTTAGTGGCCACTGTATTGGACAGTGCAGATATACGATATTTCCATCAAGGTAGACAGCTCAATTGAAAAGCATGTTTTAGGTGGAATCCAATCATGTTACAATTTCAAGGTGAGTTTCTGATCAGGTGCAAAACAACAACAACAACAACAACAACAACAACAACAACAACAAACTAACACTCAGAGAAAGACCTTTGCTTTTTTTTTTGACTAATGCTTTTATTGAGATACTTGTAGATTCATTAGGTAGTAAGAAATAGTAGAGATTCCTTACACTTCACCCAGTTTTTCTTAATGGTGACATTTTGCAAAACTAAAGTACAATACCACAATCAGGATATTGACAATCCATCCACCAATCATATTCAGATTTCTTTAGTTTTACTTGTACTGTGTGTGTATTTGTATATCCACCACTACAGTCAAGATATAAAACATTTCCATCAGCATGAGTATCTTTCCTGTTGATCTTTTGTAACCAAACATGTCTCTCTTGCCCTCCCCCTCCCCATAACCTTATTTCCTGGGAACTAATCTATTCATTTCTAAAAATTTTACTGTTTCAAAATATGACATAGATGGAGTCTTACAGTATATAACCTTTTAGGATTTTTTTTTTTTCCATTAAGAATAATTTAAGAGGCTTGTTTTGGATTTTCTCTCTTATACAAGTATATGCTTCATCTGTCACTTGTTGGCCTTTCTCCACACTGCTATCTACTTCTATAGCTGGAGAGCCCATGTGAGGAGATAGTGAGATGCATTAAATTCACTAGAGGGCCACTGGGTGATAGTGTGAGGTGCCGGGGGAACTCTGGGCATGGGGAGGGGCCTGCTGTTTCAAAAGGCAAATTCTAAGATGGCCGTGAATCATGATCTTCAATAGAATTTCTCATTTTGGTACTGGTACTGGAATTGATAGGTCAATGGGATAGGATGTTCCAGAAAATACATACATAAAAGATCATATAGCAATTAGAATTTAGCACATGAGATAAGTGCCATCGACAATAAATGGGGAAAGAAGGAATTTTTATTCCAAAAATGGTACTGGGAAAAGGGAGTAATGATTGGAAAGAAAAAAGAGAGATGTAACGTATGCCAGTTAATTTCTAAAGAGAGAAAAAAGTGCTTCCTCATTTTTTAAATGTACGGTTTTATAGGTAAAACCATAAAATGAGTATAAGAAATATAAGTAAAATTTATATTTTTTAGTATGGCCAAATGACGTTGTAAGCATAGGAACAGGGAAGACTTGCAAAGGAAAGGACTGACATATTTGATTATGAGAACCTTTTTGAAAAGCATGCTAATTTAAAGCCAGTGAATTAAATTCTACTTGGATGATTCTATATTTTTTTCCTCTGTCAAATTTTGGGGTTGATCCTGGTGAGACAAAGGTGAAGGGTTGAAGGGTGATTTGTGGAAAAAAACAAACAAACAAAAACAAACAAACAGACAAAAAAAAGAGTAAAGGTGGAAGGCCCAGATCTGTTATTACTGGTAATGGCTAACTTGGAAGGTCCTTCTTAAGTTGGGAGAGTCAAGTCTGAGATCATTCTGGCTGCTGTATGGAGAAAGAATTTTATCACATCTATTAACTTGTGGAATAAACTCACATCTTTACTATCCACTGGTTTGAAGCAGTTATTTGTCTAAAGTATAGTTTCATGGGGTCTTTAAAATAAAAGATGTTGGAAAACAATATTGTTAAATTATAAGTTATTAGGCTCTTAGGGTCTTCCCTTGCCCACGATTATCTACTCTCACAGAAATCTACTTGACAGCTGGCTTTTCTTCCTAAACTTTATGCTTGCTTTGGGTGTTCAATAAGTCTTCCTTTAGGGGTAGAGCACAGACTTTGAGTCGGGGAATCAAATTGTGGCTGAGCTGCTTAGTAGATAGGTAACTTCTGTTGTAGCCACCAGCCCCCAGTACACACATGGACCACCAGAAATCAGTGAGTTATAGGAAACACACACTCTTTATTCAGCCAGCTGGGTCTGCCAGGGATATGCAGACCCTAAATTAAGCAGCCCCGAAATGTAGAGGTACAGGGTTTTTAAGCCCTAAACCCCATTCTTCATTCTGTCTGAACACAAAAGTCAATTTTTTCTTCTATCTAATAGCTTTCAACCCAAAGGTCGGTTGTGCAAGCAGGGGTACAGAATGTTATCTTCCTATGAGTGATAGCCTATGTTCCCATGGATGATAGATAACCAAGCAGTAATTTTCCAGCCAGCACACTTCAAACAATTTACTTAATTCTGTCAGAGATAAAGCCAAATGCTAAAGTGGTAATTACAAATTTTAATCAGTAATATACTATTTCAATAGGGATGAAGGTCCAACATGAACTGAACTCAACTTGGATTTATACGGAAGTGACTAGGCATCTTACAGAGTAGGGAGGGGAAATAGAGGTGCTTGAGTAGAGTCAGGACAGTGAAAACTTCGCAAGGGCTGGTCAGCGTAAATGCTGATTAGGCCAGCTCTACTGGCTGCACAGAGACTAAGGGACAGAGGTCCTATCCTTTCTGATGATTACATTTCAAAGGAGATATATAATATCTCAAATGCACAACAGGAAGGATTCTCAAATTGTATAATTTGAGAATTATACAATTCTCAAATTTACTTTTTAGTAAATGCTCTGAGAAAGGGTAGTAAAGGGCCTGTCATCAGGTGTAGGCTAGGACAAAGTAAATTCTGTTGGCAGCCTTGAATTCCTTAAGGAGGGCTAGGGTCATTCTAGGAATGTGGCCTTGAGCTGTTAGAAACTATGTTAGTGTTTAAGTCTTTTAATGTGTGGGTGTGGAGTGGAGGAAATCATTTGTGCTGAATCTGTAGATTGTATAGGTGGGGGAGGTGTGTGGGGGGGGCGTTGAGGCCTCACTGAGGCTAAAACTCAGAAGAGCCAGGCTAGAGTTTGATCAAGGAAAGCTTTGTCAATTCCTATCTAGAAAATGGGAGTATGTATACATTACCTTCCTTCCTCATAAAAGGAAAATGCTTGTTTCATCTGCCCCTTTTCTTCCTGTCTTGAATGTATTTGTGTGAGAATGTGATGACTGGAATGCAGCAATCATGAGACCACAAAGAAACAAAAAAGCTGAATAGCCAACTCCCTAATGATGGTATTGTGGAAAATTAGTTTTGAGCTTTGATGACATGACTGAATCATGGGTCCAAATCTGAAATCTTCTATTTCCAGCGCCTCTTTTCCCTCCCAGCTTAATTTTAGAATAGAGTGTAGGATATTTGCATATGTCATTCAGAGATTTCAGGTATATCCCTCATCAAACTTCCCGATTATTACATCTTACTATGATGCTGCATTTGTCACAATTAAGAAACTAACATCGGAACAGAAGTAGTAACTAAGCTCCACCCTTCATTTGGATGTTACTAGTTTCCCCCTAATATCCCTTTCCTATTTCAGGATTCCCTTCAGAGGATCCCATTACATTAACTGTCATGTCTTGTTAGTTTCCTCTGGTTTATGAGATTCTGAGTTTGTTTTTTATCACCTTTGACAGATTTTAGGAGTACTGATCAGGTGTTTTGGGGTTTGATGTTTCTCCCAAGAAAGAACTGGGGTTCTGGGGAGGAATACCACATAGGTGAAGTACCCTTCCTATGTCCCAGGCATGCTATCAACATAACTCATCACTGATGATGTTAACCCTCCTCACCTGGCCAAGACAGTGCTGGCCAGGTTTCTCCACTTTAAAGTTACTTTCCTCACTTTCCACACTGAACTGTACTTTGGAAGCAAGTCACTAAGCAAAGTCCATCATCAACTTGGGGCAGAAATTGAGCTCCATCTTACCCAGAGTGGAGTGTTTACCTAAAAGTATGGAATTCTGCAAAGTCAATATGGGACGGGCCAGAGAGGGTGTGGTGGCTCGGGGCGACTAGAGCAAAGGGAAGGTGGAAGGGGTGGGGAAGAGAAGAGAGAGGAGTGGGGCGGGTGGAGACTGGCTGCGGGGGCTTGCAGCTTCTAGGGGTGAAGCTAAGGTCGGTGAGCCACGGGGTGGGTTGGGTGCCTGTCCTCAGGATCCCGCGGACGAGCACCCTAGGAGGTTCCTTCCTTTTACTAGGGAAGGAAAGACTCCCAGGCCGGCTCTACAGAGCGCACGTTCCCCGTACGTCCTGCGGGCCACCAGGTTTTCTTGTCCCTGGTTCGGGGTCCGGGCACCTAGACCACAGCTGGTTTTGCCATCCTTGGCGCACCCGGAACACACTGCGCATGAGCGAGGCGTGGGCCCGCTGCGGAGAGAGGGCTCCGCCTGGCGGCGGGAGACTTGGTTTGGGTTAGTGAAGACTTAGGCGGGCCCGACAGCGCTCAGTCTCTTCCTCTGCGGCCCGCTCTTCGAATCGCAGTCACCTGGGGTGCCGTCTCGGGTCCCCACGTGCCCTGGGCTCCGTGGGGGCCGCCATCTTGGCGGCTGTGCCGGCGCGGGCGTGAACCGGAAGGAGTTCTGGGCCGGGGGCGCTGCCTGTTGCCCAGGTAACGGGAGCCGGCGCGCTGTGAGGCTTGGCTTACATCTTAATCTGTGTGAAAAGGAGTACGGGATCGGTACACGTACCTCCGCCAGGCCCGTCGTTATGCTGCGCGGACAGTAATCTCGCATTAGGCGGACGTTCATTTAGCGAGTGTCAACAAGAAGCTGCTGTTGAGGCGCTGGGAGATGCGAAGGGGCCGGAGGCCGGGAGTTGGTGGGTCGCGCGCGTGAGGCCTTTCCGGTCCGAGGGCGGCGGGCGCGGCGCGCGTCGGAACTGCAGGGCCGCTCGCGGCTGCGTGCGGAGACTGGTGGCGGCACCGTGTGGCTAGCTGTGCTGTCACCCCGGCTCCACGTGTGAGGCTCGCTCGCCGGACCCCGGGTGCGGGCGCAGCGCTGGGGCCCGGCGGGGACTCGCCAGCTTTTGGTAGCTCGGCCGATGACCCTTCCGCGGTCGAGGGGGCGATGTTAATAGTGCCCCGGAGCTCTCATCTTGATTCATTTCTGCCCGCTGTGTTTTAGTACTAGATTTAAAAAGCAGTTGTATGGTTAAAATGCAGTTATGCACACGAGTAATAGTCATAGTATGCCCCTCGCGTACTCATGCATATGTAAATCACAGAATAGGATACAAAAGTGATAGTAAAAGCCCCCTCCCCTTGTACAGTTTGGAATATCTTTCCCTAAATCCTCTTATTTTATAAACATACATAGTGTGTTCAAAAGCAAACCTAAAAGGGACCATTGAGTAATGTTCTGCAACTTTATTTTTTCACTTGATATGCCTTGGACATTTTTCCATCTTAGCACATTTTTTCTTCTTGTTAATGGCTGCATAATACTCCACTCCATTATCTGTACCATGCCGTTGTTTTCAGTGGATTTCATATTTATGCTTCCAAGGAAGTAACATGTAGAAACTCTAGTGGTCATTTTAGAGTCTATCGTCATTTCTTTGGCCATCATTCTCTCTAATTTGTTGCAAATCGCCATTTAATTATTTCAGGCTCCTGGTTCTAAGAAAAACTTCATGTTGAAAAAGGATTTTTTTTCCCTCTGACTTTCTAGCTGATGTTTATTCAAAAGTATTAAGTTGGTACTTAGTAAATGTTGATTTAGAATTGAGATGTTTAAGTCACTAAAGCACATGATTATCAAGTCAATCATGAGGATTTCCATGATTAATCATCATTTTGTAGGACCTCAAGATAAAACTTTTGGAGGGACTAATAAAATAGGCATTTCATTACTGCACAGGGGGGTCACGATTTAGTCCACAGTGTAAATGTTTTGTATACAAAAACACTTTAGAGAAATGGTTTATTTAACAATATACTTTTATATATTTAAAGCCTGACAGGTACAAAGAACAGTGATTATCAAATGACTGGGGAGAAAGGCGAAGGAAATGCCATTTAATTTAGATTGAGCAGCTACACAGAAACTGCAATTTTAGTATGAAGAAGGGAAGAGGAAGAACAAGCCGGATCAGAAGACGAAAGCTCTCCAAAAGTTTTGAATTAAGAGGAGGTACAGTTTTGATTTTTCTGGTGCCAGTGATGAAAAAAGTAATCTTATGTTGCTTGGTATTAACAGAGGCACATAGCTTTTCTCAAAGGCACATGGGCGGTGTTCATAGAGGATATTTCTTAATACATTTTTTTTAATAGTGCTGTTATTTTCTTTTTAATCCTCATGGGAATATGTGAACGTATTTCTCATCGCTCCAACTATGTCTTCTCTGGAGATGACTCCCAGGTTTCTGTTTTTGGTCCTGACCTCTCTCCTGACCTCTAATTACCTATAACATAACAATGTTTGGTTAGAAATTCATCAGTTCAAGTTCGGTGTAACCCAGTTTGGACCACATACTGTATGTAAAAGTGCTTGGCCAACTGGAAAGTCCTACATGTATGCAATTGTTATTTTTGATAAAAATTAATAACACTTCTCGTAGCTGACACCTTGCATGTCAGCACCATCTGGGGTAATCCTTGTGACTATTGTCCTCTTTACCCTCTGTAGCCAGTATCCTACTATATCTTGCCTGGCTGTTCTTAGGTTGATGTCTCCCTGTCTGTTCTACCCATAGGTGATTTTGCCTGGCTCCTTGCTTGTTTACCTACAACTTTGTTTTGCTTCCCAGCTGGTTGTTCCATTTGTTGCTGTCAGTCTAACTTTTCCAAGGAACTGTTTCCATGTCACTTTTTTTTGTTCAGGAACCTTCAGGGATGCTCTTTCCTTTTTTAATGATGCCTGTACTGACATCAACTCCCTGCATGAATGGCTCCACCCTGCCATTCTGTGCATTTGAAATGTTCTCTATTCACCGTTCCCTGAGCACGCTCCACACATTTCTACCTCTGCCATTCCTCAAAATACTTCTTCAGCATCCCAGAACATCCGTTTTCCTTCTCCCTGCTTGTTCATTTTCTCTCTAACCTTCAAGACCGAGCTGAGATCTTATTTTTGGTAATGCCATTTCCAGTTTTCACTAACGTCACCCTTCGTTATTGTGCTTATTGGGTATTATTCTTAAGGACCTACTGATTTTCCAGTCGTTTTTCATGGAAGTCTTGTTTCCTAACTAAGATGTCAGCATTTTGAGGGTGAAGAACACATTGAACATTTCCCACAGTGGTCAGTGTTGTGCCATGTGTGTAATATTTGTTCATTAAATACTCATTTATTAGATGATCTTACTGTAAAATCTATTCTCTAGGTTGTGATAACATATTTTGGGAACCTTTATCTTGGATCATGTATTTAAAAAAAAAATCCAGTTTTGTTGAGGTATAATTGACATACAATGAATATCACATATATAAAGCGTATAATTTGATAGTTTGGCATGTCTACACACATAGGAGATGATAACCACAGTCAAGATAATGAACGCATCTATCACTCAGGGAGTTTCCTTGTTTCCCTTTGTCATCTTTTCATTTTGCCCCTCTTTGTACCCTTCCTTCCACTATCCTCAGGCAGCCACTGGTCTGTTTTCTGTCACTATGGATTTATTTGCATTTTATGGTTTTATATAATCATATAGTGTGCATTGTTTATTTTCAGCTTCTTTTACTCAGCACAGTTATTTTGAGGGTTTTTTTTGTTGTTGTTTATATCTAGTTCATCTTTTATTGCTGACTGTATTCCATGATTTATTTATCCAGTTGATGGACATTTGGCTTGCTTTCATTTTTTGTATTGTAAAGCTGTTATGAACATTTGTGTACAAGTCTTTGCATGGACACGTGATTTCTTTTGGGCAAATACCTAGCAGTAGAATGACTGGATCCTATGGTAGGTGTATGTTTAGCTTTTAAAGAAACTGTCAAACTTTTTCAAGGTGGTTGTATAATTTCCTGTTTCCACCAGCGATTTACGAGAGTTCCATTTACTTTACATTCTTGTCAACACTTGTTATTGTCTTGTCTTTTTGGTTATAGCCATTCTAATAGATGCGAAGTGCTCTCTTATTGTGGTTTTGATTTCCTAATGACTAGTGTGCCTATTTGCCATTTATATAGACAGTCTTTGGTTAACTCATGTTTTGCTCATGTTTTTATTAGTTTTTTTTTTCCTTAATTGTTGAGAGTTCTTTAAAATATTCTGGATACAAGTCCTTTATCAGATACGTGATTTGTAAATATTATCAATTGTTCTGTGGCTTTTCTTTTCATTCTCTTGACAATGTCTTTTGCAGAGCAGAAATTAAAAATTTGATAAAGTTCAATTTATCAGTTTGTCGTTTTTTGGAAGAAAATTGCCTAATCCAAGGTTGCAAAAATTTCTCTTGTTTTCTAGAAGTTTTATAGCTTTAGTTTTTATATTTAACTCTATGATTCAGTTTGAGTTAATTTTTATACATGGTCCAAATGTGGATAGTTCATTTCTTTTGCTTATGGAGATCCAGTTGTTGCAGTAACATTTATTGAAAAAAACAAAACAGAACATCCTTTCTTTATTGAATCGCCTTTGCACCTTTGTAAAAAATAAGTTGTCCTTATGTGTGTGAGTCTGTTTTTGGACTTTTTATTCTGTTCTACTGATCTTGACAATATCACACAGTCTTTGTTACTGTAGCTTTATAAGGTTTGAAATCAGTGTTTCAGAGCGGTTTTGGCTCTTCTAGTTCCTTTGCATTTCCATATGAATTTTAGATCACCTTGTCTATTTCTACAGAAAAGCCTGTTTTCATTTTCATTGGGATTGTGTTGAATCTATAGATCAATTTGGAGAGAATTTGACATCTTAACGCTATTGAAACTTCTGACCCATGAGTAAGGTATATTGCTCTATTAGGTTATCAATTTGAGACCTTGAAAAAATTTTTTATTTTTAACTGTTGTAAAATACATATAACATAAAATTTACCAAAGTATAATTCAGTAGTGTTAAGTACATTTACCTTGTTTGCAACCAATTTTCAGAACTCTTTTCATCTCGTAAAACTGGAACTCTATACCCATTAAGTAATAACTCCCACTCCGCTCTCCCCTGGTAACCACCATTCTGCTTTCTGTTTTCAGGAACTTGACTATTCTAAATATCTCATATAAGTGGAATCATGCAGTACTAGTCTTTTTGTGACTGGCTTATTTCAGTCAGCATTATGTCCTGAGGATTCACCCATGTCATAGCATGTGTCAGAATTTCCTTCCTTTTTAAGGCTGAATGACATTCCGTATATGTGTATACATACATACATACATACATACATATATATATATACACACACGTGTGTATATATACACATATACATACATACATACATACACACGCGCACACGCGCGTGCGCGCACACACACACACACACCCCATTTTCTTTATCCATTCATTTGTTGATGGATATTTAAATTACTTCTTCCTTTTGGCTATTGTGAATGGTGCTGCTATGAACATGGTGGGCAAATATCTCTTTGATTCCCTGCTTTCTAATCTGGATATATATCCAGAATTGGAATTGCTGGATCATATGATAATTCTGTTTTTAATTTTTTGAGGAACTGGCGTGCAGTTTCCCACAGCACAAGAGTTTCAGTGTTTCTACATCCTCGCCAGTACTTTTTATTTTCAGTTTTTTTGATAGCAGCCATCCTGATGGGTATGAGGTAATATGCACTGTTGTTTCGATTTGTGTTTCCCTAATGATTAGTGATGTTGAACTTTTTTTAATGTGCTCATTTGCTATTTTTACGTCGCCTTTGGAGAAATATCTGTTCAAATCCTTTGCCTGCCTTTTAATTGGGTCTTCTTTGTTCATGTAGGCGTTTACTGCTGTAAATTTCCCTGTCTCAGTTCTGGAGGCTAGAAGTTTAAAATCAAGGTGTCGGCAAGACTGGTTCCTTCTGAAGCCTGTGAGGGAAGGATCTGTTCCAGGCCTTCGTCCTCACCTTGTAGAGGGCTGTCCTCTTTCGCTGTCTCTTCAGTCATCTTCCCTCTATGTGTGTCTGTGTCTAAATTGTCATTTTTGTAAGGATGCCAGTCATATTGGGTTAGGGCCCACCCCATGACCTCATTTTAACTTGACTATTCCCGTAAAGACATGTTGGAGGACCATAGTGATGTGGGAGGAACATGCAGGTTATGACCTGCCGAATGAGAAGGCACAAGCCACCCACATGGGGTTGGCAGGTGGCACCTCAGCATCCGAGCTCCCACTTTGGGGAAGTGAAAACCCCGGACTGATTTTGATTGAAAGTGTGGTTTCAGTACATTTACACAAAACATGTAAAGCCACAGGGTTTGTTACAGATCCCAGAAACGGATGCAGTGAGCCGGGGGAAGGGCAGTCCTCCGCCGCCTGTCAGGAGTGAGCAGGAGGTAGGGATCATGGTAGCAGGCACCTACTATACTTACAAGGTAGCTGGCAGTCCCTGCCTTTTCTTGGACTCAGCTCTAGGTGGTTATTTTAAAAGGTGCCTCAGGAAAAGCAGAGTGGGAACCTGTGGTGGGAATCCTAAGCTCGTGTCCTTATCTAAAAGTCCAGACTCTGGGTGTGAGCAGGGTGTCACACTGAAAAATGCCTGGGCAGCAACTCCAAATAGCTCTTTCTCTTATCATAAGACCCTGTCTTTAAATAAGATCATATTTTGAGGTACTGGGGGTTAGGACTTCATATGAATTTTGGGGTATACAATTCAACCCATAAAAGTTTATTTTATTTATTTTTCTTCCCTTATTGCGCTGGCTAAGGCCAACCAGTACAATGTTGAATGGAAGTGAGAACAGCCATCCTTGCTTGATCTTACAGGGAAAGCACTCACTTTTTCATTATTCAGTCTGTCAACTACAGGTTTTCTGTTACATTTTCTTTAGTAGAGGAAGTTCACTGCTATCCTTGTTTGCTGAGAGTATTTATGAAGAATTAATGTTAGATTTTATCAGTTGGTTTTCCTGCCTCTGAGATGATAATGTGGTTTTTCTTTTTTAGTTTACATTATGCATTTTAAAATGTATTCTTTTTTGTGATAACACCGAGACTATTCATCAGAGATTTTCTTTTTAAATAGTAATGTTATTAAATAGTGACTTTAATTACTCTTTTTTCTTTCTTTTGATTAGTGAATGAGAGCTACAAGCCTGAATTTATAGAGCTTAGAAAGTGGCTGAAAGATAGGAAATTTGAAGATACGAACTTAATACCTGCTAGTTTTCCAGGTAAGGTCTGACATTCAACTCTTACGACCTTTCTCAGATGAAACGTGGGCACAGGTGACAGGAAAGCAGGGGTGATCCTTGCAGGGGGGCTGTATTCTCTTGGGGGGCACACCTTTTGCTGTGTGACAGGCTTACCTTCTAGCTATGATATTTGTGAAAGTGGATTACCATACTTTTCCTTATTCCAAAAATAAATTGAATGGGCTTGTGAGGAGAAATTCCAAAATGGCGAAATAAAATTAAAAATCAAAAAAGGGAAATAAGAATAGAAAAGTAAGGTGAAGGCAGGGATAAGGCTAGTACATAACAGCCATGATTATAAAACCTCGTACACCTCTCAGAGCTGAGCCACAGGTTTGATGCATCTTTCTAGCAGGCCAGGCAATTTATGTGATCAGTGACTGTAAGCAGAACTAAATTGTTTACTCAGAGGAAGTGCAGGTATTCCTGGATCTTAGACCTGAGGGAAGTGTCTTCACCGGGTCCTCACCAGGAAGACATTTGTGTAATGTGGTGGCTAGTGACCTCATCAACACACTAGGGTGGGACTTTTCAAACCTTGTAGACTGGCAGGATTATCCCATAGCTCAGGTGAGTTTTAGGCCCTAAGCGTGAAGCCCTCGAAATAGTTTTCTTGGGGCGGGGGCTTCCACACAGCCAGGAACGAGCGTGTCCTCTGGTGTGTGACTTGAGGAGTCGCAGGGAGGCCTCAGCAAATGTTGCTCCGTCAGCTGGCCTGCGGCTCGGCCTGTGGTTTGGCTCCCCGGGAGTTGGAAGAGGAGCCCTCTGTGTGGCCGGAGCTTTAACAGCCTCTGAGCAGAGTAGATTAATTCTCTCTGGCAGCCAAGGAGATCGGTGTGGAGGTTGCACGAGCATGCCCCCTTTGGAACTGTTTCTTCCAGAAGTGGGGCAGCTTGCTGTGGGCACGTGCCTGCGTGCAAGGCCAGCCCGCTCTGTCCACAGGTTGGCTTGCGGTAGCCACGGGGAGGACCGGGGTGCTCTTCAGAAGGGTTTTGGGTCTGCGGCAGCAGAGACAGCGTGGGCTCGGGGCCTCGCAGGTCTGCACCACAGGGCAGGTGCAGACAGTCCACGTGATAGAAAGCTAGACCATGGGCCTGTGAGCGCTCCTGCTGGCCGGCAGTCGCCATTCAAGTGTCCATTCGGTAACATCCTTGAGCAGATTCATTTCCTTATACGTTACTCAAGATAAATGACTTACCACGTGTCCCTCATGTCCAGTGAGGCGGCAATGTGTATAAAGTTGTTCCCAGTTACACATGATGACTTTGGGCTAGAACTTTTGATTTGAGCCGTTTTCTAGTAGGGCTGCCTCTACTGCAATGGTGAACCATATTTGTCAGCCTCTAATAGTATGGTTAACTTCCTGTTTTCGCGTGTCAAGAAACGGGCACAAAAGCCATGCTGTTAGGTCATACTAGATAGACTTCTTCACAGGATGATCAAGTGGACTCACTATGCCTAGGGCCTGCCCGCCCCTCAGCGTCACTTTGCCCTAAGAAGGGTAGGTTTAAAATCAAGCAGGAATAGGCATAATATGGTTTAAATGGAATGTCTGAAAATAAGTAATCTGTACATCATTAATTTGGAGCAGTGAAGTGTTACGGGTTTTGAGAGCAGGGACGGCTCTCTGGGCCCACCTCCAGAGTTGCGGTCAGAGAGGAGCTGAAGCAAAATGGTTTGGCGGTGACCAGAGCCCACTGCTGCAGCTCCGGGGCCGGGAGCCTCCGTCCTAGTCAGCTCAGGCTGCTGTCACTGCCACCGACTGGTGGCTGAACCTTTATTTCTCAGTTCTGGAGGCTGGGAAGTCCAAGGTCATGGTGCGGGCAGCTTCAGTGTCTGGCGAGGACTGAGTTCTGGTTGGCAAATTGCCATCTTCTCGCATCCTCACGCGGTGGAGTGCAGGGAGCTGGAGCAGGCTCTCGTGCCTCTCCTGAGGGCACTAAACCCCATTCACGAGCGCGTCACCCTTACGACC
Organism: Eidolon dupreanum; assembly: GCA_028627145.1. Classification (NCBI taxonomy): domain Eukaryota; kingdom Metazoa; phylum Chordata; class Mammalia; order Chiroptera; family Pteropodidae; genus Eidolon; species Eidolon dupreanum. Next base: position 3,706,733 of record CM053507.1, read on the forward strand.
TAATCACTTGCCAAAGGCCCCACCTCCTGATGCCGTCCCGTTGCTGGGTTAGGACTTCAACGTGAATATGGAGGGACAGACACTCAGTCCACAGCACCTTTCCCAAGTCCTTTCTACATCTTTATGAGGGAACGTTGATGGGTGTCTGTCAAAATGTACAGAATGCTGAGGACTTAATCTTAGTTTGTGGGAGGGCAAGGCAAGGCTAAGTCGCAAGCAGGATTCAGTCTTGACTCTCACCTTGACGCAGGACAGGGCAGAGTTCCCCGAGCGAGGTGTGTGTGTGCACCGAGAGAAGAAGACTTCAACACACACATCAAAGTTAGAGTCAAAAGGAAAATTTGTTAGAAAAGGGATTAACACTCCACAGAGAGTGTGTGGTCTCCTCTCAGAGGCAGAGAGTGAGGGGGACAGTGAGGGGGACCAAGAGAGAGAGTATCAAGAGAAAGACAATAAGAGAGACCCTGAGTGTTCAGGGAATTGAGCTTGTACATCATTCTTTAGTTCCTGTGAGTTATAGTTGAAAAGACTTTGTTGACCCGTTTCTTTTGATACTAACCACAAGCGGAAGAGCATGTAGCTGAAAAGGTAAGAACAGGTAGCTTGAAAGGCCTGCTTGTTCCCCATGGTGTTAGCCACAGGGAATGCACGATTTTATTTTGTGTAGGGTGCCACTGAAGGACTCTGTTGTTCCTTGTTTCCCCTTCACCCTGTGGGAAATGGGCCGTTAGCATCCCCGCAGAAATCTCCCTTTGTTCTGCAGGTGCCCTCCTGGCCTGGCCGCAGGGCTGATCAGCACAGTGCAGTCTCTGAGTGTGGCTTGATTAACATTTTTAATTCTCCTGCCTCCTCCCTACATTAACCTGATTTATGCTTTGGGAACTATTTCCTTTTACCATTAAAGCACTGGCCATCCCTGAGCTGCCTATGTGGATTTATGATAGAAATTTTAAGGTGGCGAGGTCTGTGATAAGCTTTACTTTTATAAGATCCTAATGGCCGCTTCTTACCTTGCTAGTGCAGGTTGCTGTGGTCTGTTTTCTGCTACTGAACACTCTTGTAGAATACAGGTAAAATATTTTCTAGGTTTATTCCATATGCCAGGTTATGTTCAATTAAGTTAGCACACAAGGCTTTTAAAGGATAGCCTTATAGAAAAAAAAAGATCCTTTCATTAGTAATTGATTCCAGGAAGGCTTCTGTCCCACGGGATGATAAAGTGTACCGTGGGACACACGGGAGAAATTAAGTAAGCTCTTAAAACCAAAGCCGTGTCTGGTCAGGCAGTGTGCGTCTCAGTGGGGAGATGAGTTAGGACTCGTCAAGTCAGACTTGCCAGATGCCGAGTCCGGGCGCAAGGCAGGAATCCCCAGCGGGAACCAGGAGCTCCCAGTCCTGCAGGGACTGACCTTCCTTAGCTCAATTATGTCCCCCACCCCCTCTCGCCTTAGCTGAGAGAAAAAGGGTCAAGACTACGAATTTGAAGAGATGGATGTCGTAATTACAGGTCATGTTGGACCCGTGCCGGCCAGAAAGCTGGGGTCTGACTGTTGCGGGATCTCGGCGGGGTTGGCAGGGCAGCCGGCGAAGGTACTGTCATCGTGACCGTGCTCTGGCCACGGCCTTGGTTCGCAGGGGGCAGCTGCCCTGGGTGTGTCCCGCAGACCTCGCCCCGTTAAGGGGCATGTCTCTGGAGTAGGCCGCCCACCCCCGCTGGTAGGCCCCAGGGGAGAGAGCCCAGCGTAAAGGTCCTGCTAAGAGACCCAGCCACAGATCTGTGTGAAGTCCAGGATCCTTGGTGTGACTCTGAAGCTCGCTTTGCCCTTCGATCATTCCAAGCCCAAAAGGAAATCAGGACACTTTCCAGAATAGCTTCTTGATCCCCTGCCCTGGGAGGCAAAGGATGCGAGACACCCAGCGTCAGCTTTGTAATTTTGAAGTTCACTCACGTCTTTTATTAAAAATGCTCTCTCTGGGGCCTGGAAGGTATAGTAGGATTTACCTTTCTGTCTGCTTTCCCAGGTACAGGAAGAGGGCTGATGAGCAAAACATCCCTGCGGGTGAGAATCTCTCTCTTCTCCTTGGAACCCAATATAGATTTTGCTGCCTTGTTTTTGTGATTGAAATCAAGTGAATTAAAAATATTTCAGACGTACAGGCATTATTTACCTAATGGGTGTGTTTGAATTCAATTCTGTCACTTAGAATTAAGTTTACTACATATGAGAGACAAGTAAAATGCTTAAACTGGGCAGTTCATTTTGCTGTCACGTAACCAAGCCTGGATCGGCAGACCTGGGCCACTGTGCTGGTCACATGGCCATCAGAGGCCCAGATCCCTTTCAGCTCTGTCTCCACATCCTTGGAGGGAGCCCCCCCACCCTCAGGTCCAGCGGGGAGCTCCTCCTGCAGCTTGAGCGGGACCGAGCAGGGGGGTGAGGAAGGGCAGACTTCTCCCATCAAAGAAATTCCAGGGACACGGCCCCGGCCGGCTGTGAGGGAGGGCAGACGTGTGGCCCTTTCCTGGGCCTTTGCCTGTCTGATGGGACTGGTAGAGAGGAGGGGAGGAGGCGTGTCGGGGTGGCACCTGCAGTCTCCGCCACAGCACATTCTGTAAGTCAGATCCTGTTCTACACGTGCCAGGGAGGGAGCTGCTCTCAGCTGAGAGGCTGTGTGAGGTGTGGTCGGTGAACCCGAGCAAGCAGAGTGGGGTGGCCTCGGACCCCGTCCTGGGGTGGCCTCAGAGCTGGTCCTGGGATGGCCTCAGAGCTTGTCTCGGGGTAGCCTCAGAGCCGGTCCCAGGGTGGCCTCGGAGCCCGTCTCGGGTGGCCTCGGAGCCTGTCTCAGGTGGCCTTGGAGCCCGTCTCGGGGTGGCCTTGGAGCCCGTCTCAGGTGGCCTTGGAGCCCATCCCGGGGTGGCCTCGCAGCCCGTCCCAGGGTGGCCTCAGAGCCCGTCCTGGGGTGGCCTTGGAGCCTGTCCGGGGGGTGGCCTTCGGCTAGCTGTGGTACCCGGAGGGAGCAAGGCCCCTAGCCCTCTCGGCTTGCGTTGACTCACCTGGAAAATGAGGAGGTGACTGACATAGGTGATCTCTAAGGTCTATTTTAGTTCTTTCTATGCTATTTAAAGGACATCTAGTACACAATTTTCTGTAAAGCAACGAACTAATTCCTTAATTGATTTTTAATTATTTAAAAATTATTTAAATTTGTATTTAATTTTTTAAATCTAATTCCTATAAAACCCAGCTGTGTACCTATGTTTAACCTAAAGAATGGTAGCTTTTAATATTCTGATTCTGTTATTTTTATATCGTTTTAAAATTTTAATTGTAAAAATGCACATAAAATCCACTATCTTAACCATTTTAAGTAGTATTAAGTAATTTACATTGTTGTGCAGTATTTTTATCTTTTGAACAGAGGTATAACTGACTTCATTCTATAGCAGAATTTGGGAAGGAGAGAGAAAGCTGTCGTGTATACAGCAGTAATTACGGGTTGTTGTTGTTTAGATCATGAAATGAAAATTGGCAGTTGCTTTACATGTACTTCTATTCTTTTTAAAATTTATTTTATGCTGCATTGGTTAATGAAATCCAGTAAGTTTCAGCTGTGCACTTTAAACACGTACTTTTAAATGTGGCTTTTTTGTTAAATTTTTTGAAAATAGAAACACATTTTATAAGATTTTAAGTTTCCAGTGTGGTGAGTTTTTATTTACTCCAATCAAGATGAAGAACATTTTATCAGGTGGCTTTCCTTCAAATGAAAAATCATGGATGTCGGAGCAGGAAGGGGTAGCAAGTGATCACCTAGCTTAATCTCAGTTTCCAGATGAGGACACTGGAAGTCACACCCAGATGATTTTTGCCTGAGATTTCTAAGCAGCCCAGATGCTACTTGTAAAAGCAGGATCTTACATCTGGCCTCTTAGTGCCTTATTTATTTCTGGTGTCTATTACTTGACATCTTAATTCTTCTATGTTTCTCTTTTAGTGAGAGGAACTGAGAACTATACCTTTGCAGGTGGTAAAAGGGGACCCTTGTGCTGGGTGGGCTGCCCTTCGTTTAGCTAGCTGGCACAGGTGGAGCAGTCGTCACTGGACTTGTGGATTGCACCGGGCAGAGTTTTTTGGGTGGTTTCTGCCTGTGTCTCGTAGGTAGCACAATTTCCTGGCGTAAGAAGTGAAGGAACAATATGACTTGAGGTGTCAGAGTGTTACCACTTCCTTTCTGGTGAAAGGTTGATTGGTGGTAGGTGTCAGTCACATAACCTTTCATTCTTGTCGGGGTGGTGTACCTGTGCTGGAGCAGCCTTGCCTACGTCTGCTGATTCAGGAGCTTTGGGAGTCAGTCTGTTGCTGGGCTCCTGGGTGGTCTGTGGCTGGGTTGTCCTGGGTTCTTAGTCGATGATGGGGGAATCAAGGACTTCGAGAGACGCATTCTCATGGTCCTTCCCAAAGCACGGGCCTTCTAAACGTACTTTCTTTTTTGGTAAGGAGGGACAGGTGATTATTTCGTTGCCTGAGAGTTGCCTGCTCACCACCGACACGGTCATCAGGAGCTACTTAGGGGCATACGTTGCCAAGTAAGTGACCTTGCTCATCTGGTGCAGATGCTTCTCCTCTAAAGTCTGTTGTTAGCAAATATATCACCTGAGACATAGTTCATTAGGGCCCACCCAGCCCCTTTGCATAGCTAATGGATATCTGAAATGGTGTTCTATGAAGTTTGTTCTTTTTTTTTTAATCAAGTAATTTATTATTATGGTGACATTGGTTAACAAAATCCAATAAATTTCACGTGTACGATTCAACAGTAAGTCATACTCGTGTTGCATTGTGCATTCACGGCCCATAATTTAGAGTTCTTTTGTCACCATGTATTTGACTCCTAAAGTTTGTTCCTGATTCATTGTAAACTGCTTTTTTAAAGGTTTTTAATAGGCTGCCTGGGATGTGGATTTTAATCCTGATCTATCCCTAGAAAATGAAGATTAAATGGGATGATAGAGGCAAATCACAGCTGAGTGCCTTGATTCATAGTAGCCTGTTCTCCTTCATCATATAGAGCTTGACAAATGTCAGTCTCTCTTGTTTTTACCCTCTTTGTACTTGCTTGAATTCTCTTTCAACTGTAAAGAGCTGTTGACGTTATAAAAGTGTTAGTATTATTTAGCATAGAAGAGAGGAGGCTGGTGTGGAAGTCAAGAACTATTTTCTGTCTCATGTTATAGTGGGCCTTTGTTTTGGGGGCTTTCTGAAGACAGTGAGTGAGAGCCTCAGCAGAAGGGGTTTCTAAATAATGATGGTTAAAAGATTATATTATTTCTTAACCCAGGGAAAGTTCTGAACTTCTCTCCCTTGACATGCTTTTGTAAGAGGGCTGATGTATCTTCTTTGGCCTGAGTAAGAAGCAAGGATGCTCTTCATGTTAATATTTTCTGTATCATTCTGTAATTTTGAGTGGAATGTGTGGCATAAGAATCTGGACTTTGAAGGATTAATGTAAACTTTTCTAAATACATTCATGCAACATGAGATCTTTTTATTGGCAACAAATAAAAATACTACAGCATATAATTTGCAGTAGATTGGGTAAGTTTAGGAACAAAAGCTTTGGAACTAACAGGTATATAACGAGCATGTTCACTTTTCCGTCTAGGTTAGTGTCATACAGGAGAACTTTATGCAGTGACAGACACTTCACTCTGCATTGTCCAGTATGGCAGCATTAGCCACATATGGCTGTCGAACAGTTCAAATGTGGCTTGTCTGACTGAGGAATTGAATTTTCTATACTATATAATTTCTAAAAAATTGAAATAGCTCCGTGTACTCAGTGGGGCCACGTCTAGGTTCTCGCCACCGGTTTTTTCCCCGCACCAGGTTTTGTGTTATTACCCAAGTGAAACAAGGGGACTTCCCAAAGCTTTAATGCTGGAGAACCAAGTTGGCAG